>JAWNNH010000325.1:0-355200 GCA_035043045.1 Hirtodrosophila alboralis
TTTAAATTCAGGAATAAAATTTTATATCCCAATTTAAAACTTTTAATAAATATATTTATATCGTTTCGTTGAGATTTTATTACAATAGAACTAATTTGGTTTTTATATAAAATTAACATTAATAATCACATTTCTATATTTTTATTCGTTTTGATCGTTTTGTATGCTTAAAACATATTTTTAAAATTTATTTTCAGACTATATTACAAAAATTTATTTTTCCCATTTTTCCCATTTTTAATAATCAAATTTTTCCCTTCTTTTTTTTTAAATTTTCCAACTTGATTGAAATTAAAAATGTTGCAAATATTTAATGCTAAATACTTACGGGTACAGAATGTTCCGGCTCGGTTGACAAAAGTGTTTTTGTTTTTGTTGTTGCCCCTGTAGCGACTGATGTTGTTGTCGCCGCTGTTGCAGTTGCAGTTGCTGGCGCCGCTTGATTATTGCTTGATATTGTTGTATGGGTTTGTGGAAGTGCCAGAGCAAAGGCCGTCTCCTGGCCAGGTGGCGTATTCCTGAAAACGTTATTGCTGCTATTGCTGCCCCCACTCCCACTCCCGCTACCGCTCACGTTGCCGCTGCCGCTGCCACTGCCCGTTGGTAGCTGAGCGTTGCTATTGCTGCGCCGTCGCTGTGACGCGCGTTGTTTGTGGCGTATGCGGCGCGTTGTTGTTGCTGCAACCGCTGCTGCAGCTGCTGCTGCTGCTGCTGTGGCGGAGGAGGAGGAGGAGCGTCGTCGTCGCAGTGTAATAATCACAGTGACCAGGACGCCGCCACAAACCAAACACACGGCAACCCCAATGGCGATCAATAGAATGTGGCCTGAAAATAAAAAAAAAATAATTTTAAATAATTTGTGGTAAGTGCAAAAAATTTTAATTTATTTAAAAATATATATATATATATATATATTGAATTCGATTGATATTTGAGCTTGCAAAAGTTGGCAATATATTAAAAATAAATAATAATTTATGAGGCTTGTTCAGCTCCTATTCTGGAATTGCAAATTTCTTGTTTTTGTAGAAGCAGACTTGAGCAAGAAAAAAATAAAATAAAACAAATTCCCAGTTCGAAAAAGTAAATTTTATTTATTTACTGCAAATATATATTTATTTAAATATTGACACAAAAGCAACGCCCACCAAAAAACCTCGTGCAAAAAATATAAACAAATAGAGCGTTACGAAATGTTGTTCAAATCTAAAGGTCCGAAAATAAAGTCAAGAAAAATAGCAGAAAAAAACACTAAAAAAAACAACACTAAAAAAAATATAAAAGCTAAAAATACAGCAAAAAACTAAATGAAACAATTGAAAGAGACGCAATGCGTTTTGTCGTATTAACTATACAAAATGTATATATGAGATATAGTAAGGTATATATTCATATGTAGGTATGTCTATAAATGCGTGTGCGTCTAGACTAGATAGCAGACGACTTAAGCGATACCAAAGCACACATGCGCAATCGTCTGGCATTCATAGATACTATAGTATCTCGCACTAGATATGGTGTAGTTGTGTGTGGGCGTTCAGAGACCGATAAACAAACACACACCAGCCCCACAGGCAGACATTGCTAGACTATTCAAGCATGATATATATATAAATCAGACAAAGAGAGAGAGACAGAGAGATATAGAGCGATAAATAAAACTATTTAAGGGTTGCCAAAGATATTTTTTATAATTTTGAACTGTTTGATTCAATGGTAGCTAGAAGATTTCATATTCCAAAAGTTGTTCAAAATTGGGAAACAAAAATAATATTAAAATATTTAAAAAATGAAAAAAATTTATTTGATCGATTCTAACTATGAAAGCTATAAGATTTATATCAAATTTGTTAAATCAAAATAAAAGTTAGATTAGCAGAATTGGCTTAAAATATCTTGTGAAACAAAAAATAAAAAGTATCTCTTACGAAATCTGGATTTTCTATCGATATAAGATATATATATTTATATTTTTTGTCGTCTTTAATTTAATTTTATTTTTTTGTGACCTTGTTTATCTGTTAATTCAGCCTTATAGGCGCAACGGCTAACCGGTAAGATATAGTCTTCCGATCTATCCCATTCCAATTTATATACAGTCTACCTACAAAAAAATCTTCCAAGTTTCATAACCATATATTTTCAAAGACAAATCAAATAAATAAATTTGGCTTTATCAACTATTGATCAATAATATATAGAGTATTTTTATTTTGGGGTGAATTTTTCAATGTATTACTCATTGATTTTCCTTTGTTAGGCCATTAAAAAAAAATACGCTCTATTTGGAAAGACTTGCCATATCTACAATTAGATTATTTTTATATATTTTATTTTTATTTATTTTTGTTACAACTTTTGCGGTTCATAACCTTTGCACGCGCCAAATTGATGGTCAAATGCAGCTTTAAATATATATTAAAATATTACTTATTTTTTGATTAATTGTATTAATGAGTTTAATCATTAAAACAAAACTTATCTTATCTTTTGCTTTTTGTTGTATTAAATACTAGAATATAAATTCTTATCGATATATATATTTTTTGTGCTTTTTTAGTATTTAATAAGCGTAACAAATGTCAGCTTATTATTATAATATTATTTTTAGGTCTTTGCTCATTTTTTAGTTAATTTTCAGTACGAAACAAGACGGTGTGTTCCCATTTTCGCAAAAAAAAAAACTTACTTTTTGCGGAATTCAGAACACTTGTCAAATTCATGTTCCAAGGTTTTAATTGAAATCGAAAATAAAAATATGCTTGATTAAATTTTATTTATTTTTTTCGATTCAATTAAATATATTTTTAGTATTTCTAGTATTCTATAGTATTATCGATCAGTTTACCAGCCTCTAAAAATACTGTAAATATTATAGTAAGGCTATCTGTGCACAGTTACAATAAAATCATGACAAGCAGAGACAGAGGCCAAATCAGAAAAAATAAAAAAAAATGACGCCAGACATTGTCTGGCCTGGTTATCGGATATAGAGAGAGGGGTTTAAGCGAAAGGGGTAATTGTCTGGCTGTGGATCAGTCAGGTGAGCTTTGTGATCGCAATGAAAAGCGAAAACAATTTATGATATAAATAAAAAAAAAAAAATAAAAAAAGAAAGAGAAAAATATTTGCGAATAAATAAACCGATGTTAATATTACAGGTTGGAAATACCAAAAAAAAAAAATTAAAAAAAATGCCAGACAAGTTAACAAAAAAATAGCAAGTACGAAAAGTTTGAAAAGTTGCAGACTGCCGCATACTCTGCTCCCGAACTGATTGATAAATGTGCAATAAATAGTGTAGATTGTAAATGCCCGTCTATCGATTTAATTCACGATTTAATTCACAATTTTATGAAAAATTAAAAATTATTTTCTTATCAATTTGGAAAATATTTTAAAACAATTTAAAAATTTTAAATTAATTTTAAATTGATTAATAATACAAATTTTTCATTAAAAAAGTATAAAAACCTCAAAAATTGACTTCAAAAGAATAATAACTTTATTTAAAATTGATTTTGCATTTAAATGTAAAATATAAAATTTAAAAAAAAATCAAATTTAAAATTAAGTTTTAAATTGATTGATAATACAAATATTTCATAAAAAATTTAAAAGTTTCAAAAATTGACTCTAAATTTATTTAAAATTGATTTTGCATTTAAATTTATAAAATAAAATTTTTTAAAAAATCAAATTTAAAATTATATTTTGAATTTATTGATAATACAAATTTTTTATTAAAAAATCTTAAATCTCAAAAATTGACTTTAGGTAAAATTTATTTTTCATTAAAATTTAAAAAATTAATTTTTTTTTTAAATCATGAATTTACCATAAAAAATTATGATAAATATAAAACGTCGAAATTTCAGTTTTAATTGATTTAAGTATTTAAAATGTTTTTAGGTGTAGCGGAAAAAAAGATTTCTCTTATTTAGCTTCCCCATATACCCCTTTTTTCCATATACAAAACAGAGTATAATAAAGTTAATCAACTAAAATTAAAATGTACAGCGAATATGTCAACAATGTGTGCATGTGTGTGTAAGAGTGTGTGTACGAGTGTGTGTATCTTGTTGTTGCTTTCTGTCTGGCTTCAACTTTACAGCGCAACAACAACAACAACAATAACAAGTGGCACTTTAGACTTTTGCGCATTCCCAGCCGCTGTCGCTGTCGCTGTTGCTGTCGCTGCCTCAGTCGCTGTCAGCGTTGCGTCGCAGTAGCAGCAGCAGCAGCAGCAGCAGCAGCGACAGCAGACAGGTGACTCAACCGGCTCAGCGCATTTGTTGTTGTTGTTGTTGCCGCTGTCTGTTGGCTGCTTTTTTTTTTGTATTTTATTTTTTTTTTAATTATGCGCTGTAATTTTTATCGCAGGTGACTGATCGACAGTCGTATCTAAGCACACACACGTGCTCATTAATACACTATACAGCAAAATGG
Organism: Hirtodrosophila alboralis; assembly: GCA_035043045.1. Lineage (NCBI taxonomy): Eukaryota > Metazoa > Arthropoda > Insecta > Diptera > Drosophilidae > Hirtodrosophila > Hirtodrosophila alboralis. The sequence continues at coordinate 4,450 of JAWNNH010000325.1, forward strand.
GGCAGCACGCTATATGCGAAGCGTTTGTCCGCACAACATTACAGTGCAAAAATAGACAAAAGAGAGAGAGAGAGAGAGAAAGGAAGACTAGAGCTGTTAGCTTCAGTTGGCTTTTAAGGCTGTTTAACAGTGCGCTGTTAAAATAGCAGAACAGAGTTCTGTAAATTTGTTTGGTTAACATTTCTGCTATGGAAATAGTTTGCATAGGCATGTAATGTTAAGTTGTTAGCAGTTAATGTTAATGCAGCTAAAATGTTAAGGCTTTAGTTGATTTTAAAAGAATAAAATAGCAAGAATAGCAATTAAAAAGATGAATATTAAATGAACACACTAAATATAAAAATAATATTTTTTTTTGGGAAGAATTACATTAATAAATGATTTAAATAATTTTCTATCTTTAGAATTTTAATTTTCATATAAAGTCATTGCTGTGTGAAAATAACAAAGAAAAAAATAATAATTAAAGAAAAATAATAATTAAAAAAAAAAAATTATTAAAAAAAAAATAATTAGAAAAAAATAATAATTAAAAAGATAGGATAATTAAAAATATATAATAATTATAAAAATATAATATTCCTTTTTAAATCAATAAATTATCTTATAAAGTATTTTCATTATATTTTTTTTTTTGCAAAACATTTTTCAATTTAATGTAATTTTATTTTCCCTTCATCAAATATTTTGATAATATTACGTTGTTAGACTTTGAAAGCTTGTTTATACTATGATATATTTATGCTGTAGTGTAATATTACTAAATATAATTGAAAAATTTAAATATTATATGTTTACACACTAAAAATTAATAGCTGAAACGCTTTTTTTACGTTTGCTGCATTAAAATTTTTAATAGTTAAAGCGTTTTTATACCATAAATGTAATTTAAATTACCATTTTTTTTTATTAAAATTTTAATAGCTAAATTATCTGTTTGCTAAGTTAATTTAAATGCCATTTGAAGCTAATGTCATTTAAGTATTAGAATTAAATATTTGTTCAATAGCTGGACAGCTGTTTAGCTTAGTTTATTTTTAGTATATTGTTTTTCTTTTTTTTTAAAGCCCACTTGTGGTCTGCCTTCGATAATTCGATTTTTATGGTGACTTAAATGGATTTTTTCTGGCTATTTTTAGTTGGATCGCAGAAGTTTCGCCACAAGTGTGGGCAGACTTGTTTTTTTTTTTTGCAGCAGCTGCAGCAGCAAGAGGGAAAGGCAGGCAGGTTCCTTGACCGAACAGATAAAATATATATATATACTGACCGGACTTGGGACAAAAAAAATAATGATAATCGGGCAATTTGGAGGCTCTGGCAATTCACAATTTCAATTCAAGTGAAAGGAGGTGTTTTATATATATAATATACATCTGTATTTGTCAGATATTGTAGCTTTAAGTTATTAATTTAATGATTATGATCACAACGCTAAGTGCATTTGAGATTCTTCTACATCTCCTCCTCCTACTATTATTATATATAATAATAATATTTGACTCGAGTTTAGTTAAGAGATTTTTTTTGTCGGATCATTGACATGTTTATTGGATGTCAAGGTTAAACTTGAACTGCAAATCAAGTCGTTAAGCCAGATATAAGATTATATTATATATATTTTAGCTTTTGGTTCATGACATTGAACTTGAGGTTGAATTTTGTGCGACATTTATATTTATTATGACTTTGATGTGATGCAATTTGCGTTCCAATACTTTGTTGCCAATTATAAATTGTTTTTTCTATAGTTGAATCGAATCTCTCTCAAAAAACTGGCACAGCCTCTGTGTAACGCGTCACGTACTACATGTCTGATAAATAGAGAAAAAATACCATTATATATAGTATAGTATATATTGAAAAAATATCTAGCCAACTGACGTCAGTCGACGAATGTGCCAGACAGTAGACGGCATCCAAATATTTAATATGAATGCAAATAAACAGCGCAAATAGTCAGAAAAAAGATCTTCATTTAGCCATAGACGGTCATTAGAAACTAATGCATTTTGGTTACCCTATAGTACCATGCTCTGAAAAGCTGTTGAAAAATCAGCTAGAAACTCAAGTACAGAATTTATATAATATATATGCTCCTAAATTTAATTACAACATTTACAAAATAGTCAAAACAATTAAACAGCAGCTTTAAAAGCTTGAGTTTATTTTATAGCATGCTAATTTCCCTTACTTTCAGCCGAAAAATCAGCTTAAAAAACTGAAAAGTAGTTAAAAAGCTCATATAATTATTATTTTATATAGTATGCTTGCTCTTAAGTTGAACTAGGTACATTAGCATGCATTTAAAATTTTTATATTTCATCAATTAAAGCAGAAAACGTATTTATGACATGACATTTTGCCTTACTAGCTGCTGCAAAATCAGCTACTAAATTGAAAAATTAAAAGAAAAATACTGTATATTCTTTTTTTACAAGATATAATTTTTTTTTAACATAAAAAACACAACAAATTTCACAAGTCAGCTCTTAAAGCATATAAAATTTAAGTAGCATGCCATTTTGCCTTACTACCACATGAAAAATCATTTATAAACTCTAAAAATATATATAAAAATTCATTCAAGTTGCTTCAAAGTCTCAAGCTACTCTATATATATATATAATAAATTGTTTTTTGGTATAAATTTTCTGAACTTCTATTAACAAAATAAACATGTTTATTCTGCCTAAAAGTATTTGCTGGGCATTCAACGGGGCTCTAAGCACTTGGCAAACTTGGCTGCAGGCGAGAAAAAAAATTATTTATTTTATTTATATTTTTTTTTGGCAAAATTTTAACATTTTCAATATCAAGAGAAAAAAGAAAAAGAAATACAAAAATAAGTGAAATGCAAGCGACAAAGTTGTCTCGTTGCCGCTTCCGTTTCCGCCGCCGTAGGCAGAGAGAGAGAAAAAAAAAACAGAGAGAGAGAGTGAGAGAGAGAGAGGGAGAGTAGAGTGGCAAACGCAGAGTCAACCCTTTTGATGCAATCCCAGACGCAGAAGAGCAAAAAAAACAAAAAAAAACATTTGCTGGCAAACATGCAAATGAATGGCAAATGTAATGGCAAAAAGCAAAGTAAAAATGTTTTAAAATATTGCCCAACTATGAGATACCTTAGCTGTAGCTGTAAAAATGTCAAGTTAACGCCAAGCAGTGCAAATCAAGCAGTGCAAAATAGTTTGTTAAATAAATTTGGTTTTTATTTAAATATGATTAGAAAAATAAATTTTTTTTAAATAAATAATTATTTATTCATTTATATGAGTAAAACACCAAAATTTTTTAGTGATATGTAAAGATCAGACTATTAAATATAATTATAATATTTTCAATAAGACTCTTCGATCCAGTAAGATTAAATAATCTAGAAATCAAGCAGATATAATAGAGAATTAAATTCTCCCTTAATTCACCTAGTAAGTGTACACTTTAATATATTTATTAAGAGTACAGGGTATGCAAAAAGAAAAGAGAAAAAAAACCCAAGTAAAGTCAAACCGCAGACGACGACGACGACGTAGAGAAAGGGGTTGATTGGGGGTGTAGGGGCAGCAACGTCGTTTTGGGACGACCTCGCCCAGACTCAGCGCAGCGTGTCTGGTATGATGAGCGCGTGCCTCTGCCCCTACTCCCCTTTACGTTTGACCTTTGGCAAGTGCATGTGCATGGAAACAAGCTACATACAAAAAAAAAAAAAACTAAATCTTTAATGGAAAAAACGTATTTGATTTGTTTCTAATCGCATGCAGCGTCATCGCGCAACGCCACAGTCAAATGAATTGATTAATGGCATGAAAAAGTTTTTTTTTTTGCGACAACACGCGGCGTATGCGCAATGCCAAAGCAGTGAGGATATTAAGTATACGTGTTGTATGCGGTTTTTTTTTAAAGAGGGTTTGAAAGGTATTATTTTTATTATTATTATAGTTTAAAATTTCCAACATATTTTTTTCTTATATAAAATCAATTTAATATTTTTTTTAAACAGAAAAAACTATTTTTAAAATTTTAAAAAATAGTTTAAAATTTTGAACATATTTTTTGCTATTTTATTAAATTTTAAAAATGATTTTTACTGAAAATCTGAAAAAAAAAGATTTTAAAATTTAAAAATTTGGTTTAAAATTTTGAACATATTTTTTTCTATTTTATTAAATTTTAAAAATGATTTTTTCTTATTAAAAAAATATCAAAAGTTGTCGCATTGAGTTTATATAATATATAATATAATTTTTAATTTCAGCAATTGCGTATTTTATTAAATTTTAGAAATAAATCAAAAATAATAAAAAAAATAAATAATTATAAAATTGAAAATAAATAACAAATATAATATCTTGACAATTTTTAATCAAATGAAAAATTAAAAATCATAGTAAAATTAAATTGTTGTCTAGAAAATCTTTCCAAAAGCGACACCCTGCTGCAGTTGGTTTAACTTTTCTTGTTATTACACAACTTTCATAGTCTAAACAGAGACAGAGACAGAGAGAGAGATAGAGAGGGTGTGTAGTGTAGAGACAAGTGTAGCTGGCTTTTTATTGTCATAATTAAGTTCATAGGGTCTACAAGTCTAGACATGAATTTGCACAAAACTTCGCCCCGCTGTGCTAACAAATGTATTTTTTTGTTGTTGTTTTGTTGTTGTTGATGATGATGATGATGATGGAAACCCATCAACGTTAAGTCGTGGCTCTCTACAAAAGCTTCAAAGCTTTTTTTTCTAATTTTTTTTATTTTTTTTTTGCATCCGCATTGGCATTTTGCCTGCCCCTAAAGTCGACTGCCACAGCAGTCGCCGCCCCAACCTGCGCTCTCTCTCTTCTGGCCATTGCAACATTGTGTCATACTTTGTTGATTTTTGCCGCTGACTTGTTTGTTTGGCGCTTCTGTTCTACTCTTGGACTTGCCGAGGCTCAGGGGTTGGGATATCTCTCTTTTTTTTATATATTTTTTTTTTATTTGCTTCGAGCTTTGCCTCAACGCTGGAGCTGTAGCTGTAGCTGCATGCAAATATTGACAGAGGCTTCGAAATATTACGAAAAATTGCCTCAGTTATTTGCCACATTGTATACAATTTTATATTTTTTTTTATTTTTTTTTTCATTCCTTTATTTATATATACTTATGTATATGCGGGTGTGTGTGTGTGTGTTGTGTTACTGTTACTATGCGAAGGGTGTAAAAAGCATTTTTTGTAACCTGCTGCGGCCACTGACTCATTGACCTCGTTGCTGTTGTAGCCTCCTACCCGCAAAAATCTCGCCCCTTGCTGTCTGTGCTTCGAGTGGCGCCGCCTCGTCTCATATGTGGGTCAGCGGGGGTGGTTGGTTGGGGGGGTAACTAAACTAGTTTTTTTTTGTTTTTTAGAGCATCACTTAGACAATAGTTGTAACATGGCAAACAAACAATTGCTGAACAAAGTGCCAAAAAAATAAAAATAAAATTATTAATCATAAATAAATCCATGTCAAATTGTTGGAATTTATTTTATTTGTAATAAATACTCTGTAGACTGTTCAAAGAATTTTTTTTCATATTTTTTATCTTTTAGCTTTTTACCAAATATTTTAAATTCCTCAAAAATCTCAATAAATTAGTAATAATATTAATTTTAATAGTATTTTTTATCTAATAGTTTCTTACTAAATATCCTATATCCTATAGACGTATTTATTACAAATAAAATAAATTTAGACAATTTGATATGGATTTTATTATTATAATTAATTTTCGTTTTTTTTTGTTCAAATTTTTTTTTCTTATTTTTTATTTATTACCTTTTTAAATTCCACAAAACTACTTCAACTAAATAATAATAAAATCCATGTCAAATTGTCTGAATTTATTTTATTTGTAATAAATACCCTGTGGACTGTTCAAAGGTTTTTTTTCTTATTTTTTATCTTTTAGCTTTTTATCAAATATTTTAAATTCCAGAAAAATCTCAATAAATTAGTAATAATATTAATTTTAATAGTATTTTTTATCTATTAGTTTCTCACTAAATATTTCAATTCCACGAAAATCTCAATACTTCAGCCAAATAATATTAATAATAATAAAATCTATTTCAAACTGCCTGAACTTATTTTATTTGTAATAAATACCCTGTAGCCTGCTAAAAGGTTTTAAAATTGCTTTGAGCACCCTTTGGGCTTTATTGAAATTTTTTTTGTGTTTTAGCTTTTTTTTTTACAAATTTTAATTCCACGAAAATGTCAACTCGATATTCTAGAGTGCTTTTTATTGCCTTTTCTACCAGCATTTCTGCATTGCTTCATTTGTTTTATTCTGTATTCCATAGAAGCGTTAAAAATAAATATTTAAAACTAATTTATTTCAAATGTTGGCTTTATTTTTAACGTTTCAGTTCCAAGAACATTTCTATTCTTTTCTTTGCTTAACTATTCAGCTAAATTAAAAAATATGTCGACTGTTTAATTTTTAAAATAAATCCTGAGTTTTATTGTAAATATTAAAGTAATTAAAATCAATTGTTTATCTGTCTGTCTAATATATTTCAAGTGTTGCAATTTTGGTGTTAATTTTAATTTCCCTTTGCTATTTAATCTAAATTACATTTATTGTTTCTTTAAAAGTATTTTCTTATTATGTTGTTCAACTGTCTATTAGCCATATTTCAAATGGCTTATTAAATTTCGCGAATATCTCAATTCCCCATTTGCTATTATAGCTAAATGACAGCCTTGATTGGAAGAAAAACAAGTTAAACTTGTTGACACATTGCCTGATTTGTTTCCATTTATTATATCCTTCTGCATTTAAATAGGCAAAATGTATTCTGTCTATCCATCTGTCAACTATATTTCAATCTTTTCAAGTACGCGAAACTCTCTCAATTCCCCTGTGCAACATTTCCTGTTAAGGATATTTTAAATCTTTTGTTTCCCTACGTCTTTACAATCTAGCTCAACGAAAAATTATGTCAAGTGAATGTGTTGCTTCATTTGTTATACCCTGTAAGAGTTATAAGGGTTTAGGATGGGTTTAAATATTTGTCTGTCGGTTTTTTTTTAAATTTTAATTTTTGTTAATTTTTGATTTTAAAAATTCCATTTCAACTTTGGGAAATATTTCAATTTGTCACTACGCTTTTAGCTAAAGAAATAAATAAATAAATAGGTAATTTTTCTATATTTATTGTTCTATTGTAGAATATAATAAATAGAGTTTAATAAACTTTGACAACTTTATTTTTTTTTATATTATTTTAAATGTTTAATTTTTTACCATTTTTACAATTTGTTAAAAAGCAATTAAAACTTTAAAGATTTTATTTTAATTTTCAATAAATATTTCTTTCAACACATTAACAACAAATCCTGATAATTTCATCACATTTTCGGTAGTTAAAAGCAGCCTATAATTACAGGGTATTAACCATTGAGATGCTTTCTACCAGAAAATTTTCCACAACTTGCAATTCATTTGTTGGCCTGAATTTTAGTTAATGCCTTACTTTTGGCTTGGTTTTTGCTTAATTTTTGTATTTTTTCTTGCCATTGTAATTGTGCTGCGTATACGTAATATGGCATTACTCATACGCAGCGTAATAAGCAAAAAAAAAAAAATATATAAAAAAATGTGTAATTGCGTTTTATTTTCTATTGCACTTTCATCGTTTTCAGCTTTATTCAGTTATCAATGAATATTTATTTTTTGTGCGATTTCGTATCAAACGAAAAAAAAATAAAAAAAAATTAAATAAATATGTGATAAGCAACAAAAACTCTTCAATTTATTGCAATCCAGAAAAATAGCTTTAATATATATTTTTGCATTTAATAGATACATAGTAGTGAGATATCAACGTGTTTATCTAATTTGCTTGCAATAAAAAAATAATAATCATTTTTTTGTTCTTCCCCATAAAGCAAATCGGTTTTTTTTTTCGGCTAAACAAATTGCTTAGTGAAATGCTATTAATGGCCAAATTAATATATATTAATTGATTATGTTCGATTTTGTCAAGTTTGTACATTTTACGATAGATTAATCTGACTTAAAAGAACTCGAAATTGATGACAGCAGAGAAATGGCAATGTGAATGATTAATAGTTACAAATTGTTGACTGTACCAATTACAGATGATTATCGAAATAGCTGTTGATTTAATGATTAATCAAAAGACAAAAGAATAAATGAGAAAAAAATTAAATTTTGTGTTTACATTCTCCAGTTTAGAGCTTTAGACAAGCCTAGTAAACAAAGTTAATGAAAAAACTGCTGTTACTATCTACATAATCGATTATTTTTGAATATATTATAGAATATCGATAAATCGATAAGTATACGAGAGCAAAGGTGCTATCTAATACTTAAAACTTGGACATTCTCTACGCACAAATTCCTTTATAAAGTATTATTAACACTTTAGTAAATATATGTGTATAAAAAACTTTAATATCGATTTTATTTTATTTATTAATTACAGATGGAAATCGATATAAATATGGATAAATCGTTGAATCAAATGATAAACAAATGCTGGTAAGTGTATAATAAAATTTTCCATTGTATATATTCCCAACTTTAATATAGTTGGCACTGTCAATGACTCAAATAAAGAATCTCCGGATTTATCAATAATATCGATTAATTTCAAAGCTCTAACATACATTAAATTTCATTATTTATTGATAAATCTAGAGAAATAAGCTAAAGATAGTAAATCTTGGAACTTATATATAGTTTAAAGTTTATATTAGCTACTAGAAACTTTGGCAAACAATCGATAGCAATATCGATAGTATCGATTGAATTTTTAAAGCACTATCATGAATATTATTTGGCACTCTTAGCTGCAATTCCCCAAGGATTCAAGTGAAAATTAAAAATATGAAATATTTTTATCATAAGCTGTATAAATAATTCTTTTTTTTTTAGGCAATAATTTTGTTGCTTTGGCATTTTCCGTTTCAGTTCTTTATATTGGGTACACACTGTAATTTTTTTTTTTTTTTGTTTTGCTTTTGGCTAACTCTGTAAAGAAATGCCTTTGGGATCTATTCGTCACTTTTTGTTGACTTAAATTGATGTGTCCGAGCGTCAGGGTGCACGGCCGTGCCATATAAATTAGAGTTTGTAGTAGTTTCTTTTAGTAGAGAAGACAGACAAACAGTTTCTTTTTTTTTTGTTTTTTTTGCAGACATTTCACATTTGATTTGCCAGACAGACAGACATTTGCATTGGGGGAAGACAATAAATTTTGATTGCAATTTGCAACACTGTTGTTTAATGTGTGTGTGCGCTCTCGCTCTCTCTTTTTCTGTCTCTCTCTCTCTCTCTGTCTGTCAGCTGCTGTGACAGTCGGCGTTTAAATATAAAACAAATGCCGAATAAAGCGCAAAGTAAACGAAGACAAAAGCCAAAAAAAAAAACGCAAAACAAAAAAATAAAATGTTAGCCAGACGCCGACTATGCAATTTTTGTTGTTGTTGTTGTTGCTATTGTAAAGTGTGCAGCGCACAATGCAAAAACAACAACAACAACAACAGTTAGTTTTTCATGTTTCTTTCAGCTGCTGCCCCTCTCCTGCTCCTTCTTTTGCCTCTCCTCCCTTTTCCTATGCTGCGCCAGCCTTTTTTGCATGACGCGACAATTTGTCTATCTATTTATAACTATTGCCATCCCACTCTCGCCGCGCCTCGCCTCTCGCCTCGCCTCACCTCGAAAATTATCCCATTCTCATTCCGTTTTGTCTCAGCGCCCCCCACCAACTCCCCCGCTTGTCTAGCTATTAGGTACAAGCATAAAAATTGTTTTTGTTTTTGCTTTTGTTTCAACAACAATTTATTTTCGAGGCCTATGCGTGTCGCAATTCGCCCCTGCCGCTCTCTCTCTCTCGCTATGGCTCTCACAGACATATTCAGTGGTCAGGAATTTTATTTTGATATGTACACACATACATACATACACGTTTATTTGTGTGTATTTATTTTTTTTTGCGTTTTGTATTCTGTTAGAATTTCTCGCTTTTTTTGTAGACAATTTGAATTTTAAATTTTTCTATCTGTTTCGGCGCTCTATGCTGATTTCTTTTCTAGTTTTCTGGCCAATGACCGTCAAAAAAAAAAAAAAAAAAAAAAAACAATTTTAATTTTCACACACACACACGCAAGCTAATACCCCTTTATATACCCTTACCCTTTGCCCAAAATTCCAATTTTTCTGTTGTCAAGTTGCTTTCAGCGTTTTAATCAGCAGACGGACACACAGACGACAATAATCGAGACACAGTTCCAGACGACGGACACGCAACGGCAACGGCAAACGGTTTTTATAGGTGGAACGAAACGAAAAATGAAATGTCCGTCTGCAAGGGTGTAGTTCAAGGGGGGTCAGACTTCATTAGACACAAAAAAGAAAAAATATGAAACACCCTGTACTTTGTTAGAGTTCTTTAAATCATCCTAATCAAGCAGTGCAAACAATATTTTTGAGTTTAAAAGCAGTTGAATCGAGCAAACAAGCAAGCAGTGCACTGAAAATGGCGACTGTTGCATGCAAAAAGAATATTTTTTAATTTTGTTATTAATTCATTAATATTATTGACTTGAATAATTATTCTAAATAGAAATTTATTTATTTTATATGGTCAAAAGTGACATTTCCTTTTTGCTTTGCCTTATCAAATTCTTTGTGCTATTTATTATGTTTACAGACTATAAAAATAGACTTTTAAAATTTAGAATTGAAAATGTTTTTTTATTACATGTAGGCATTTCCACAAAAAAGTTCACCATTTGTCACGTAACGCCAAACCTGTTTTTTTGCTTATATCTTTTAATCGGAAAGTATGAATGTTTTCATCTCTTTAACCAAATATATTGCTACTCAGATATTAAAAAAAAATTATAAAAAATTATAAACAAAAAATTAAAAGTTATAAGCAAAATAAAAAACAGGTTTGGCGTTACGTGACAATTGGTGGACTTTTCTGTTAAATTGCCCATATGTTGTATTTTATCTACTAAATTTATATTTTTTTTTAAATATTTAGAAAGTCTTATAGGCCCTGAAAATTTATTTACATATTTTTTTATAAATTCCTAATAGTTGAAGAAATTTTAATATTATTTTTTTTTGTTTAAATTTTACCTTTCTATAAAATAAAAACATTTAAATAAACAGCACCCCTTGCTATGTGGGGAATTGTAAATTTTAATTCATGCAAACTAATTAAACAAATAAAAAAAATTTTGTAACCCCCTGCCTCTGCTAGGAACCCAATTACGCCTCTGCCTAAATTTACCAATTAAAACATTTATCGATATCGTCTGGCTTTGGCAATTATATATCGATAGATAGCACAGATACGATATTAATGTTTTGGCCTTGTTTTTATTAGGCGGCGGCGCGTTTGTATTTTTTTCCATTTGTATTTGTATTTTTTTTTTTTATTTATTTTTGTGTTGTGTTGTATTCCTAATGATAACTCGCATGTCATTAGCCAAGCTCACAAATGTTTTTTTCTTTCTATTTTTCTGTTTGATATATAATCAAATGTATAATCCCAGGGGCGCCACAGAGTCTCGCTGCCCCTCTCTCTCTGTCTCGCTTTCTAAGCAAAAAAATTCAAATAAGAAAATACCAAAAATATTACGCAATCAGGCAATTTCTATTGACCTACATTTTGGTTTGTTCGGCAATCAAGGATGTCTGCCACAGAATGAGGCACACACACACACACACACACACACTGGCAAATGCCAAAAGCCATAAAAGCCAGGAAGTTGCGCATTTTGTGTGCCAAGCCCAAAAAGCGCCAAAAGGACGGAAAAGGATTATGTAGAAAATACACACATATATATAGGGTATATATATATATATATACTGATATATATATATATATAGCTCATGTGCGCAACAAACACGCGAAATACGAATAAATCATTGATGGGGCTTGCCCCTCCGCATACACACAAGGATGAGAATGAAGCTCATTTTATAATAACCCAAAGGAGCAAGCTATCTGTGTGTGTGTGTATCTATGTGTGTGTTGGCAAATGTAGGCCATAAGGCTTCAGCTTTTGCCAATCTACGAAATACAAAAAAAAAAAAAATAAAGAGTCTGCCGACAGTCGAGACAAATTTCCGAGAAGACCAAAACCAAAGCGAACACAAACCAGCATATACATTCTCGTACACTGCAAGCAAATTCTATCTAACTAAAAAAAAAAACAAATTTATTCAAATTTTTAGTTTTGCATATGAAAGTATTCAATTTCAGTTATACACTAGAAAAAACTTTTGTGTACAAATGTTATAAGGGAGTTGGCTAAAACTTGGATTTTGCTGTTTAGTGGTTTTTTTTTTCTTTTTTTATTAAAAAATATAACAAAAATTTATTGAAAATATGTTTAAAAATTTCTTTAAAAAATAAATTTAATTTTTATGAATAAAAACATATTTTATTGACAATTTTTAAAAGGCAAAGTAATCCTGTATATTTAAAACAAGTTCTCTTCCTAAAAAAAGAAAACTTTTATAGAAAAGAAAGATATTTTATTAACAATTTTTTAGAGGAGAATTAATTTTGTGTGATTAAAACAATTTCTCTTCCTAAAAAAAGAAGACTTTTATGGAAAAGCATCTACTCTAAAATTCGCTTTGCTTTTGAGAGAAAAATAAGAAATATTCTATATAATTAAAATGAACTTCTATATTTTTCTAGAAGAATAAATAGATTTCGGGGTAAAGACAACTAATCTATAGAGTTCTTAAAATCTTTGTCAGAGTATATAGTTATTGTTTTTTTATGATTAAGTATTTTTTTTTTTGGCAACTTTCAGTTGATTTTGTAGTCTTCTAAGGAATGATGTATGCTCTTTTTTTTGAGATAGAATTTTAATTTAACAAAAATGCGTTATTATTTTTACTTATTATTGACTTTAATTTTTATTTCAATATATTTTTTATCAATTCACTTTTTTTTGCCTATTTATTAATAAGTTTCTTTTTAATAAACTTATTTAAAATTTTTATTATTTCATTATATTATTTATTGATCTTATTATTTATTTTAACTTTTATTTGAAGTTTATGCACAAAAAATAAAGCTCAAAATCGTCTAACGGCTTTTTTTTATAGAAAAAAATGTATTCTCCAAAATTTTAAAAAAATTGTCAAACCAATATTTTTTTGTAAATTTTTAAAATAGTTTTATTTTTAGGTTTCTTGTGGTTCTTTTCTTAGAAAAAAAATATTAAACTTTTGACATTTTGCTATAAAAACGCTACTGGATGATTAAGTTTTATTTTTTTAATTTTTATTTTTTAATTATTTAGATTTTTCTTTTTTTATTCAATATATTCAATATTCAATATATTCAAAAACTTCTTTGAGTGTATTTTGAATGTCTGTCTGCTGTGCTGTGTGATTTATACATTTGCTTTAGAGTCTTCTCTCTCTCTCTCTCTTTTTTTTGCTCTGTCTATCGAGTCTTTCTTTAGTCCCTGGACCATTATCAAGCGATAACTCGTTTCCGTTTGTTAGGTTCCACAAATGTCTTATCAGCTGGACAGCTGCTCCGCCACTCTGCCCGCCCGCTCTCCCCCCCCTCTGCGCTGTCTGGTTAGCCCACACACGATGTCGTCGCTGGGCAAATGACGTAGACACAGAGACGGATGTCTCTTCTGAGAGTTCAGAGGGGCGAAACATTTAATTGAAAACTTTTTAGCCAGAGGCTGAGCTAGATATAGCTAAATCTATATATATATATATATATATACTATATAGTATAATATACTTAACGGCATATAAAACTCGTGCTAAGCACTTTATAAAAAATCATCTTTATCAGCTTGTCTGCCGCAAGGCAGCTTTCTCTGTCTACGCCCTCTCTCTCTCTCTGTCTCTCGGCTTGCAAAATGTCAAAAAGCGTGACCAAAAAAAAAAAAAACAAAAAAATCGATGCAAGATTTGCTAATCATCATGACGCCCACACAAACAGACAGTTAGACGTTATACTATATATATATAGTATATATATATATGGAAATATATATATATTATGTATATTATATGCACACGTTTCGCATTTACATGCGCCGGCAATGTCTGGCGATGGGATCGGCCTTAGTTTTAATTACATAATCAAAAAGCGCCAGACATAATTTTATATGCTCTTTAATCAAAAGGGTTTTAACATTTTCTGTAACGAAATGTATTCAAATATTCATTAGAAAAAGCTGGAGTTGTTGATATTTAATTAAATATCTATTTTGATATTTTATCGCTTTTTTACTTATTATTTTACAAATTAAATATCGATTAATCAATATATTTTTTCAGACACAAAAAAAAGCATTTTGTTAACTTGGTAAAATGAGTTTCCTAATGAAAAACAATTTCGATTTTTTATTTAATATTTTGCAACAAAAATATCGAAATATCAATATATTTTCTACTACGAAAAATGAGTTTCCTAATAAAAAATAAAATACACAAATTCTACAAATTATTATAATTTTTGGAAACTGTTAAAATATAGCTAAAAAATTAGTTTTCCTAACAAAAACTTTTTTTTTTTAATCGATTTTTTAATTAATATTTAACAACAAAAATATCGATGTATCAATATATATATTTTGTAACACAGAAAAATGGCATTTTGAAATAAGTTTTCTTATAAAAAATTAAACTTAAAAATCCAACAAATTATTATAACTTTAAGAATCTGCCAAAATCTAGCTAAAAAAATGAGTTTTTCTAACAAAAACCTATATAAGATAAACCAACAAAGCTCAACAATTCCTAACATAGACTCTACTTAAAATAGTTTATTAAAGTTTTATTTAAATTACACAGACACAGTCTAGCTAAAAATGCAATATTTTATCTATAAAAAATATATCTATCAAATATATATCTTTGACACCTCGTAGCTTAGCTATTTTGTTTTTGTTTTTATTGGCATCTATATCATTCATATATGTATGTACATATATTTCTATAATTTTATCAATGAAATTGCCTTGCGCCGCCCTCCTGCTACGTCGCAATCATCCATCATCTGTTTTGTCTGGCTTTGATGTGTTTTTGGCCTTTTTTTTCGATTTTCGATTTTTGTTTCTTTTTTTGTTTTTTGCACTTTTGTAAATAGCAACGAAATTTGTTGGTCTTAGGTCATCGCTGACTAATGCCACTGTCTGAATCCGTTTTCTTAGCTAAAAGTTGAATTTTGTTTTTTTATTTTTTTTTTAATACACTTGAACACGTCACACAACGCCAATCACACAAAGGCCGCATGTCAGACAGTTAGTTGGCAGTTAAAGTTTTATTCTATGATTATAAAAATGCGCTTCAAGCAGACGGAAATGGGCTTAATGCTAAGTATGAAGGTAGAAATAATTATATTGCAGAATTTTTGCAGAATTTCCTACTAGTCATGCCCAAAGAACGTATTAAAAAAGCATTCTTTCAAGTCTAATATGTAATATAAATAAATAAATAAAATTAAAAAAAAATAAAATAAAATAAGTCTCTTTTGTAGCAAATAAAATCATGTGAAATGTGTAATATAAATATATACATTAAATAAAAAAATATAAAATAAAATAATAAATAAATATAATTAATAATAGTTAAATATTAATAAATATATAAATATAAAAAAAACTCAATTTTGCATTGATAGAAAAAGCACTAATTAAATTAAATTAAATTAATTCAAGTTTCAAAACTCTTTCTAATATTAAACACATTTTTTTCGCATGAAAAAATACATGTCCTGCTAAAGTAAGACATTTTGCATGCACTATTTCATGCATTTTTTTATTAAAACCAACTTAAAACATAATAGTTAAATATTAAAAAAAAATATATATAAAAGAAACTCTATTTTGCATGGGTAGAAAAGAAATTAAATATAAAAACACAAATTTTTTGCATAAATAAATTCAAGTCCTGCTAAAAGCATGAATTTTGCATGCACTTTTTCATGCATTTTTGTATTCAAAGCAACTTAAAACATAATAAAAAGTTGCTTTTACCCAACTCCAAAACAAAAGAAAGCCATATCTAATCATTAAATATAAAAAACCTTGAAAAAAATAAACACAAAATACAACTTCGAACTTTGGCATATAACAAAGTAGTATAAAGTACTATAAACGTCATTTAGAAGTTGTTTTTTTTGTGATTTTGCGTATACGCAATATTTGCAACAGCTGCTGGTTTAGACGGGATTTACAATGGCCAATGCCAGTGGCAATTGGCAAGACAGCAAAAAAAAAAATATAAATAAATAAATAAATAAATAAAAAAAAAATAATAATATAATACAAAATAATACAACAAACCGCAACAAAACGAAACGTAATCAAATAAAATTCAGACTTTGACCCAGACATGAGGCCGAGATTATCGTGCAATGTTGTTGTGCCAGCGGGTGTGTGTGTGTTTATATGTGTGTGTGTATGTGTGTGTGTGGGTGTGTGTGTATAAATGTGATATTCATTGTTGTTACTGTCTTCCGTTCGGGTTTCTATTGCGTTTTGTGTTATTTTTTTGCTCTGTTTTAAGATCGGTTAGCAACGAATTTTTGTTTAAAAATGTGCAAAGAATTTATAATTGGAAGATTCTGATTTTAGTAATGTTTGATTAGTTGGCTAAAGGTTTTTTATTATGTAAGTTATTTAATACTGTTAAATTAAACTGTTTTTATGGGTTTCAATAATTTTAAGACTATATTAAAACTGTCTTGGAGCGTTTAACTATGAAAAATGTTGTCAATTCTGTGATTTTAAATGATGTTTAAATTTTTAGATAGCTCTTCAATCTTTTTGTATGCGTTTAAATATTTAATATCTTTTTTATACTACCAAATATTTATTGATAGATACAGATCTAGATTTTCATGGGGTTTTGGATAATTTGAGGGTTTGCTAATTTATTTTAAAGCAAATAAATAAAAACTATATTTTAAAATAATAAATATATGTATTAATTGGTAACTTTAATACTCTTTTATATATTTTTTGCACGCTTTTCTATCAAAAATATTGTCAATTCCAAGAGTTTTTATTATTTTTATTTAACTACTTTTAATATATATTATATATTAAATATGTTTAAAATAGTCACAGATACAGTTTTTAATGGAATTTTGTCAGCTTTAGGGCTTTTTAATCCATCTTAATATATTTTAAATATTCTCAATTCTATGAGTTATTTAATTCTATTCACAAATTTCAATTTTCTGACTTATAAACCTCTATCTAAACTATGTTTAAGTGTCTAAATATCTCAGATTTTCTCAATTTTAATGAATTTTCATTATATTTAAGTAATTTTTGAACAATTTTTGTGTTTGTTAGCTCTATAAATTATTCAAAAATGTGTACAAATTCCAATTTTCAATTTGCCCAATGATTAAAGCTCTAAAAGCCTCTCAAAATAAACTCTAAGCATTTAATTATATAATATTAATTAATAATTCCCAGAGTTATAGATTTTTCTAAAGTTTATTTACTTCTAAAACGCTTTAAACTATTTTAAAATAAACTTTTTAAAAAATCTTGTCATTTCTATAATTTTTTCATTGTTAAACACATATCCAAAGTTTATTAATTTTAAGTTAACTTAAAGACTTTATAATCTAACTTTATTTTCAACTGTCTGCATCAGGTGCTGTTTTCTGATATCTTTTAAATACAATATATATATATACAAATATCTATAAATGATTCTATATATGTATATATATATTACTTTGTATTTGTATATGTGTGTCTGCTTCATTTTTTGAACTCAATTCCATTAACGCTCTATTGATAAGCCCGGTCAGAAGCAGCCAGAAGCAGCGGCCAGACGCTTGATAAGCAAAAAAAAAATAAAATAAAATTTTATATGTTCATATATATGTATATACATATAAAAAGAGAGCAAGAAATCAACAACAACAAATAGTAAAGACCTTGGTATTATTATTTTGTATAATTATTATTATTATTATTATTATTATTATTGTTGTGGCTTTAGTTGTCTTCATTTTAACGTGTTGCGTCAGCTGTTTAATTAGCTTTCGATTAATTTATTGTTGCCTATTAAATTTTAGTTGCTTTAACTATAATTTAAGGCATTTATTTTGGGGTATTTTACAATTTTTTTTTTGTAGTAAAAAATAAATCAAAAATTCTTTTTTTTTTCTTTACCAAAAACTCATTTTTATTTGTCTAATTTAATTAATTTTTAACCCGTAAAAAAAATTACAATATTTTTTTGATTTATTTAAAATTTTTCTTTACCAAAAGTTATTTGTTTAAGTTTTATTTTTAGTAAAAAATAAATCAAAAATTCTTTTTTTTTAAATTTTCCTTTATTTTTATTAGTCTTATTTTATAAATTTTGAACCCGTAAATAAAGTTACAATATCTTTTTTATTTTTTTCCAAATTTTTCTTTACCAAAAGTCATTTGTTTTAGTTTTATTTTATAAATTTTTAGCCCATAATTAACCATAATTAAAACTTGAAATTTTACTTCAAAAATCTGTCAAATAATATGAAAATAAATTTTTCAACCGACTCAATTATTTCACAATATTTTTACATATTTCACAAAAGTTTTTGCTGTTCTACGAAAAAGTTGAAAAGTTGAAAAATTAACTATAATAATATATTATAATTATAAAAATACTTTAAGAATTTTTTCTCAAATTCGGTATTTGAAATTAAATAAAATAAATATGAAAATATACTAAATATTTAAACAAAATTCGGTATTTGAAATATTTGAAAAAATATGAAAATATACTAAAAATTTAAATCAAATTGGAATTTAAAAAATGTAAAGTTTTTCCTGAAATAACTTTCATTTTAAATATGCTCCATTTTTTCTACAACTTTATATAAAACTATTTACTCCTATTTATTAGCTTTTTTAAGGATTTATTTTTGCTTAAAAAACTCTAGAATTTTTATTCATTATAAAACCCTATAAATTATGTGCAATATCTAACTTTAAACTCTAGTTTGTTTAAATGAAAATTATGCTTGAAAAGAATTTAAATAATTATATATTTATAAGCTGCTTTAAAAAGCCAAAATATTTACTTAAAGTATACCTCAATTTCTATGCATTATTTATTTTAAAGTTCTCAAGTTCTAAAGTTCAATTAGGCCACAAAAAAAAAATAAAAACAATGCCGCATTTAGAATTTCCGCGTTATTTTTTTTCTCTATATATATTTTTTTTTGTTCTGTAGAACATAAATCAAATGCCGAAAGACTTGAGAATGTGAATAAGAGAACGTCAACTTAGTTAGGAGAATAGAAGAGAGTGTGTGTGTGAGTTGTGTGGGGGGGAAGACTCTAATGAAAACCCCAAGTCATAGCTTCCACTCTAGTTCTCCTACTCTCTCTCTATGTGCTCTCTCTCTCTTTCTCTCTCTCTCTGTCTCTCAGTAGGCAAATCACTTCCGTTCAATGAACCCATGCGTAAGCCAGCTGTGGACTCTGCTTTTGTTGCTTCTCAGTCTCCTGTCTCTGTCTCCGACTCGGGCTCTGCCTTTGGCTATGAGCAGCATGTTTATGCTACTTCTACTACGTCTTGACTACCTCTCCAACACACACACACATGTGTGTACGCTTCACACACAGATACTCACACACACACACATGTATTCAGAGAAGCCCTCAACTTTGCTAAAGGTGTCGTCAGCATTGTGCGTAGAGTGTGTTTTTGCCTTTATAGAAAAAATCCAAGTTACCTGACTTGCCCTCAGTTCCTAGATATTCTATTCTTTATAAAAAATATACTCTAAATATTACACAAAAAATACAATTTAAGCTTTTGCATTAATTGTTACTTTCATTACGTTACTTTAAGTTAGTTTTAAATTAAAAGTTTTTTTAAATGTTGTTAAAATATATTCATTTTTTCCTTTTTTTTGCTTTTTTAGGCATGTATTCCAGAGTTCCTGGGTAAGTTACTTATATGTTAATCTTTATAAACTTTTTATAATTAATTTATAATGTGCAGCTTTTGAATATATTCAATTAAATTCAAGAAATTTTAGAAATAGCTTGAAAATTTCGAAGATATTTTTCTGGTAAATTTAAAATTAGGAAATTTTAGATTTAGCTTCAAATATTTCCAATAATTATTCTGCTTGTCTTTTATAAATTTAAAATTAGAGAAACTTCAGAAATAGCCTCAAATATTTCAAAAATATTATTCTGCTTAGCTTTTGAAGAATTGTTTTAAAATTGAGAGTTATTCTAGTGTTTGCTCAGCTGTTCTTAGCTTCATATTTTAGACTTGAAATACTAGCTAGAATTATTTAAAAATTTGAAATTTTATAACAAAATTATAATGAATGTAAATTTTGGAATTCCTTAAGCAAATATTTTCTTTTAAAGGGAATAAATTTAATGCGAATTTTATATATAAACTTTTTATTTCAAATCTTAAAAAAATCTGCAGTTGGCCGCTCTTCACTATTTGTCACAAAAAAAAAAAAAAATAGTTGAGCTTTAAAATAATTATAATGAAGAGATATTCTAGAAATCCTCAAGCAAATATTTCCCTTTAAAAGCGAAATATATTCTCCGAATTTTATGTAAATATAAACGGTTTATTGGAAAATTTGAAAAGATCTACAGTTGGCTGCTCATCACAATTTAACAAAAAATAGTTGACAAACTTCAATTTAATTATTCCTTTAATTAATTATAATGCAAAAATATTCTAGAATTCCTCAAGCAAATATTTTCCATCAATGGAAAAAAATTGTATGCGAATTTTAAATATTTACCTATATTTTAAAAGTTAAAAAAAAATATTCCATCTTAAAGTTTGCTGCTCTTCACTATTTCTTTAAAAAAAAAAATTTATCTTTATAGTATAATTGCTTAAAATTTGTTTATATTCTTTTTTATAAAAATCCTTTTCAAATTATTTTCTTTGATTCACTTTTAGTTGATAAAGAGTTAAAAACATTCTTCTACACACAAGTAATCATAATATAACTAAAAATCTATTACAAGCTCAAAAAGTTGGCTCATTAATAGCATAGAAACATATATAGAGCCCATATATCATATTTATACTGCATATATACGATTCTACGATTCTTCCATTATATATTTCATTGTTGTCATATTTTTTTTATGAACATGAAAAACGCCTCCACATCAAGCAAACACGCCCAAATTAGCTACAAAAATATATATATAAAAAAAAAAAACTTGCCTCTAGGCATTATTATTATTATTATTATCATATTATTTTTGATTTTTTTGCTGTTTTGGAATTTTTCGCTTGTTATTTATTGCTACAATTTTTTTATGACAGGCCACAGAAAATATGTATTTTGTAAGGGTTTTAAAAGAGCATACAAGAAAATTGCTTAAAAAACAAATGTTGTAGTAAAAAACATTTTTAATTTTCTATACACATTTGTGAATTTCTCTATATATATAAGTATAGATGGAAATATGTCGTATTTATACTTTGTTTTTAAAAGGGGGGAAATGGAGTAGTTTGGGTTTTTTTTTTTTGGTTAGTTGAAGCAATTAAAGTTGGTTTATTTGAATATGGGTTTATTGCCTGCTTAAAAGTCTTTATTTATTTAAAATTTCCTTTTCCAAAATTCGTTTAGAGTCGCCCAATTTCTTAACTAGAAAACTGAAGCTAAGATTTGAACAATAAATAATTTAGCTTAAGCCAACAAATTTCTACACAAATTAGAAATATTTCCTAACAATATTTTTATATATATTTCCTTTATATTTTAAAGCTAAAATGTTGTGAAAAATCTGCTTTCTAAATAATATTTTTTGCTCTTTTCACAACTTTATTTTTGATATCCATTTTAGGGTGACCGTTCTCATATTCTTATCCCATTTTCTCCCTCCGAAACTCGTAAAAATTGTCTATTTTTTATAGTTTTATAACTAGAAGAGGGAAATTTCATATATGGTCTTGTAATAACCTTCTAAATAAGATATAATCAACAAAATTTTTACCAAATTCACAACTTGCTCCACAAATAAGAAATATCAATATTTTCTATATCTTCAGTCCGAAAATATGGCATGGGAAATTCTAATAATTTTTTTTTTCTTCAAAAGTTTGTTAAAATCATTTTTGCTACTTTAAAAAAATGAAAATAAATTGAAAATAAAATAAATAAATTCACTATAAATAAATTCAAAATAAATTCACTATTAACAGAGTATTTCCCAGTCGAGAAAGGTAAATATTTTTAGTCCGAAAATTTGTTATGGAAAATTCGAATAATTTTTTTTTCTTAAAAATTTTGTTAAAATTATTTTTTCTACTTTAGGAAAATGTTAATATTCACTAAAAACAGAGTATTACCCAGTCGGGAAAGGTTAAATTTCCTATTTGTTTAGTATTTATATATGATTTTGTGTAGGAAAATGCGGCGTTGATTTCAAAATTTATTGCATTTATGTGGACAGTGGACATTTTCTTTATTTTTTCCTAAAATATTGTTTAAAAAATTTGTTGCTGCTGTCGTCGTACAGTGTGTGTGAGCGTGTGAGTGTGTGTATTGTTGTGTGTATGTTGACAGGAAGTCGCCGGAATGCGTTTTGGTTTAGAGAGAGATTCTTGTTTATAATTAGGTATTTTTTGACCATTAAATGATAATTTTCCCATATATATATATTTATTTTTGGCAAAACAAAACAAACTGAAACAGAAAATATGCTCACCTTTTTTTTATTTGTTATTTAAATGTATTTTTTTTTTTGATTTTTGCTAATTGAATTTAAATTTCGTTTAAATTTTTATGCTTTTCTATATAACATTTACAATTAGAATTTGTTTAGGAATTATGATTTATTAATTTGTTTTCTATATATATTTTTTTGACACATTTACACAACACACACAAATATTTATATATTTAATTTTTTTTTTTTTTGATTAAAGATTAATATATATATTTATATTTAAATATTAATTTTTGATATTATGCGAAATTTATCTAACCACACTTTTACATATGTTATGTGTTATGTACATTAACAGAGCGCTGTTATTGATGCTGTTATTGGTTGTTGCTGCTGCTGTTTGCTGTTGCTGCTGACGTTGTTGCAATTTTGCAATGTTGCTGCTGCTGCTGTTGTTGTTGTTTTTGTTGTATTGTAGGAATGATTTGAGTACAGAGGAACGCTGCTACATTTGTATTATTTGTTGTTTATACATAAATATACATATAGTGTATACATAAATATGTTTATATATATATATTTGTTCTGCGTTATTTATTTGTTTAGGCTGTTTTTGTTTTGCTTTTGTTGTTGCTGTTGTTTGCGGCGTCTGCTTTTGTTTTTTGCGTATTTAAAAGCATGTACAATATATAGAGTTGACTATTTGAATTTGTATATATAAAGTATATTTGTTATATTATACTACATATGCAAGTTGTTGTTGTATTTTTTTTTATTGTAATGCGACGAATTTGCGCGCGGACAACGTTGGCGAGACGACAACGAAACGAACTGAAACGCCGCCAAAGTTACACTGCGGCGACTTGAACGTTCCACATATAAAAATGCTTTTAAATGTGTTCGCTGCTGTTCGCCTCGAAAGTATCTTTGCATCTGTATGTGTGTGTGTGTGTGCAGCTCTCTTTTGCGCGCGCGCTTGCTCTCTCTGGTTTCGCACTCGCTCGTTTGCTCTCTCTCCCACTTTGTCTGTCTGTAAATCGCGCTGTAAACCAGACAACAATTGTTTTGCGCTTTTCGCCACAACAACAACAAGAACGAACGGACGACAAACGAACGAGCAGACGACGACAACGACGATGATGGCGACAGCAGCAGCAACAACAACAGCAAGCACGATAATTATTAAAATAAAACGAAATAGTCAACGCTGTGTGGCGACAGCGGCGGCGGCTGTCGTAGACGAGAGACAGACAAAACAACAGCGCAGTCGCTGCGCTCACACACGCCACACACACACATACATAGCATATATTCAAGTATGCGCCATGCGACAAGGCAACAACAACAACAACAATAATGTGCAGCCGGTTTTTTTGTTTTTTGATTGTGTTGTTGTAGTTGCAAAATGCAAAGTGGTTTTTGGTAAGGACACAATGCGTGAACTTACATATTTATAGGGTATTTAAATAAAGAATTTTTTTTTTATTTTTTTAAATTTGACTATTATAATAATAAAATACTCAAAAAGTATTTTGCATTGTTTTTTCAAGCCTTGAGCGCTGCTCGCACGTTCAAGTTTAGGCATTAACTAAAACGGTTACGAGTCATTTTTTTTGTTTTGTAGCGATCTCTTTTTTTTTTGTTTTTTTGAGAGCCGCTCAAAAACAAAAAAAAAAGAGATCGCTACAAAAAAAACAACAACAACAAAAAAAATGACTCGTAACCGTTTTAGTTAATGCCTAAACTTGAACGTGCGAGCAGCGCTCAAGGCTTGAAAAAACAATGCAAAATACTTTTTGAGTATTTTATTATTATAATAGTCAAATTTAAAAAAATAAAAAAAAAATTCTTTATTTAAATACCCTATAAATATGTAAGTTCACGCATTGTGTCCTTACCAAAAACCACTTTGCATTTTGCAACTACAACAACACAATCAAAAAACAAAAAAACCGGCTGCACATTATTGTTGTTGTTGTTGTTGCCTTGTCGCATGGCGCATACTTGAATATATGCTATGTATGTGTGTGTGTGGCGTGTGTGAGCGCAGCGACTGCGCTGTTGTTTTGTCTGTCTCTCGTCTCGCCCCGTGTCGCCACACAGCGACTATTTCGTTTTATTTTAATAATTATCGTGTTGTTGTTGCTGCTGCGTCGTTGTTGTTGTTGTGGCGAAAAGCGCAAAACAATTGTTGTCTGGTTTACAGCGCGATTTACAGACAGACAAAGTGGGAGAGAGAGCAAACGAGCGAGTGCGAAACCAGAGAGAGCAAGCGCGCGCGCAAAGAGAGCTGCACACACACACACACATACAGATGCAAAGATACTTTCGAGGCGAACAGCAGCGAACACATTTAAAAGCATTTTTATATGTGGAACGTTCAAGTCGCCGCAGTGTAACTTTGGCGGCGTTTCAGTTCGTTTCGTTGTCGTCTCGCCAACGTTGTCCGCGCGCAAATTCGTCGCATTACAATAAAAAAAAATACAACAACAACTTGCATATGTAGTATAATATAACAAATATACTTTATATATACAAATTCAAATAGTCAACTCTATATATTGTACATGCTTTTAAATACGCAAAAAACAAAAGCAGACGCCGCAAACAACAGCAACAACAAAAGCAAAACAAAAACAGCCTAAACAAATAAATAACGCAGAACAAATATATATATATAAACATATTTATGTATACACTATATGTATATTTATGTATAAACAACAAATAATACAAATGTAGCAGCGTTCCTCTGTACTCAAATCATTCCTACAATACAACAAAAACAACAACAACAGCAGCAGCAGCAACATTGCAAAATTGCAACAACGTCAGCAGCAACAGCAAACAGCAGCAGCAACAACCAATAACAGCATCAATAACAGCGCTCTGTTAATGTACATAACACATAACATATGTAAAAGTGTGGTTAGATAAATTTCGCATAATATCAAAAATTAATATTTAAATATAAATATATATATATTAATCTTTAATCAAAAAAAAAAAATTAAATATATAAATTTTTGTGTGTGTTGTGTAAATGTGTCAAAAAAAAAATATATAGAAAACAAATTAATAAATCATAATTCCTAAACAAATTCTAATTGTAAATGTTATATAGAAAAGCATAAAAATTTAAACGAAATTAAAATTCAATTAGCAAAAATCAAAAAAAATATATTTAAATAACAACAAAAAAAAGGTGAGCATATTTTCTGTTTCAGTTTGTTTTGTTTTGCCAAAAATAAATATATATATATGGGAAAATTATCATTTAATGGTCAAAAAATACCTAATTATAAACAAGAATCTCTCTCTAAACCAAAACGCATTCCGGCGACTTCCTGTCAACATACACACAACAATACACACACTCACACGCTCACACACACTGTACGACGACAGCAGCAACAAATTTTTTAAACAATATTTTAGGAAAAAATAAAGAAAATGTCCACTGTCCACATAAATGCAATAAATTTTGAAATCAACGCCGCATTTTCCTACACAAAATCATATATAAATACTAAACAAATAGGAAATTTAACCTTTCCCGACTGGGTAATACTCTGTTTTTAGTGAATATTAACATTTTCCTAAAGTAGAAAAAATAATTTTAACAAAATTTTTAAGAAAAAAAAATTATTCGAATTTTCCATAACAAATTTTCGGACTAAAAATATTTACCTTTCTCGACTGGGAAATACTCTGTTAATAGTGAATTTATTTTGAATTTATTTATAGTGAATTTATTTATTTTATTTTCAATTTATTTTCATTTTTTTAAAGTAGCAAAAATGATTTTAACAAACTTTTGAAGAAAAAAAAAATTATTAGAATTTCCCATGCCATATTTTCGGACTGAAGATATAGAAAATATTGATATTTCTTATTTGTGGAGCAAGTTGTGAATTTGGTAAAAATTTTGTTGATTATATCTTATTTAGAAGGTTATTACAAGACCATATATGAAATTTCCCTCTTCTAGTTATAAAACTATAAAAAATAGACAATTTTTACGAGTTTCGGAGGGAGAAAATGGGATAAGAATATGAGAACGGTCACCCTAAAATGGATATCAAAAATAAAGTTGTGAAAAGAGCAAAAAATATTATTTAGAAAGCAGATTTTTCACAACATTTTAGCTTTAAAATATAAAGGAAATATATATAAAAATATTGTTAGGAAATATTTCTAATTTGTGTAGAAATTTGTGGGCTTAAGCTAAATTATTTTTTGTTTAAATTTCGTCTTAAATTTTCCTTTTTAGGAAATTGGGCGACTCTGAACGAATTTTGGAAAAGGAAATTTTAAATAAATAAAGACTTTTAAGCAGGCAATAAACCCATATTCAAATAAACCAACTTTAATTGCTTCAACTAACCAAAAAAAAAAAACCCAAACTACTCCATTTCCCCCCTTTTAAAAACAAAGTATAAATACGACATATTTCCATCTATACTTATATATATAGAGAAATTCACAAATGTGTATAGAAAATTAAAAATGTTTTTTACTACAACATTTGTTTTTTAAGCAATTTTCTTGTATGCTCTTTTAAAACCCTTACAAAATACATATTTTCTGTGGCCTGTCATAAAAAAATTGTAGCAATAAATAACAAGCGAAAAATTCCAAAACAGCAAAAAAATCAAAAATAATATGATAATAATAATAATAATAATGCCTAGAGGCAAGTTTTTTTTTTTATATATATATTTTTGTAGCTAATTTGGGCGTGTTTGCTTGATGTGGAGGCGTTTTTCATGTTCATAAAAAAAATATGACAACAATGAAATATATAATGGAAGAATCGTAGAATCGTATATATGCAGTATAAATATGATATATGGGCTCTATATATGCTTTCTATGCTATTAATGAGCTAACGTTTTGAGCTTGTAATAGACTTGTAGTTATATTATGAATTACTTGTGTGTATAAAAATGCTCTCAACTCTTTATCAACTAAAAGTGAATCAAAGAAAATAATTTGAAAAGGATTTTTATAAAAAAGAATATAAACAAATTTTAAGCAATTATACTATAAAGATAAATTTTTTTTTTTTAAAGAAATAGTGAAGAGCAGCAAACTTTAAGATGGAATATTTTTTTTTAACTTTTAAAATATAGGTAAATATTTAAAATTCGCATAAAATGTTTTTCTTTTGAAGGGAAATATTTGCTTGAGGAATTCTAGAATATTTTTGCATTATAATTAATTAAAGGAATAATTAAATTGAAGTTTGTCAACTATTTTTTGTTAAATTGTGATGAGCAGCCAACTGTAGATCTTTTCAAATTTTCCAATAAACCGTTTATATTTACATAAAATTCGGAGAATATATTTCGCTTTTAAAGGGAAATATTTGCTTGAGGATTTCTAGAATATCTCTTCATTATAATTATTTGAAAGCTCAACTATTTTTTATTTTTTTTTGTGAGAAATAGTAAAGAGCAGCCAACTGTAGAACCTTTTCCAGATTTAAAATAAAATGTTAATATTTAAAATTCGCAAAAATATTTATTCTTTTTAAAGGCAAATATTTGCTTAAGGAATTCCAAAATTTACATTCATTATAATTTTGTTATAAAATTGTAAATTTTTAAATAATTCTATCTAGTATTTAAAGCCTGAAATATGAAGCTAATAACAGTTGAACAAACACTAGAATAACTCTCAATTTTAAAACAATTCTTCAAAAGCTAAGCAGAATAATAAATATTTTCGAAATATTTGAGGCTATTTCTGACAGTTTCTCTAATTTTAAATTTAGTAGAATTAGATTTTCGAAGTTTCACGAATTTTAAATTTATTGGAAATATTTGTATAGCTAAATCTAAAATATGTTGTGCCATGGCAATGATTGTTATTAAATTATAAATCCAGATCTTTAAAATATACGTGTGCAGAAAGGAGGTTTTCAAGCTATTAAATCTGAAAATTGTTCATTAAAGTATACTGAATATAATTTTTTTGAATAATATTCAAAAGCTGCACATTATTAAATTAATTATAAAAAGTTTATAAAGATTAACATATAAGTAACTTACCCAGGAACTCTGGAATACATGCCTAAAAAAGCAAAAAAAAGGAAAAAAAGAATATATTTTAGCAACATTTAAAATAACTTTTAATTTAAAACTAACTTAAAGTAACTTAATGAAAGTAACAATTAATGCAAAAGCTTAAATTGTATTTTTATGTGTAATATTTAGAGTATATTTTTTATAAAGAATAGAATATCTAGGAACTGAGGGCAAGTCAGGTAACTTGGATTTTTTCTATAAAGGCAAAAACACACTCTACGCACAATGCTGACGACACCTTTAGCAAAGTTGAGGGCTTCTCTGAATGCATGTGTGTGAGTGTGAGTATCTGTGTGTGAAGCGTATCTACACACATGTGTGTGTGTGGAGAGGTAGTCAAGACGTAGTAGAAGTAGCATAAACATGCTGCTCATAGCCAAAGGCAGAACCCGAGTCGGAGACAGAGACAGGAGACTGAGAAGCAACAAAAGCAGAGTCCACAGCTGGCTTACGCATGGGTTCATTGAACGGAAGTGATTTGCCTACTGAGAGAGACAGAGAGAGAGAGAGAGAGAGAGAGAAAGAGAGCGAGAGAAAACATAGAGAAAGAGTAGG
This sequence comes from Hirtodrosophila alboralis, assembly GCA_035043045.1. Taxonomy (NCBI): domain Eukaryota; kingdom Metazoa; phylum Arthropoda; class Insecta; order Diptera; family Drosophilidae; genus Hirtodrosophila; species Hirtodrosophila alboralis. The sequence continues at coordinate 33,775 of JAWNNH010000325.1, forward strand.
AGAACTAGAGTGGAAGCTATGACTTGGGGTTTTCATTAGAGTCTTCCCCCCCACACAACTCACACACACACTCTCTTCTATTCTCCTAACTAAGTTGACGTTCTCTTATTCACATTCTCAAGTCTTTCGGCATTTGATTTATGTTCAACAGAACAAAAAAAATATATAGAAAAAAAAAAATAACGCGGAAATTCTAAATGCGGCATTGTTTTATTTTTTTTTTTTTTTTGTGGCCTAATTGAACTTTAGAACTTGAGAACTTTAAAATAAATAATGCATAGAAATTGAGGTATACTTTAAGTAAATATTTTTCACTTTAAAAGAAGCTTATAAATATATAAAGATTTAAATTCTTTTTAAGCATAATTTTAATACAAACAAACTAGAGTTTAAAGTTAGATATTGCACATAATTTATAGGGTATTATAATGTATAGAAATTCTAAAGTTATTTAAACAAAAATAAACCCTTTAAAAGGTTATTGATACGAGTAAATAGTTTTGTATAAAGTTGTAGAAAAAATGGAGCATATTTAAAATGAAAGTTATTTCAGGAAAAACTTTAAATTTTATTAATACCGAATTTGATTTAAATTTGTAGTTATTCAAGAAATATCTTTAAATATTTAAAATACCGAATTTAATTAAAATTTTTAGTATATTTTCATATTTATTATTATTAATTTCAAATACCGAATTTGATAAAAAAAAATTCTTAGAGTATTTTTATATATTTATATATTTTTATATATGTAAAAATATTGTGAAATAATTGGGCAATTGAAGAATTTTTTATTTTTATATAATTTGACATGTTTTTAAAGTAAATTTTCAAGTTTTAATTTTGGTTAAATATGGCTTAAAAGATTATAAAATAAAACTAAAACAAATGACTTTTGGAAAAGAAAAATTTGAAAAAAAAATAAGAAATATATTGTAATTTTATTTACAGGCTAAAATTTTATAAAATAAAACTAATAAAAATAAAGAAAAATTAAAAAAAAAGAATTATTTATTTATTTTTTACCAAAAATAAAATTAAAACAAATGACTTTTGGTAAAGAAAAATTTAAAAAAAATAAAAAAAATATTGTAATTTTTTTTACGGGTTAAAAATTAATTAAATTAGACAAATAAAAATGAGTTTTTGGTAAAGAAAAAAAAAGAATTTTTGATTTATTTTTTACTACAAAAAAAAAACTGTAAAAATACCCCAAAATAAATGGCTTAAATTATAGTTAAAGCAACTAAAATTTAATAGGCAACAATAAATTAATCGAAAGCTAATTAAACAGCTGACGCAACACGTTAAAACGAAGACAACTAAAGCCACAACAATATAAATAATAATAATAATAATAATTATAAAAAATAATAATACCAAGGTCTTTACTATTTGTTGTTGTTGATTTCTTGCTCTCTTTTTATATATATGTATATATGAACATATAAAATTTTATTTTATTTTTTTTTTTTTTTTGCTTATCAAGCGTCTGGCCGCTGCTTCTGGCTGCTTCTGACCGGGCTTATCAATAGAGCGTTAATGGAATTGAGTTCAAAAAATGAAGCAGACACACATATACAAATACAAAGTAATATATATACATATATAGAATCATTTATAGATATTTGTATATATATATATATTGTATTTAAAAGATATCACACAAAACAGCACCTGATGCAGACAGTCTATAAGAAAGCTAGATTACAAAGTCTTCAAGTTAACTAAATATTAATAAACTTTGGATATTTGTTTAACAATGAAAAAATTATAGAAAAGCCAAGATTTTGGCTAAAAAGTTTATTTTAAAATAGTTTAGAGACGTAAAAGTAAATAAACTTTTGTAAAATCTATAACTCAGAGCATTATTAACTAATATTACATAATTAAATGCTTAGAGTTTATTTTGAGAGTCTTTTAGAGCTCTAATCATTAGGAAAATTTAAAAAAAAAAAAACTTTAATCATTATTAAATAATTTATAGAGCTGAGAAACACATAAAATGTTACAAAATTAATTAAATATAATGTAAATTCATTAAAATTGACAAAATCTGAGATATTTAGACACTTAAACATAGTTTAGAGAGAGGTTTATAAGTCAGAATATTTAAATTTGTAAACAAAATTAAATAACTCATAGATTGATAATATTTAAAATACATGAAGATGGATTAAAAAGCCCAAAAGTTACAAAAATTTCTTTAAAAACTGGTTCTGTGACTATTTTAAACATATTAAATATAATATATATTAAAAGTAGTTAAATAAAAATAATAAAATCTCATGGAATTGACAACATTTTTGATAGAAAAACGTGCAAAAAATAGTAAAGTGTGTTAAAGTTACCAATTAATGCATCATATATTTATTATTTATAAATATAATTTTTATTTATTTGCTTTAAAATAAATTAGAGAGCACAAAAAATGCCCAAAACCCCATGAAAATCTAGATCTGTATCTATCAATAGTATAAAAAGTATTTTAGATAGTTATACGCAAACACAAAGATTAAAGAGCTATCTAAATAATTAAATAACATTTAAAATCACAGAATTGACAACATTTTTGTGTAGTTAAACACTTCAAGACAGTTTAAATATAGTCTTAAAATTATTAAAACACATAAAAACAGTTTAATTTAACAGTATTAAATAACTTACAATATAAAATACTTTCAGCCAACTAATCAAACATTACAAAAATCAGAATCTTCCAATTATAAATTCTTTGCACAATTTTTATAAAAATTCGTTGCTAACCGATCTTAAAAACAGAGCAAAAAAAAAACACAAAACGCAATAGAAACCCGAACGGAAGACAGTAACAACAATGAATATCACATTTATACACACACACCCACACACACATAAACACACACACCCGCTGGCACAACAACATTGCACGATAATCTCGGCCTCATGTCTGGGTCAAAGTCTGAATTTTATTTGATTACGTTTCGTTTTGTTGCGGTTTGTTGTATTATTTTGTATTATATTATTATTTTTTTTTTTATTTATTTATTTATATATTTTTTTTTTGCTGTCTTGCCAATTGCCACTGGCATTGGCCATTGTAAATTCCGTCTAAACCAGCAGCTGTTGCAAATATTGCGTATACGCAAAATCACAAAAAAAAAACTTCTAAATGACGTTTATAGTACTTTATACTACTTTGTTATATGCCAAAGTTCGAAGTTGTATTTTGTGTTTATTTTTCTTGTTCAAGGTTTTATATTTTATGATTAGATATGGCTTTCTTTTGTTTTGGAGTTGGTTAAAAGCAAGTTTTTCTTGGCTTTAATAAAAAACTGCATGAAAAAGTGCATGCAAAATGCCTTACTTTAGCAGGACATGAAATTATTTATGCAAAAAATTTGTGTTTTATATTAGAAAGAGTTTTGAAAACTTAAATTATATATTTAATTATATTATTTAATTCCTTTTCTCCATGCAAAATATAGTTTTTTTTATTTATATATTTATTAATATTTAACCATTATGTTTTAAGTTGGTTTTAATCAAAAATGCATGAAAAAGTGCATGCAAAATGCCTTACTTTAGCAGGACATGAAATTATTTATGCAAAAAATTTGTGTTTTATATTAGAAAGAGTTTTGAAAACTTAAATTATATATTTAATTATATTATTTAATTCCTTTTCTCCATGCAAAATAGAGTTTTATTTTATTTATATATTTATTAATATTTAATCATTTATTTATTATTTTATTTTATATTTTTTTACTTATTTGTTTTGTATTATTTATTTATTTATACATTACACATTTCACATTATTTTATTAGCTACAAAAGAGACTTATTTTATTTTATTTTTTTTTTATTTTATTTATTTATTTATATCACACTTTTGACCTGAAAAAATGCATTTTTAATACGTTCGTTGGGCATGACTAGTAGGAAATTCTGCACAAATTCTGCAATATAATTGTTTCTACCTTCATACTTAACATTAAGCCCATTTCCGTCTGTTTGAAGCACATTTTTATAATCATAGAATAAACTTTAACTGCCAACTAACTGTCTGACATGCGGCCTTTGTGTGATTGGCGTTGTGTGACGTGTTCAAGTGTATAAAATAAAAAAAAACAAAAAAAAACAAAATTCAACTTTTACCTAAGAAAACGGATTCAGACAGTGGCATTAGTCAGCGATGACCTAAGACCAAAAAAAAATTTGTTGCTATTTACAAAAGTGCAAAAAACCAAAAAAGAAACAAAAATCGAAAATCGAAAAAAAAAGGCCAAAAACACATCAAAGCCAGACAAAACAGATGATGGATGATTGCGACGTAGCAGGAGGGCTTTGCAAGGCAATTTCATTGATAAAATTATAGAAATATATATATGTACATATATGAATGATATAGATGCCAATAAAAACAAAAACAAAATAGCTAAGCTACGAGGTGTCAAAGATATATATTTGGTAGATACATTTTTTATAGCAAAAATATTGAATTTTTAGCTAGACTTTGTCTATGTGATTTAAATGAAACCTTAACAAACTATTTTAAGTAGAGTCTATGTTAGGAATTTGTTAAACTTTGTTGGTTTATATTATTCAACAAAAAAGTTTTTGTTAGAAATACTCATTTATTTAACTAATTTTTGCAGATTCTTAAAACCATAATAATTTGTAGGATTTGTGAGTTTTTTTTTTATTGGGAAAATCTTTTTTCAAGTTGAAAATAAAATTATATATTTAGTGTGATCAAAAATATATTTATATATCGATATTTTTGTTGCAAAATATTAATTTAAAAATCGATAAAAATTAAAAAAAAATGTTAGGGAATTTGTGAGTTTTATTTTTCATTACGAAAATTTATTTTGTCAAATAATTAAAATGCTTTTTTTTTGTGTTACAAAATATATTGATATATCGATATTTATGTTATTGAGTAATCGATAAAAAAATATAAAAAGAATTTTAGGGCATTCGTGAGCTTTTTTTCATTAGAAAACTCATTTTACCAAGTAAATAAAATGCTTTATTTGTGTGTTAAAAAATATATTTATATATCGATATTTAATTTGTAAAATATCCAGTAAGTAATCGATAAAATATCAAAATAGATATTTATTTAAATATCAACAACTCCAACCTTCTTCTAATGAATTTTTGAATACATTTCGTAACAAAAAATGTTACAGCCCCTTTGATTAAAGAGCATATAAAATTATGTCTGGCGCTTTTTGATTATGTAACTAAAACTAAGGCCGATCCCATCGCCAGACATTGCCGGCGCATGTAAATGCGAAACGTGTGCATATAATATACATAATATATATATTTCCATATATATATACTATATAGTTTAACGTCTAACTGTCTGTTTGTGTGGGCGTCATGATGATTAGCAAATCTTGCATCGATTTTTTTTTTATATTTTTTTTTTTTTGGTCACGCTTTTTGACATTTTGCAAGCCGAGAGACAGAGAAAGGGAGAGAGAGAGAGGGCGTAGACAGAGAAAGCTGCCTCGCGGCAGACAAGCTGATAAAGATGATTTTTTATAAAGTGCTTAGCACGAGTTTTATATGCCGTTAAGTATATTATACTATATAGTATATATATATATATATATATAGATTTAGCTATATCTAGCTCAGCCTCTGGCTAAAAAGTTTTCAATTAAATGTTTTCCCCCGCTGAGCTCTCAGAAGAGACATCCGTCTCTGTGTCTACGTCATTTGCCCAGAGACGACGTCGTGTGTGGGCTAACCAGACAGCGCAGAGGGGGGGAGAGAGCAGGCTAGCAGAGTGGCAGAGCAGCTGTCCAGCTGATAAGACATTTGTGGAACCTAACAAACGGAAACGAGTTATCGCTTGATAATGGTCCAGGGACTAAAGAAAGACTCGATAGACAGAACAAAAAAGAGAGAGAGAGATAGAAGACTCTAAAGCAAATGTATAAATCACACAGCACAGCAGACAGACATTCAAAATACACCCAAAGAAATTTTTGAATATTAATTTATGAGTAATAAAAAAAAAACAAAAAAAATTAATTTTTATTGAGTTTGGATTTTTTGATTCAAAAATAAGACTTAAAATCAGCCAATAGCGTTTTTATAGCTAAATGTCAAAAGTTCAATATTTTTGCCAAGCAAAGAACCACAAGAAACATAAAAAAGCTAAAAAAAAAAAATATATAAATACAAAAACAAAAATAAAAAAAAAATTTTCTAACCATTTTTTTTTAAATTGTGAAGAATAAATTTTTGGGCATAAATAGCAATTCTGTCATATTTAGCTATAAAAAAAGCCGTAAGTGGATTTCCAGTTTTATTTTTTGTGCATAAACTTCAAATAAAAGTTAAAATAAATAATAAGATCAATAAATAATATAATGAAATAATAAAAATTTTAAATAAGTTTATTAAAAGAAAATTATTAATAAATGAACAAAAAACAAAATAAAAATGAATAGATAAAAAATATATTGAAATAAATATTAAAATTAAAGTCAATAATAAGGAGAAAAAAAAAATCAAAAGATAAAAAATATATTAAAATAAAAATTATAGTTAATAATAAGCAATAATAATAACGAATTTATGTTAAATTTCAATTCTTTCTTATAATTTCTAAGAAGACTACAAAATTTACTGAAAGTTGCCAAAAAAAAATACCAATCAACAAAAAACAAAAACTATATACTCTGAAAAAGATTATATGAACTCTATAGAGTAGATGACTTGACCTAGAAATCTATTTATTCTTTAAGAAAAACAAAGAAAGTTCGTTTTAATTATATAGAACAACTTCTTATTTTTCTCTCAAATGCAAAGGGAGTTTTAGAGTAGATGTCTCTCCATAAAAGTCTTTTTTTAGGAACAGAACTTGTTTTAATCATACAGATTTACTTTTCCTTTTAAAAATTGTCAATAATATATGTTTTTATTCATAAAAAAAATTCTTTTTTAAAGAAATTATTAAACAAATTTACAATTATTTGTTATATATTTTTTAATACAAAAATATTTCTTCATTCTGCCAAAAAACAACTCTACACAGCTTAAATAAATTTGTATACAATTCCCTTATAACATTTATATACAAAAGTTTTTTCTAGTGTATAACTGAAATTGAATACTTTCATATGCAAAACTAAAAATTTGAATAAATTTGTTTTTTTTTTAGTTAGAATTTGCTTGCAGTGTATGTATATGCTGGTTTGTGTTCGCTTTGGTTTTGGTCTTCTCGGAAATTTGTCTCGACTGTCGGCAGACTCTTTATTTTTTTTTTTTGTATTTCGTAGATTGGCAAAAGCTGAAGCCTTGTGGCCTACATTTGCCAACACACACATAGATACACACACACACACAGATTGCTTGCTCCTTTGGGTTATTATGGATGAGCTTCATTCTCATCCTTGTGTGTATCCGGAGGGGCAAGCCCCATCAATGATTTATTCGTATTTCGCGTGTTTGTTGCGCACATGAGCTATATATATATAAGTATATATATATATATATATATATATATACCCTATATATATGTGTGTGTATTTTCTACATAATATATGCATGTGTGTCTGTGCCGTCCTTTTGCCGCTTTTTGGGCTTGGCACACAAAATGCGCAACTTCCTGGCTTTTATGGCTTTTGGCATTTGCCACAGTGTGTGTGTGTGTGTGTGTGTGCCTCATTCTGTGGCAGACATCCTTGATTGCCGAACAAACCAAAATGTAGGTCAATAGAAATTGCCTGATTGCGTAATATTTTTGGTATTTTCTTATTTGAATTTTTTGCTTAGAAAGCGAGACAGAGAGAGAGGGGCAGCGAGACTCTGTGGCGCCCCTGGGATTATACATTTGATTATATATCAAACAGAAAAAGAAAAAAAAAAAAACATTTGTGAGCTTGGCTAATGAAATGCGAGTTATCATTAGGCATAACAAAAAAAAGAAAAATAAAATAAAAATACAAATACAAATGGAAAAAAACACAAACGCGCCGCCGCCTAATAAAAACAAGGCCAAAACATTAATATCGTATCTGTGCTATCTATCGATATATAATTGCCAAAGCCAGACGATATCGATAAATGTTTTAATTGGTAAATTTAGACAGGGGCGTAATTGGGTTTCTAGCATGGACAGGGGGTTACAATTTTTTTTTTTTTTCTTTTTTTTTTTGCATGAATTAAAACTTTAATTACGCTTTTATGATATGTCACATAAGAAGCAGTGCTGTTTATTTAATTGCTTTTATTTTAAAGGAAGGTAAAATTAAAAAAATATATATACTACAATTTATTCAACTATTAGGGAATTTATAAAAAATATATAAATAAATTTTCAGGGCCTATAAGACTTTCTAAATATTTTAATAATATATTAAATTTAGTAGATAAAAAACTATTATTGGCATTTCCACAGAAAGGTTCACCATTTGTCACGTAACGCCACAACTGTTTTTTGCTTATATCTTTTAATTTTTTTTTTTATATCTGAGTAGCAATTTAAAAATATTTAATAAATTAATTTAAAAGGGATGAAAACATTCGTACTTCCCGATTAAAAGATATAAGCAAAAAAAACAGGTGTGGCGTTACGTGACAAATGGTGGACCTTTCTGTTGAAATGCCTATATGTAAAAAAAAGAAATATTTTCAATTCTAAATTTTTAAAGTCTCTTTTTATAGTCTGTAAACTTAGAAAGTGACATAAAAGGGATTAATAAAGCAATGCAAAAAAGAAAATTTAACTTTTGACCCTATAAAGTATATAAATTTATATTTAGTACAAATAGTCAAGTCAATAATATCAATTAATTGTTTTGATAATTTCAACTGCTTTTAACTGTTTACAAATTCAAAATATTGTTTTGCACTGCTTGATTCAAATTATTTAAAGGAACTCAGACAAAGTACAGGGTGCTTAATTTTTTTTTTTTTTTTTTGTCTAAAGTAGTTTGACCCCTCTTGAACTACACCCTTGCAGACGGACATTTCATTTTTCGTTTCGTTCCACCTATAAAAACCGTTTGCCGTTGCGTGTCCGTCGTCTGGAACTGTGTCTCGATTATTGTCGTCTGTGTCCGTCTGCTGATTAAAACGCTGAAAGTAACTTGACAACAGAAAAATTGGAATTTTGGGCAAAGGGTAAGGGTATATAAAGGGGTATTAGTTTGCGTGTGTGTGTGAAAATTAAAATTTTTTTTGTTGTTTTTTTTTTGACGGTCATTGGCCAGAAAACTAGAAAAGAAATCAGCATAGAACGCCGAAACAGATAGAAAAATTTAAAATTCAAATTGTCTACAAAAAAAGCGAGAAATTCTAACAGAATACAAAACGCAAAAAAATAAATACACACAAATAAACGTGTATGTATGTATGTGTGTACATATCAAAATAAAATTCCTGACCACTGAGAGAGAGAGAGAGGCAGAGCGGCAGGGCGAATTGCGACACGCATAGGCCTCGAAAATAAATTGTTGTTGAAACAAAAACAAAAACAAAAACAATTTTTATGCTTGTACCTAATAGCTAGACAAGCGGGGGAGTTGGTGGGGGGCGCTGAGACAAAACGGAATGAGAATGGGATAATTTTCGAGGTGAGGCGAGGCGAGGCGCGGCGAGGCGAGAGTGGGATGGCAATAGTTATAAATAGATAGACAAATTGTCGCGTCATGCAAAAAAGGCTGGCGCAGCATAGGAAAAAGAAGGAGAAGGAAAAGAAGGAGCAGAAGAGGGGCAGCAGCTGAAAGAAACATGAAAAACTAACTGTTGTTGTTGTTGTTGTTTTTGCATTGTGCGCTGCACACTTTACAATAGCAACAACAACAACAACAACAATTGCATAGTCGGCGTCTGGCTAACATTTTATTTTTTTGTTTTTGCGTTTTTTTTTTGGCTTTTGTCTTCGTTTACTTTGCGCTTTATTCGGCATTTGTTTTATATTTAAACGCCGACTGTCACAGCAGCTGACAGACAGAGAGAGAGAGAGAGAGAAGAGAGAGCGCGAGCACACATTAAACAACAGTGTTGCAAATTGCAATCAAAATTTATTGTCTTCCCCCAATGCAAATGTCTGTCTGTCTGGCAAATCAAATGTGAAATGTCTGCAAAAAAAAAAAACAAAAAAAAAAGAAACTGTTTGTCTGTCTTCTCTAATAAAAGAAACTACTACAAACTCTAATTTATATGGCACGGCCGTGCACCCTGACGCTCGGACACATCAATTTAAGTCAACAAAAAGTGACGAATAGATCCCAAAGGCATTTCTTTAGAGAGTTAGCCAAAAGCCAAAAAAAAAAAAAAAAAATTACAGTGTGTACTCAATATAAAGAACTGAGACGTAATAGCTGAGGCAAAAAAAATATGGGGAATTGCAGCTAAAACTGTCAATTAATATTCATTATAGCGCTTTAAAAATGCAATCGATACTATCGATATAGCTGTCGATTGTTTGCTTAAGTTTCTAGTAGCTAATATAAACTTTAAACTATATATAAGTTCCAAGATTTACTATCTTTAGCTTATTTCTCTAGATTTATCAATAAATAATGAAATTTAATGTATGTTAGAGCTTCTGAAATTAATCGATATTATTGATAAATCCAGGAGATTCTTTATTTGAGTCATTGACAGTGCCAACTATATTAAAGTTGGGAATATATACAATGGAAAATTTTATTATACACTTACCAGCATTTGTTTATCATTTGATTCAACGATTTATCCATATTTGTATCGATTTCCATCTGTAATTAAAAAATAAAATAAAATCGATATTAAAGTTTTTTATACACATTTATTTACTTAAGTGTTAATAATACTTTATAAAGGAATTTGTGCGTAGCGAATGTCGAAGTTTTCAGCATTAGATAGAACCTTTGTCTCGTGTACTTATCGATTTATCGATATTCTTATCAATAGCATTCTATAATGTATTCAAAAATAATCGATAATGTAGATAGTAACAGCAATTTTTTTATTAACTTTGTTTACTAGACTTGTCTAAAGTTCTAAACTCAAGAATGTAAACACAAAATTTAATTTTTTTTCCCATTTTTCCTTCTGTCTTTTGATTAATCATTGGATCAACAGCTATTTCGATAATCATTTGTAAATGGTACAGTCAACAATTTGTAACTATTAATCATTCACATTGCCATTTCGCTGCCCTTGTCACAGTAGACATCAATTTCGAGTTATTTTAAGTCAGATTAATTTACCAAAAAATGTACAAACTTGACAAATTCAAACATAATCAATTAATATATATTAATTTGGCCATTAATAGCATTTCACTAATCAATTTGTTTAGCTCCAAAAAAAACCGATTTGCTTTATGGGGAAGAACAAAAAAAATGATTATTATTTTTTTATTACAAGCAAATTAGATAAACACGTTGATATCTCACTATTATATATGTATCTATAAATGCAAAAATATATATATTAGAGTTATTTTTCTGAATTGCAATAAATTGAAGAGTTTTTGTTGCTTATCACATATTTATTTATTTTTTTTTTATTTTTTTTCGTTTGATACGAAATCGCACAAAAAATAAATATTCATTGATAACTGAAAAAAAGCTGAAAATGATGAAAGTGGAATGGAAAATAAAACGCAATTACACATTTTTGTATTTTTTTTTTTTTGCTTGTTAGGCTGCGTATGAGTAATGCCATATTACGTATACGCAGCACAAATCCAATGACAAGAAAAAATACAAAAATTAAGCAAAAACCAAGCCAAAAGTAAGGCATTAACTAAAATTCAGGCCAACAAATGAATTGCAAGTTGTGGAAAATTTTCTGGTAGAGAGCATTACAATGGTTTATACCCTGTAATTATAGGCTGCTTTTAACTACCGAAAATGTGATCAAATTATCAGGATTTGTTGTTAATGTGTTGAAAGAAATATTTATTGAAAATTAAAATAAAATCTTTAAAGTTTTAATTTCTTTTTAACAAATTGTATAAATGGGAAAAAATTAAACATTTAAAATAATATAAAAAAAAAATAAAGTTGTCAAAGTTTATTAAACTCTATTTATTATATTCTACAATAGAACAATAAATATAGAAAAATTACCTATTTATTTATTTATTTATTTAGCTAAAAGCTATGCAGCCAATTGAAATATTTCCCAAAGTTGAAATGGAATTTTTAAAATCAAAAATTAACAAAAATTAAAATTTAAAAAAAAACCGACAGACAAATATTTAAACCCATCCTAAACCCTTATAACTCTTACAGGGTATAACAAATGAAGCAACACATTCACTTGACATAATTTTTCGTTGAGCTAGATTGTAAAGACGTAGGAAAACAAAAGATTTAAAATATCCTTAAGAGAAAATGTTGCACAGGGGAATTGAGAGAGTTTCGCGTACTTGAAAAGATTGAAATATAGTTGACAGATGGATAGACAGAATACATTTTGCCTATTTAAATGTAGAAGGATATAATAAATGGAAACAAATCAGGCAATATGTCAACGAGTTTAACTTGTTTTTCTCCCAATCAAGGCTGTCAGTTAGCTAAAATAGCAAAAGGGGAATTGAGATATTCGCGAAATTTAATAAGCCATTTGAAATATGGCTAATAGACAGTTGAACAAAACAATAAGAAAATACTTTTAAAGAAACAATAAATGTAATTTAGATTAAATAGCAAAGGGAAATTGAAATTAAGACCAAAATTGCAACACTTGAAATATAATAGACAGACAGATAAACAATTGATTTTAATTACTTTAATATTTACAATAAAACTCAGGATTTATTTTAAAAATTAAACAGTCGACATATTTTTCAATTTAACTGAATAGGGAGGCCAACAAACAAGGAAATTTACTGTCGTTTGTCTGAATTGAAATGTTTTTGCAACTGAAACGTTTTAAATAAAGCCGACATTCGAAATGAATTAGTTTTAAACATTTCTTTTTAACTCTTTTATGGAATACAGAATAAAACAAATGAAGCAATACAGAAATGCTGGTAGAAAAGGCAATACAAAGCACTCAAGAATATCGAGTTGACATTTTCGTGGAATTAAAATTTGTAGAAAAAAAGCTAAAACACCAAAAAAAATTGTAAAAAAACCCAAAAAGCTGCTCAAAGCCATTTTAAAACCTTTTTAACAGGCGACAGGGTATTTATTACAAATAAAATAAATTTAGAGAGTTAAACATGGATTTTATTAATATTATTATTATTTAGCTGAAGTATTGAGATTTTCGTGGAATTTAAAATATTTAGTAAAAAACTAAAAGATAAAAAAATATGAAAAAAACCTTAAAACAAAAAAAAAAATAAAATTATTAATAATAACAAAATCCATGTTAAATTGTCTTATTATTTTTTATTTGTAATAAATACGTCTACAGGATATTTATTACAAATAAAAATTAGACAATTTAACATGGATTTTATTTTTATTATTATTTTTAGCTAAAGTATTGTGATTTACGTGGAATTTAAAATATTTAGTAAAAAGCCAATAGATAAAAAATACTATTAAAATTAATATTATTACTAATTTATTGAGATTTTCAAGGAATTAAAATATTTGGTAAAAAGCTGATAGATTAAAAATATGAAAAAAAAATTCTTTGAACAGTCTACATAATATTTATTACAAATAAAATAAATTCAAACAATTTGACATGGATTTTATTAATATTAAAATTTTTATTTTTATTTTTTTGGCATTTTGTTCAGCAATTGTTTGTTTGCCATGTTACAACTATTGTCTAAGTGATGCTCTAAAAAACAAAAAAACTAGTTTAGTTATCCCCCCCCACCAACCAACCCCCGCTGACCCACATATGAGACGAGGCGGCGCCACTCGAAGCACAGACAGCAAGGGGCGAGATTTTTGCGGGTAGGGGGCTACAACAGCAACGAGGTCAATGAGTCAGTGGCCGCAGCAGGTTACAAAAAATGCTTTTTACACCCTTCGCATAGTAACAGTAACACAACACACACACACACACCCACATATACATAAGTATATATAAATAAAGGAATGAAAAAAATAAAAACCTTTTTGTATATAAAATTGTATACAATGTGGCAAATAACTGAGGCAATTTTTCGTAATATTTCGAAGCCTCTGTCAATATTTGCATGCAGCGTTGAGGCAAAGCTCGAAGCAAATAAAAAAAAATATATAAAAAAAAAGAGAGATATCCCAACCCCTGAGCCTGGGCAAGTCCAAGAGTAGAACAGAAGCGCCAAACAAACAAGTCAGCGGCAAAAATCAACAAAGTATGACACAATGTTGCAATGGCCAGAAGAGAGAGAGCGCGGGTTGGGGCGGCGACTGCTGTGGCAGGCGACTTTAGGGGCAGGCAAAATGCCAATGCGGATGCAAAAAAAAATAGAAAAAAAGCTTTGAAGCTTTTGTAGAGAGCCACGACTTAACGTTGATGGGTTTCCATCATCATCATCATCAACAACAACAAAACAACAAAAAAAAATACATTTGTTAGCACAGCGGGGCGAAGTTTTGTGCAAATTCATGTCTAGACTTGTAGACCCTATGAACTTAATTATGACAATAAAAAGCCAGCTACACTTGTCTCTACTTCTACACTACACTACACCCTCTCTATCTCCCTCTCTGTATAGACTATGAAAGTTGTGTAATAACAAGAAAAATTAAGCCAACTGCAGCAGGGTGTCGCATTTAGCAAGATTTTCTAGACAACAATTTAATTATACAATGATTTTTAATTTTTCATTTGATTAAAAGTTGTCAAGCTATTATATTTCTTATTTATTATCAATTTTATAATTATTTATTTATTTTATTATTTTTGATTTATTTCTAAAATTTAATATAATACGCAATTGTTGAAATAAACAATTGTTTCTTATATAAACTCAATCAGACAACTCTTGACATTTTTTTCAAAAGGTAAAAATCATTTTTTAAATTTAAAAAAATATAAAAAATTATGTTCAAATATTTAAACTTTTTTTTTAAACTTTAAATATAATATTTTCTGATTTAAAAAAATATCAAACTTTCCTCAATGAGTTTATTAAAGAAAAAAAAATTATTTTAACAATTGCATATTTTATTAAATTTTAAAATAATATGTTTAAAATTTTAAACAATTTTTTTAAATTTTAAAAATAATTTTTTCTGATTAAAAAAATTATTAAACTTTTATCATTGAGTTTATATAAGAAAAAAATATGTTCAAAATTTTAAACTATTATAATAATTATAATAATAATGAAAAAAATACCTTTCAAGCCCTCTTAAAAAAATCGCCTACATCACGTATACTTAATATCCTCACTTCTCTGGCATTGCGCATGTTTTGTCGCAAGCAAAAAAATTTTTCATGTCATTAATCAATTCATTTGACTGTGGCGTTGCGCGATGACGCTGCATGCGATTAGAAACAAATCAAATACGTTTTTTCCATTAAAGATTTTTTTTTGTTGTAGTTTAGTTTTTTTTAGCTTGTTTCCATGCACATGCACTTGCCAAAGGTCAAACGAAAAGGGGAGTAGGGGCAGAGGCACCCGCTCATCATACCAGACACGCTGCGCTGAGTCTGGGCGAGGTCGTCCCAAAACGACGTTGCTGCCCCTACACCCCCAATCAACCCCTTTCTCGGCGTCGTCGTCGTCTGCGGTTTGACTTTACTTGTGTTTTGTTTTTTCTTTTTGCATACCCTGTACTCTTAATAAATATATAAAAGTGTACACTTACTAGGTGAATGAAGGAAGAATTTAATTCTCTATTATATCTGCTTGATTTTTTGATTATATAATCTGACTTATGGTCTTTTAAAAGCAAGATAGAAAAGTCATATTAAAAATATTATAATTACATTTAATTGCCTGATTATTACACATGATTAACAATTTTGGAATGTGATTAAAAAAAATTTTATTTAATATTTTTATTTATATATAAAGTCATATAAATAATTAAATATTTTTTTTTTTATTCACATATAGAATTTTCTAATCATAGTTAAATATTAACTATTATGCACTGCTTGAAATACACTGCTTTGCGTAGACTGCTTGACATTTTTACAGCTGCATCTAAGGTATCTCATAGTTAGGCAACATTTTAAAACATTTTTACTTTGCTTTTTGCCATTACATTTGCCATTCATTTGCATGTTTGCCAGCAATTGTTTTTTTTTTTTTTTTTTGCTCTTCTGCGTCTGGGATTGCATCAAAAGGGTTGACTCTGCTGTTCACTCTACTCTCTCTTTCTCTCTCTCTCTCTCTCTCTGTTTTCTTCTCTCTGTTTTTTTTTCTCTCTCTCTCTTTCTGCCAACGGCGGCGGAAACGGAAGCGGCAACGAGACAACTTTGTCGCTTGCATTTCACTTATTTTTGTATTTCTTTTTTTTCTTTTCTCTTGATATTGAAAATGTTAAAATTTTGCCAAAAAAAAAATAAATAAATAAAATAAATAATTTTTTTGTCACGCCTGCAGCCAAGTTTGCCAAGTGCTTAGAGCCCCGTTGAATGCCCAGCAAATACTTTTAGGCAGAATAAACATGTTTATTTTGTTAATAGAAGTTTACAAATTTATGCCAAAAACCAATTTATTATATATATATAGAGTAGCTTGAGACTTGGAAGCAACTTGAATGAATTTTTGAATATATTTTTAGAGTTTATAAGTGATTTTTCATGTGTTAGTAAGGCAAAATGACATGCTTTTGAAATTGTATATGATTTAAAAGCTGACTTGTTATTTTTTCTGTGTATTTTACGTTAAAAAAAATATATATATATTTTGTCAAATAAGAAAATCCAGTTTTTTTTTTTTATTTTTTCAATTTGGTAGCAGATTTTTCAGCAGCTTGTAGGGCAAAATGTCATGTCATACATAAGTTTTATGCTTTAATTGATGGAATATGAAATTCTAGATGCATTCTAATTTTTCTAGTTTAACTTAAAAGCAAGTAAACTACATAAAATAATAATTTAATAAGCTTTTTAACTACTTTTCATCTTTCAAAAGTTTTTTTAAGCTGATTTTTCAGTTGAAAGTAAGGGAAATTAGCATGCCATAAAATAAACTTGGGCAGATCTTCAATTTTTTGCATATTTTTCAAATATTGAAATTAAATTTAGTAGCAAATATATTATATAAATTCAGTAGTTGAGCTTCGCAGCTGATTTTTCAACAGTTTTTCAGAGCATGGTACTATAGGGTAACCAAAATGCATTAGATTCTAATGACCGTCTATGGCTAAATGAAGATATTTTTTCGACTATTTGCGCTGTTTATTTGCATTCATATTAAATATTTGGATGCCGTCTACTGTCTGGCACATTCGTCGACTGACGTCAGTTGGGTAGATATTTTTTCAATAATATATAATTGTTTTTTTCTCTATTTATCAGACATGTAGTACGTGACGCGTTACACAGAGGCTGTGCCAGTTTTTTGAGAGAGATTCAACTATAGAAAAAACAATTTATAATTGGCAACAAAGTATTGGAACGCAAATTGCATCACATCAAAGTCATAATAAATATAAATGTCGCACAAAATTCAACCTCAAGTTCAATGTCATGAACCAAAGCTAAAATATATATAATATATTCTTATATATATATATATTTGTATCATCTGGCTTAACGACTTGATTTGCAGTTCAAGTTTAACCTTGACATCCAATAAACATGTCAATGATCCGACAAAAAAATCTTTTAACTAAACTCGAGTCAAATATTATTATTATATATAATAATAGTAGGAGGAGGAGATGTAGAAGATCTCAAATGCACTTAGCGTTGTGATCATAATCATTAAATTAATAACTTAAAGCTACAATATCTGACAAATACAGATGTATATTATATATATAAAACACCTCCTTTCACTTGAATTGAAATTGTGAATTGCCAGAGACTCCAAATTGCCCGATTATAATTTTTTTTTTTTTGTCCCAAGTCCGGTCAGTATATATATATATATATATATATATACTATCTGTTCGGTCAAGGAACCTGCCTGCCTTTCCCTCTTGCTGCTGCTGCAAAAAAAAAAAACAAGTCTGCCCACACTTGTGGCGAAACTTCTGCGATCCAACTAAAAATAGCCAGAAAAAATCCATTTAAGTCACTATAAAAATCGAATTATCGAAGGCAGACCACAAGTGGGCTTTAAAAAAAAAAACAATATACTAAAAATAAACTAAGCTAAACAGCTGTCCAGCTATTGAACAAATATTTAATTCTAATACTTAAATGACATTAGCTTCAAATGGCATTTAAATTAACTTAGCATACAGATTATTTAACTATTAAAATTTTAATAAAAAAAAATGGTAATTTAAATTACATTTATGGTATAAAAACGCTTGAACTATAAAAATTTTAATGCAGCAATCGTAAAAAAGCGTTTAGCTATTAATTTTTAGTGTGTAAACATATAATATTTAAATTTTTCAATTATTTTTAGTAATATTACACTACAGCATAAATATATCATAGTATAAGGAAGCTTTCAAAGTCTAACAACAAATTATTATCAAAATATTTGTTGAAGGGAATGAAAAATTAAATAAAATTGGAAAATGTTTTGTAAAAAAAATAAAAAAATAATTAAATCAAAGTACTGAAGATAAAAATTTATTTAAACCATTAATTAATCTATTGATTTAAAAAAGATTTTTTTTTTATTATTATATTTTATTTTTAACTAAAATGTTTTTTTAATTAATTTTTTCTTTGGTATTTTCACTCTACCTACACGGCAATGATTTTTTATAAAAATGAAAATTCTAAAAATGGAAAATTATTTAAACCATTAATTAATGTTATGCTTGACAAAAAAAAATATTATTATTTTTATATTTAGTGTGTTTATTTAATATTCATCTTTTTAATTTATATTCTCATTTTTATTTTTATTTTTTATTTTTTTTAATTTTTCACAATAATATTTTAAAAGCAACTAAATCCTTAACATTTTAGCTGCATTAACATAAACTGCTCACAACTTAACATTACATGCCTAAGCAGAAATGTTAACCAAACAAATTTACAGTACTCTGTTCTACTCATTTAACTGCGCACTGTTAAACAGCTTTAAAAGCCAACTGAAGCTAACAGCGCTCGTCTCCCTTTCTCTCTTTCTCTCTCTTGTCTATTTTTGCACTGTAATGTTCTGCGGACAAACGCTTCGCATATAGCGTGCTGCCCCATTTTGCTGTATAGTGTATTAATGAGCACGTGTGTGTGCTTAGATACGACTGTCGATCAGTCACCTGCGATAAAAATTACAGCGCATAATTAAAAAAAAAATAAAATACAAAAAAAAAAGCAGCCAACAGACAGCGGCAACAACAACAACAACAAATGCGCTGAGCCGGTTGAGTCACCTGTCTGCTGTCGCTGCTGCTGCTGCTGCTACTGCGACGCAACGCTGACAGCGACTGAGACAGCGACAGCAACAGCAACGGCGACAGCGGCTGGGAATGCGCAAAAGTCTAAAGTGCCACTTGTTATTGTTGTTGTTGTTGTTGCGCTGTAAAGTTGAAGCCAGACAGAAAGCAACAACAAGATACACACACTCGTACACACACTCGTACACACACACACATGCACACATTGTTGACATATTCGCTGTACATTTTAATTTTAGTTGATTAACTTTATTATACTCTGTTGTATACAGGAAAAAAAAGTATATTGGGTAGCTAAATAAAAGAAATCTTTCTAAAAAAAATGTTTAACACTTTAATCAATTAAAACTGAAATTTCAACCTTTTAGATTTATAATTTTTATGGTAAATTCATGATTTAAAAAAAAAAAAACATTTTTTAAATTTCAATGAAAAATCAATTCTACCTAAATTTTGAGTCAATTTTTGAGATTTAAGATTTTTTAATAAAAAATTTGTATTATCAATCAATTTAAAACTTAATTTTAAATTTGATTTTTTTTTAAATTTTATATTTTACATTCAAATGCAAAATCAATTTTAAATAAAGTTATTATTCTTTTGAAGTCAATTTTTGAGGTTTTTATACTTTTTTAATGAAAAATTTGTATTATTAATCAACTTAAAATTAATTTAAAATTTTTAAATTGTTTTAAAATATTTTCCAAATTGATAAGAAAATAAATTTTAAATACCAAATAAATATAGGGATAAAATTGTGAATTAAATCGTGAATTAAATCGATAGACGGGCGTTTACAATCTGCGCCATTTATTGCACATTTATCAATCAGTTCGGGAGCAGAGTATGCGGCAGTCTGCAACTTTTCAAACTTTTCTACTTGCCATTTTTTTGTTAACTTGTCTGGCATTTTTTTTATTTTTTTTTTTTGGTATTTCCAACCTGTAATATTAACATTGCTTTATTTATTCGCAAATATTTTTCTCTTTCTTTTTTTATTTATATCATAAATTGTTTTCGCTTTTCATTGCGATCACAAAGCTCACCTGACTGATCCACAGTCAGACAATTACCCCTTTCGCTTAAACCCCTCTCTCTATATCCGATAACCAGGCCAGACAATGTCTGGCATTATTTTTTTTTTATTTTTCTGATTTGGCCTCTGTCTCTGCTGTCATGATTTTATTGTAACTGTGTACAGATAGCCTTACTATATTTACAGTATTTTTAGAGGCTGGTAAACTGATCGATAATACTATAGAATACTAGAAATACTAAAAATATATTTAATTGAATCAAAAAAAATAAATAAAATTTAATCAAGCATATTTTTATTTTCGATTTCAATCAAAGAAGTCGAATTTGACAAATGTTCTGAATTCCGAAAAATAATAAGTTAAAGTTTACTTTTTGCGAAAACGGGAACACACCGTATTTTTTTCATAATGAAAATTACTGAAAAATGAGCACAGACCTAAAAATAATATTATAATAATAAACTGACATTTGTTACGCTTATTAAATACTAAAAAAAAGCACAAAAAATATATATATCGATAAGAATTTATTTTCTAGTATTTAATACAACAAAAAGCAAAAGATAAGATAAGTTTTGTTTTAATGATTAAACTCATTAATACAATTAATCAAAAAATAAGTAATATTTTAATATATATTTAAAGCTGCATTTGACCATAAATTTGGCGCGTGCAAAGGTTATGAACCGCAAGATTTGTAACAAAAATAAATAAAAATAAAATATATAAAAATAATCTAATTGTAGATATGGCAAGTCTTTCCAAATAGAGCGTATTTTTTTTTAATAGCCTAACAAAGGAAAATCAATGAGTAATACATTGAAAAATTCACCCCAAAATAAAAATACTATATATATTATTGATCAATAGTTGATAAAGCCAAATTTATTTATTTGATTTGTCTTTGAAAATATATGGTTATGAAACTTGGAAGATTTTTTTGTAGGTAGACTGTATATAAATTGGAATGGGATAGATCGGAAGACTATATCTTACCGGTTAGCCGTTGCGCCTATAAGGCTGAATTAACAGATAAACAAGGTCACAAAAAAAAAAATTAAATTAAAGACGACAAAAAATATATATATATATATCTTATATCGATAGAAAATCCAGATTTCGTAAGAGATACTTTTTATTTTTTGTTTCACAAGATATTTTAAGCCAATTCTGCTAATCTAACTTTTATTTGGATTTAACAAATTTGATATAAATCTTATAGCTTTCATAGTTAGAATCGATCAAATAAATTTTTTTCATTTTTTAAATATTTTAATATTATTTTTGTTTCCCAATTTTTAACAACTTTTGGAATATGAAATCTTCTAGCTATCATTGAATAAAACAGTTCAAAACTATAAAAAATATCTTTGGCAACCCTTAAATAGTTTTATTTATCGCTCTATATCTCTCTGTCTCTCTCTATTTGTCTGATTTATATATATCATGCTTGAATAGTCTAGCAATGTCTGCCTGTGGGGCTGGTGTGTGTTTGTTTATCGGTCTCTGAACGCCCACACACAACTACACCATATCTAGTGCGAGATACTATAGTATCTATGAATGCCAGACGATTGCGCATGTGTGCTTTGGTATCGCTTAAGTCGTCTGCTATCTAGTCTAGACGCACACGCATTTATAGACATACCTACATATGAATATATTTTACTATATCTCATATATACATATAGTTAATACGACAAAACGCATTGCGTCTCTTTCAATTGTTTCATTTAGTTTTTTGCTGTATTTTTAGCTTTTATATTTTTTTAGTGTTGTTTTTTTTAGTGTTTTTTTCTGCTATTTTTCTAGACTTTATTTTCGGACCTTTAAATTTGAACAACATTTCGTAACGCTCTATTTGTTTATATTTTTTGCACGAGGTTTTTTGGTGGGCGTTGCTTTTGTGTAACATTGCAGTAAATAAATAAAATTTACTTTTTTAAATTGGGAATTTGTTTTATTTTTTCCTGCTCAAGTCTGGTTCTACAAAAACAGGCAATTGGCACCTCCAGAATAGGAATTGAACAAGCCTCATAAATTATTATTTATTTAAATATATTGCCAACTTTTATAAGCTCAAATGCCAGTCGAATTCAAGGCTACTTTTAGATTGACTATTTTTCTTAGTATAAAAATATATTTTTAAATAAATTGAAATTTTTTGCACTTACCACAAATTAATTAAATTATTTGCACTTTATTTTTTTCAGGCCACATTCTATTGATCGCCATTGGGGTTGCCGTGTGTTTGGTTTGTGGCGGCGTCCTGGTCACTGTGATTATTACACTGCGACGACGACGCTCCTCCTCCTCCTCCGCCACAGCAGCAGCAGCAGCAGCTGCAGCAGCGGTTGCAGCAACAACAACGCGCCGCATACGCCACAAACAGCGCGCGTCGCAGCGACGGCGCAGCAATAGCAACGCTCAGCTACCAACGGGCAGTGGCAGCGGCAGCGGCAACGTGAGCGGCAGCGGGAGTGGGAGTGGGGGCAGCAATAGCAGCAATAACGTTTTTAGGAATACGCCACCTGGCCAGGAGACGGCCTTTGCTCTGGCACTTCCACAATCCCATACAACAATATCAAGCAATAATCAAGCAGCACCAGCAACTGCAACTGCAACAGCCGCGACAACAACAACATCGGTCGCAACAGGGGCAACAACAAAAACAAAAACACTTTTGCCAACCGAGCCGGAACATTCTGTACCCGTAAGTATTTAGCATTAAATATTTGCAACATTTTTAATTTCAATCAAGTTGGAAAATTGAAAAAAAAAGAAGGGAAAAATTTGATTATTAAAAATGGGAAAAATGGGAAAAATAAATTTTTGTAATATAGTCTGAAAATAAATTTTAAAAATATGTTTTAAGCATAAAAAACGATCAAAACGAATAAAAATATAGAAATGTGATTATTAATGTTAATTTTATATAAAAACCAAATTAGTTCTATTGTAATAAAATCTCAACGGATGATATAAATATATTTATTAAAAGTTTTAAATTGGGATATAAAATGTTATTCCTTAAATTTAAAAAACAAAAATATAAAAATATTATTTACGTTCCCGCGCCTCTGTGAACATTTGAGCCAGTTCACACTAGTTCACGCGTTTCCATGAATAAAATACAACTCTAAATCTTCTTCTTCTTCAGTGGGTGGCATTCTAAACATGAGGCGGCGTATGTGTATATATGTGTGTGTGTTTTGGGTGTGTGCAACACGCAATTTGCAATGCAAAAGGCAAATGGGAAATGAAAATGAAAAAGCAAAAAGAAGAAGAAGAAGAAAAAGCAGCAGAAGCAAAAGCAAGCAAAAAGGAAAAAGGAAAAACAGGCTAAGCACAATGCGACGATGGAACGCGCGACACGTGTCAAAAGTTTTTTCTTCAACTTTTGCACTCTCCCTCTCTCTCTCTCTCTCTCTTTAAGTTGCGCCATCTTTTGGGCCAAGCCTACAGGACAAACAGAGCAGACAGAACAAACAGACAGACAGACAGACAAACAGACAATCGGCCATTGCTGCTGCTGAGTGGGTGGCAAAAGTCCTTGAAGCAACAGCTCGCAAAAAAAAAATAAAATAAAATAATTTCTGTTGGGCGGCAGACATCCTTGTCCTGCTCGCTTATATAACACAAAAACAGTAGGGAATTTTATTTTTTTTTTTTGTTGTGCCCTGGCCACGTTCCTTTTTATTATGTTATGCAATGTCGAGACAACGTGCTGGTGGAACGTGCCCCCCACCGACGTCTGGCCCATTGTGCGGCAACAAAAAAAAAAAGAAACAGAAAAAAAAAATGTATCTGCCGGATGCATGGCACGTCTCTGTATGTGAATCTTTTATGCGTATTTTGTGCTTAATTTTTTTTTTTTTTGCCTTTCAATTTTTGATTCGCCAGCCACATTTTGCTTATGTCTTTATTATAATGACAGTAAATTGAATATTGTGGAACGTTTAAAAAAAAAAAAATACATATATATAAATATATATATATATATATTGTGGTTAAATATGGCCAACCCAAAAACACCTGCAATTTAATCTTAATGTGCCCATCTTTTAGAGTTGATTAAAGTGCGCCAATATGGTTAAATTATTGTTATACCCTTTTGGCTATAAATGGGACTATAAAAATATTTTTTAAAAAAGCTCAAGTGGACATTAAAATTATTTTAGAATTTTTTCTTATTAGCGAAGAGTAGAAATAAAAGAAAAAATGCAAGCATACATTTTGGAGCGCAAAAGAGTATTAAAAGCAATTTAAAATATTTAAAGAGATGCAAATTAATTAATAAATTTATAGAAAATATTTTTATTTAAAATCAAATATTTTATATAATTATTTATTTGGTATTTGCAAAATTTAATTTAATTAAATTTTCCTTTTTTGCTCTTGCAGCACTATCAATATTTTTTTATATTTATTTATTTTATATATTTTTTTTATTTATTTTATATTTTATTTTTTATTTTTATAAAAATATTTATTTATTTTTTATAAAATTTAGTTTAATTTAATTTTCCTTTTACAATTTGCCCTGGCACTATCAAAATTGTAGCAACTCTAAGACTAGGGTATATGCTAGTCATGCACAGTCCATCATTTTTATTTTTTTATTTTATATTTTTCCTGTTACTTGTGGCTAAGCCATTAAGTTGGCTTTTACGGTGAGCTTTTGAGTTACATATGGAAAAACCTTGAGAGCTGTCGCCCGCCCGCACCGCATCGCATCTCTTTCTCTCTCTCTCTCTCTCTTGCTCTGCCTCTGCCTGTCTTTGACTGCATCATTACGGCAAAAGACCAAAGCAATGCCGCCGGCAGAAGCAGAGGCAGCGGCAGCGGCAAAGATGGAATGGCAAAAGCAAAGATTTAAAACGTAGACGTAGACGACGACAGAGACTTTTGACAAATTGTTGCGCGCTGCGCTGACAACTTGAAACATAGTTCATTATTCATTACAAACTTGTATGCATGTGTGTGAAAAACAAATGAGATTGAACTAGTCAAAGTGTTCCAGACTATTAAATACCCTAAAGCACACACAAATAAACCCACCTGTCCGTTACATAACCTAATTATACTCCTACTACACTCACACAAGTATTTTTCTCAAAGGTTAAAGGGTTTTAATATACGCATGCACACACACACACATACAACTTATGCTAAAAACATAGATTCTCTGTGCTATGTTTTGATGTCATAGAATTTACAGTTGTTTTTACCTCTCAGCGCCTTTATCACATTTGCTGCCTATTCACATCAGACACACACACGCACACACACATGCATGCGTGACTTGGCATATAGAATAGAGAGACGTAAGCGTTGCGTGGGCGTCGTAACTGGCGCTGCCAGCGGCAATAGCAGACCGAAGCAGCAGCAGCCAACGCAATAAGAAACACAATTGCCGCTAATAACCCAAGGCGTTTGCCGCAAAACTTTCGCAGAGACTTCGACAGCAGCAGCAGCGTTAGCGATGTGTTTTAATCGAATTTTATTTGCCGCCGTTAGGCAATGAATAATTCAATTTGATTATTAAATGTGTGTGTGTGTGTGTGCGTCTAGTATGTTGGCACCCCAGACAGACGCCTCGGCAGGCTGCTAGGCAAGCGGGGGTAGGAGCTGCTGTGCTTTTATTATTACCGTTATATGTTGCACGCACAGCAGCAGCAACAGACGTATAAAATAATTAGCTTAACACACACGCGCGTACACACACACTCATTTTATTTTATAATTCAAAATATTATAATTTTAAGCTGCAGCCATTTTGGCTTAGCAAGTTCACCGTTTGATTTAACTGCGTAAAGAACTAAGCTGTTGAGATTCGATGCGATTGACAATTGATATTCTCCGCGAATGCCCTAAAAATTTACATAGGTATGTGCGGACATGTATGTGCATGCATGGATATGTGTACATGTATGTGCGTACATGTATGTGCGTTCATATGTATTTATGTGCGAGGATCGTTCAATACGTCCATACAGAATAGAAGAAAATGAAAAGAGAAATGGGAAAAAATGGCAGAGAACTAAGCACTTTATATATGCTTCAAAGTGCACCTGTAAAAACTAATTGAACAGCTCTCGCATATATATATATATATAGCACATATTATGCACATACATATTAACATAATTTATGTTATAAATAAACATAATTATCGTAACACGTATGAACGACAATTTTTACTTGCATATTTTGTATTTAATTTAAATTGCGAGCATTGCGAGCAGAAAAACAGAACAAAGTCTGCGAAAAACGAATTATTTGCTAGATTTGTCATTTGTCACGCTCACTTAAAGACATCAATCGTCAGGTGTGCGGCGGGGAGCGCGGGTGGCCATGCACACACACACACATACAAGAATAAATGTGGGACATGTAAAATCATGTCATCGCCAACATAAGCGGACACGTTCGATATGCAAGTCTATTAGCCGTGCTCCCATTTACAGAATTTCTACTTGAAAACCCCAAAAAATTAGGTCCCCATTAGTTTTTTCTTTAGTTTTTTTCAAATAAATGTTCAAACAGGCAGCCATACTTACAAAAGTGCCGTTACTTGGTGTGAAAATTTGCGTTGTAAGGAAAAAAGCTTGCTGGCTTTTAAAATGATATAGTTATATACTGCAGCAACTATATAGAGTCTTAATAAGCAATAACTCAAATATTTAACACTTTATCACGTCTTTAAATTAATTTTCAAAAGAACTTGTTCTGGTGATCGATACTAGGCGCTTGATTAAGGAGTTAGTTCTAAAGATGGAAACTATCGATTTCACTTGCATTTGATACTTATCGATTTCAGGCCAAGACTGCAAGACTACGCGTAAAGTGCGCCATTGACTATTTTAAATGTCTTAATTTTATTTACAAAGCTTAAGTAAAATTCTAATTGGCATTAAAGCGGAAATTGAATATTAAATAAATATTGCAGCTGATAATCAAACTAATATAATTCTAATACTAATCTGATATTATAATTTATAATTGGTATTATTAACTATATTGTGAATGGTGAAAATCTAGCTGGATAATTATTTATTTATTTTTTGATAAGAATAACAGTAAGTTAAAATGTAGATTTAAAAAAGTAATTAAAAAAAAAATAAAGTTCAACTGATCGGCTTTAGTTTAATAATAGAACTAGCTCCATAGATTTAAAGTATCGATTTGACTCAATTTAATAATTATCGAGTGAAAACCAGGGCTGCATGACGACCCGGCAAATTGCGCTATTGACTTTTTTAACTCTCTTAAATATTTGTGAATTGTTTTAAGCTTAGCTTCTAACATTGTTTTTGCACTCGCATATTTATATTATAAACATGTCTGGCAACATAAATATAGGTGCCAACGACAGCAGCCGCCGCAAAAAGAGTAAAACATTTTCCCTAAGCGATTTTCACTCGCATATCGAAAATATGCAGCCAAAAAATGTGCCTGTTAATTACTGGACGCAAAAACAACAAAACAAGACAACTCGATCATCATCCGGCAAGGCAACAAATTCTTGCAACGGAGTTGTGTCCAATAAGACGCAGCCGCTGCAAATGGAAACGTGTTCACGCTGCAATGGAGTTTTGCAGCTTAATAATTTTGGCCAGGATGTGCGTGGCAACATCAAGGATATTGCAGTGGTTAATGAGCCTGGCAAGCAAGTACCAGCCCTTTCTAATGGCGTAACACAGGTTGATAACTTTAAAAAATTGACTTGGAATTCATTTCTAATACATTTTCACAGCTTGTTAAAAAAATCAACTTCAAATCAGCTCAGCTCGGTGTGCCTGAAATTGATGGGAAATCCATCTCCAATGAAGCTACACAGCTTGTTAAGCTCGAAAATGAGTTCAAATCTTTCCAAAATGAAGTTGTACCCATGAAAATCATTCCTGCTGAAGTTTCACAGCTTGACAAGCCCATAAATTACTTGGAAATCATTTCTAATGAAGTCTTACTGGTTGATAGCTTTAAAATTGTTTTGGAATTAATTACTAAAAAATTTCCACAGATTGTTAAACACAAAGATGACACAAATTCTAGCTGCAATGAAGTTGACATGTCTCGCAACACTGATGAAGCTCTTCAGCTTGAAAAGATGACAAAATTCCAAACGGAAAAGCCAAAAATTGTCTTATTAAAACGTGTAATTGGAACGGACAGTTTGCGTGGCAGTCGACGTGGTCGTGGCGTTAGACCATGTCCAAGGATACCAACGCCAACGCGTTTAGTGCCACACGAGCTACAAACTGTGGATACCATGACTTCGGCGGATTTTCGTCATGATTTCCCCGCACATTTGGAGAATATGCGTTTGCGTCAAAAGCAACAAAAGCATATGCATTTCTTTCAAACGGCCATCAAGGAGAATCAACATCTTTTTGTGGGACGCACAATACTTGTGCTCTCTTGTGGCACCGGAACTTTGGCATTGATGGCAGCACAAGCTGGCGCCGCATGTGTCTATGCCGTCGACTATTCCAATGTAACAGGCTATGCACAGCTTGTAATTAAGCAGAATCGAATGGAGCATATTATACAAGTGTTGCATGGTCATGTTGCAGAGCTGGATTTGCCACAGCAAATCGATGGCATCATATGCAATTGGATGGGACATTGTTTACTCTATGAATCGGAGCTATTGGAGCTACTGGCGGCACGCGATCGTTGGCTTAAGCCACAGGGATTTATATTACCCGATCTTGCATCCCTTTATGTCTTGGGCGCAGCGGAGCAATTGCTTAAGAATGATTGCTGCAATTGGTGGCTAAATGTTTACGGTTTTAATATGAAAGCAATGCGTCGTTATGCACTCTCTGAGCCACGTTATTCCAAAATTAAAGGTGAAAACTTGCTCACCCTGGCGCACAAGATATTAAATCTTGATCTAAGAACTGCAAACTTAAAGGACTTACAAATTGATCGCGATATTAAGTTGCAGGTGCAAAAGGAGGGCTATTTGGAGGCATTTGTATTCTATTTCGATGTTGGCTTTAGTCGTGCTCACAAACCCTTAAAGCTCAGCTGTAATCCTTGCCTGCAAAGTCCTCTAAAATCCTTGTGGCTGCAAACTGTGCTCTTTGTGGATGAACCATTTATAATGCGTGCTCAAAACACCTATACAGGACATTTAAAATTCCTGTCGCAGCAGAAACCCTTGAATCTTAATTATATGAAATTTGAAATTGATTTCTTTGAGTGCACAACCTTTGGCTCTCATAATCCAATTGTATTCAAGAGTTGGCTCATGATGCCACGCTTTCTAAATGTCAACGAGGTGGCTGGCAGTCAGGATGAACTGCACAATTAAAAATGTTTGTAATATGTATATTTAATTATAGATTATTTATGTAATATTCTGTTTCTACTTGTAGCTTTAAGTTGTCGACGGGGATTGTAAATAATAATTTTATTGATTTAATTTTTTATAATCAAAAAAGTCATTTACTAGAACCAACTTGAAAGAAAACAAAACTAAAATATTATGATATTTTATAGGATAATCTAAATATATCCTTCATGATTTTTATTTTTAATTTCTGAGATTTTCTTATAAATTATTATATACAGAATATTTTTTAATTTTTAAATAACATTTATTGCTGGTTAACAAATAATTAAACTCAAAAATAATCGTTTTTAATTGAGTTTAATTTTTTTACTTGATAAAATAATAAGACCCTAAATACCCTCTTACGACTTTCCTATAACTAAATATTGCAAATTGGTATTTATTCTTAATATTTGCATCAAGACGAACTTCAAAAAATTATTTTTCACTTATTAAAAATTAAAAAAATATACATATATTTATTTACAACTCCCTGAAGATGGTGCGAAAAATACCAAAACGCGTAGGAGAATTATTTTATTAAATTTAACCAAATTGGCCTTATTAACTCAATATAAAATATCAAATATCAACAAAAAAAATATTTTTTATTAGGCCCGTCTTGGTTTATTTATTGAAAATAAATACTATCCTAGCTATATTTGGCTATAAAAAAAGTCGTGCGATTTTTATTGTGCAAAAAAAATGTGTAATTATTAAATGTGTTATTGAATTTCAAACTTATTTTTTATAGATTAAGCTTATTTTTTTTTTTTGGGAATTATTAAATATTCATTTTTTTTTCCACTAAAATTTTTCTATTTTATTTAAAAACCATTTGCAAATATGAAAGATTTATTGGGATTTTTTTTAGAATTAAGTAAGAAATACAAAGTAAAGACAAATTTGGATAATTAAGAGTTAGCTAAAGCTTAAATATATATTTTTTTTAACTTAAGCAAAATATTTTCCAGCTTGAATATATATTATTATTATTTTATTACTTTTAATCTTTTATTAATTTTTCGATTTCTTGTTTTTTCTAGATGCTATCGGTACAGACGGCCGGCTGCGCGGGAATGGAGCGGCTTGGCGTTCCGACCCGCACATCATTGAGCACACCACCCGATGATAGGTAAGTAGAACTCAAATATTTAATATTAATTAAAATGAAAACTAATAGAAATATTTTTAATTTTTCTAGGGAACAATTTAGATGTAGAATGCGCGTTGAGGCGCTACAAGCACGTGAGCTATTGGCCGTACGTGGCGAAACTGTGATTCGTAACAACAGCAGCAGCAGCAGTAACAATCAGCAACAGCAACAACAACAGCAACATCACAACAATAAGCAACAACATTCCCACCATCAGCATCAACAACATTATCTATATCATCAGCAGCAGCAGCAGCAACAACAACGCATGACAACTCCGCATACACACAACAATTTAAGCGCCAGCAGCGGCTTGCAACAGCAACAGCAGCAACAACTTGGCAACAACAATAACACGCATAGTATTAACAATTTTGGCAGCAACAATGTGGCACGTGGCGGCATTGAGGCAACAACATTAAAATATGGCAACACGGGCAGCGGGAGCTATAAAGGCGATCTTAGTAATTCATCCTGCACATCAACAATATCCTCGTGTAGCTCCCTAAACAGTCACAGTCATGATCATCATCAACATTACCAATATCAGCTGCAGCAACAGCAGACGCCCCGCTGCCCACATCATGTACCACTGCCGGACAGCGAGTACGGACAGGATCGTCATCTGCAAATACGCAGCAGCTATCAGGTAAAAGGAGTCTTGTACAATAGAGCTGCAAAAATGGAAAAAATCGTTGCAATTTGTTAAATATTTAAAGTAGAAAAATGAAGGCATACTTTAAATACATAAAAATATGTGGTTTATGGCAAAAAATCGAAAAATTTGATACTAACGTTGCAATTTATTAAATATTTAAATTAGAAAAATGTAGGCAAACTTTTAATAAATAAAAATAAACTGCACCAAATCAGTACAGTTTACCGAAGAAGAATATTAATGGAAAAATTAGAAAAAATTCGATACTATCTTTGAAATTTTTTTAAAAATTTAATTAGAAATATATAAAGCAACTTTTAATATACATAAAAATATGCCACTCCAAAAAAAATTAGATCAACCAAATAATCAAAAAAAAAATAAACTAGTTTTTAGATTTTTATTTTAAAAAGAATATATCTTCATAAGAATAACATTAATTTTTGTTTTTATTAAAAAAGAGTTGATTGTAAATTTTTTAATTTTTAAATTTAAATTGCGGTTTTTGGCTATTTTTGATTTTAAAAATCAAATTTTAATTTTTAATTTCTTATTTTTAAATGTTCCGAAGACTTTGAATATTATTAGAAAAAAAATTGGGAAAAAAATGTAGGAAGTTCCATTTATTATAATAAATATATACGTATATAAATATACACTTTTAAATCTCAGCAAAATTAAGTGCTATGACAAAAACAAAGAAAAACGATATATTCATATTTTTGCAACTCTAGTACACATGAAATTAATAAATTTTATAAAAATACTAATTTTGTTTCTTTTGTAACCTTTTTAGCAATCGGAAATCACACGCTCCTATACTAAACCGCCGCCCAATAAAACCGTACGCGATGTGCCGGAACAAATCAGCGCTGCCAACTCCAATTATCGCTTGACGGCGGCAAATAGTTGTGTGAGCTTAAATGCTGGTGTTGCCACCGCTGCCGCCGCTACCTCCGCCTCAAGCTCCAGCTATGCGCTGGCCATAACACATCATGGTGCAACAGCAGCAGCAACAAAATCGAAACCCAATGCCATAACAAAGTTCTTCTCACGCATCAGTTCGCCCAAGTCGCCCACGTCGCTGGCGACGGGCGGCACAACATCAGCAGCAGCAGCGGCAGCAACAACGACAGCAACAACTGGCAGCGGCTGTGGCGGCTCATCACTTGCCTCATCTGCTTCAATGTCCTCGTCTGCATCATCGTTGGCCTCCTCAGCGGGCATACCCTCCTCCTCGTCCTGTGTATCTGCATCATCATCAGCCTCATCGCTGGCTGCGGCACCACTGACCGCATTGCCCATCTCCAATGCAGCCACACTTAAAAGCACAGCCTGCAGCTTTGGTAGCACGACGACAGCTGCAACAACCAGCCTGGCTGAGCCGCAGGAGCAACAGGATGAGTCGCAATAATTCCAACTGGAGCGTTAAACAAAAAAACAAAATAACATAAAACAACTTCGCGCTGGCACGAAAAGACTGTTTATTAGTCAGAATTTAATATGTAAATGATGGAAGGATTGATAGCTTGAAGTTAGAAGACAACACATAAGTTTGCTGCACACACACACAACACACACACTACACACAACACTCACACACTCAATATACAACTTAGTTTAGCCCACGGAGAAGATCATTTCCATTGTCGCATGCTAAAAAAGCAAAGAAAAATAATTTATATGTATATATATATATAGACACAAAGAGTTTATAATAGTTTCATTATATATCTATATATATATATAGTTTTATAAAACACACACAATCTATCTATACTCTTTATAAATCGCCCCCACCATCTTCATATGTTTATTAAAACAAATGTTTATATATATATGCAGGAAACACAAAGAAATGCGAAAAAATTCTAATATTTTTTAGTTCAATTATAATTATTATATTTGTATTTTATAATGGGCAACAATTATTGTATATATTATTAAGAAAATTAAACAAAAGAAATATAAATTCTATATAATCAAAAAACTTAAACTTAAAAAAAAAATGTTAGCAAAATTTTTGAATTTGAATTTGATTTGAATTTTCCGCCCCTTGCCGTATTATGTGTTCAAAGCATTTTCACAAAAGAAAAAAAAAGAAAAGAAAACTAAAAAATAACAAAAAATACGAAAACCCGAAAAAACCTCTATAATTTGTTAAATAAATGCACGAACCGTCCCCGAAACGCCGCCGCCTCCCATTTTGCCTAAAGAAATCTTGGCATCCTTATAGTTAGTCCTAAGGATATATAAGGTGTATGTGTGTGTGTGTGTGTGTGAGGTATGGTGTGTCGTTTTGTTGTGGCTTTCTTTAAGTGGGGCAAAAAACAAAAAGTGCACAGAGAGAATGTAAATTTTTTTTTTTTTAATTTTTGATTTAGTTTAGCCAAATAGCGCAAATACAATTGATAATAAAAAATAATAACAAATAAATTAAATAATAACGCTATGCTCTATATATGTATATATATATATATCTAATAAACAAATATATAAGTTAATAATAACAAAATATATGTATGTATGTACATAATATATATATGATTATTGTACACAGCAATGTAAATTTTAAGCACAAATCTCAACAACAAAAATTGCAACACAACAAATTGCAGAAAATATATAAAAGACCTTTGAAAAACAAAAAAAAAAACAACAAACAAAATTTGAATAATTATTTATTTATTATTATTATGTAGATTTTCTTTTAGCAAACATCCAATTAATAGGCAAGAAAACTTTATAGAGACAAAAAACTTTTGGAAGCAAACTTGATAAATATATATATATACTATATATATATATTTACCGCATATATACATACACACACTTTGTACATATATAAGTATATATATATCATATATAGTAGTATATATTGATTGATTTCATTCAGTCACCGCCAAAATGCAGTAAAGTGATTTTTTTCATGCATTATTGAAAATAATTTTTAAAAAATTGTCCATGGTATAAACTTATTTAAAAGATGCATTAAAAAACTCCCAAAATCTTAAGGAAATTCTAAAAATTAATATTAAAACGCAGAAAAATTTTTAAAAATTATTTTCGTTATAAAGAAAACTTAAAAAAAATTTCTTCTCAGTCTTTCACCTAAAAAAAAGGTTTTTTTTTTTGAATAGTGTTATATGTACATAAAGATATAATTGCCTTTTGGTCCTAGACGAGCACAATATGTGGATTATGTATATATAGAGAGTTCTCGTATATATATATATTCGTATAGATTACGTAAGTACTACGTATTTATATAATAATAAAAATATAATTGATGTTTATATTATAATCATCTAATTGATAGCTGCAATACCAATCCACACAATCCACAATTCCAATCAAAGCACTCAAAAAACTAGTGGCATTATCTATTTAGTATATATACTATATATAAATTATATAAATTGCAATACATTAGCATAGTTTTTATGTGTGTCAACTTCCAACGATAAGCAACGAGAGGGGGGAAAAAAAGTAAGAATTAAAGAATTGAATGGTTTCAATACTTACGATCCATTAAACAAGAAATATATATATATATATATATAAATTATATAGTTTAACATTTAATAAAACTAGAAAATTATGATATACTACTAACTAAGCAAAGTCCTACGAGCCATTTTAGTAGTGTACTCGATGAGAATGCAAAATGAAGTTATTGACTGATATTTTATAATAATAATATAATAATAATGATATATAGGGCAGGGGTTAGCATTCATATATTAAGTAAAAATCCAAAAAATTGAAAGAAAAGTAAAAGTAAACTCTCTCTCTCTCAAGCTTCTCAAGCGCCCCACAAAAATTTCACAATTGAGTTGTTTTTTACAATCTTAAAAACAAAAAATTAAAGATCAGTTCAAATTTTTGTATCTTTGTCAAGAGCCCAATGTGATGATCAAAATAAAATAAAAAATAGTAGCCGAAAAAAAAGAAAAAATACTCGTAAACATTGCAAAGCGAAACCAGAGTTGAACTAAATACTAGCGAAATTTTTAATTAAAAATTAAAAACAAAAATAAATTATTAAAAATACAAAAAACAAAAAAAATGGGCATTAAGCAAAACGTAAAACAAGATGCAAACGAAAAAAAATCCATACATAGTATATAAAAAAAAAAACAAAAAAAAATCGAAATACATACCTATATTAAAATAATTACTCATTATTGTTGTTGTCTCATGAATATAACATTGAAAATCAAACAAAAAAAAAACATTCGTATCTAAACTTTAGTATATTTGAAGGACACTGCTGCTTATACATATAGTGCAAGTCACTTGATTAGAGATAGCAGGTAAATACTACAACATTTTTTTCTATCTCCGATTATTTTTAATAGATACTGTGATCAAGTACCCAAGATATAACATATTTTTGTTGTACTATATAGTCTTTCCTTGAGGCTCTTACATTTTGGAATTCCCAAGCAGTTAAAACGGCGGCATATAAGACTGCTTTAAGAAAAATAAAGAATTTAGTTCTGTGTTTATTTTTTTTACTTTTTAAAGTTTACTAGATTTTTTTGTTTTCTATTTCCTAGTTTTTAAAGTTTACTATACTTTTTACCTTCATAACTTGGTCAAAACCGCAGCGTTTTTCATAGGAAATGTCTTTTTAATTTGTTTTTGTGCTTCAGTTTTTTTTTTTAGGATTTAAATGAAAATATAAAAAAATTTCTTAAAAATTTATATGATTTTTTTGTACCTATAAATTACATCTTTGAGAAATTTTAAAATTTTATTTTTAATCGTTTGCGGACATTTTAAAATATATTTTTTGTATAAATTCCTGAAAATATACGTGAAAAAGTAGAAGAAATCGACTTAAATGGTTTCTAGATTCATCATAAATACTTTTCTAGATTTTAAACTCTCTTAACTTACTTCAAAATCAATCCACATTAATTTAAAAAAAAAATTATAGTCATGGTTTCTTGTCTAGATTAAACTGGCCCTTAGATTTCAGTATATTTTTCGCTATTCAATATAGGATTTTATAAAACATTGTAAATGCTTTTCATTATTTATTTTCCTTTAATTTTAGTATTTTATATATGATGTTATATAATACAATTACTAAATTAACCCACATTAATTTACAAAATAATTATAGTCATGTTTTCTTGTCTAGATTAAATTGGCCCTTAAATTTCAGTACATTTTTCCCCATTCTATATAGAACTTTATAAAACATTGTAAATGCTTTTCATTATTTATTTTCCTTAAATTTTAATAATTTATAATTAATATTATATGGTACCATTACATAATGGCCTTAAAACCAACTCCAA
This sequence comes from Hirtodrosophila alboralis, assembly GCA_035043045.1. Lineage (NCBI taxonomy): Eukaryota > Metazoa > Arthropoda > Insecta > Diptera > Drosophilidae > Hirtodrosophila > Hirtodrosophila alboralis. Next base: position 70,675 of record JAWNNH010000325.1, read on the forward strand.
CCGTAGTATTACAAACTTTTCAAAAATATGTAATATACCCAGTTGGCAAGGGTATATAAAAAAAAGCACTCGGTTATTCCTCGTACCTCTGACAACGCACAAAAAAACTAAAGAATTAATGCAGTCGACGTGAAATTCTCACGTACATATTTCTTATCGATCAGTTAAAGACCCGACGCATACGTTTTGCCATGATATAGCGATTATTGGATTGCAAAAATAAAATACGACATCTAAACGTTTTGGTTATATTATTAAGGCAAACATCAGCAGTCCATAAATAAATATAATTTAAACATCGAACACAAGTCAATCGCGTGCCTAGTGTACATTTGGCAGTCCATTGAAGAACATTGTTCTAGTGTCATAAAAATAAAAATAACAAAACACATAAAAGCAATTAAACAATTAAAAACGACATCGTAAATTCAAGTGTTATCGCTGCTGCTATAGATAGTACCACTTACATCCGGAGTGCCACGCAAAAATTCCAATTAGTTGCGTTCATAATGTCACAGATCTATAAACTCTCTGAGGTTGCTGAACGCAATGGTAAAAATGGTCAACCCATTTGGCTGATCATCAAGGGTAATGTCTATGATGTGACGAATTTTATTAAGGAGCATCCTGGCGGTGAGGATTTAATACTTGATGTTGCGGGCAAGGATGCAACAAAAGCCTTCAATGGTGCCGGACACTCACCGGACGCTGTCAAGGATCTCAAACAGTATAAAATTGGTGAATTGGCCATTGATGCACAGCCCACAAAATCACAAAGTGCTGCAAGTTCCCATAGCCAAAAATTGGAGCAGGCAAATTCTACAGCGGAGTCAGAGAAATCAAAGAGTTTTCTATGCTGTTGTTAAGTGTATAAGATTTGTATAATTGACAACTGAAATCATTATTGTGTTTATTAACATAGTATAGTTCAGGTCATTTTAGTATATAATTTGTATAATTAATAGTTAACTAGAAACTCAGCTATAGCGCATCATATATAATCATTAACTAATACAAAATAGATTTAAGATCAACTCTTTTTGTTTTGCGTAGCGCAAATGTGAATAAAAAAACATTCTTTTTTTTGAAATAAGTTTACAACTAATCTACGCTCTGTTCTCTTTTAAATATTTTGCACTATTATTCAACTAATTTAGTTTTGGATTCTTCCTCCTCCGTCTCCTGCAACACATTGCATGCCTCATCATACAGTTCATTTGAAAAGTTTGTCACATTATTAATTGTATGATTGCGTAAATAATGATAGAAACGACTTGAACGACGCTCCAATCCTGCACGTTCCTTCTCACTGCGACATATGGAACGCATTGCTGGCTCATAGTCCAAGGCGCGGGCACAGGATGTGCGCAAACAGCAGCTGCCCAGCTGATCAACGAGATTAAGACTGCAAGAAATAAGAGTAAAAAAAAATTAATTAGTTTGAATACCTTTTAAAAAAGCTACAAGAATCGTTTAACAGGTCTTTGCAAAATGGTAAAAAATAGAATTTTTAATTACTTAAATTTGCTTCATTTCTTTTTTAACCTAAAAAATTAATCATTTCTTTCGGAAATAAATCAATCGTTTGAACTAAATTTTTTTTATATTTGAGAAATGCCTAAAATTATTCCAAGGCCGCTAAATTTCGATATATTTTATTCTTTTATAATTTTTTGAGAGTAAGTAAGTAAAAAGAATTTTAATTCATTTAAAACGTTTAACTAAAAAAAAATAAAATTTTAATCCTTTTAAAATTTTTAACTAAAAAAAAATTAAAATTTTAATTCATTTAAAAGTTTAACTAAATAAAAATAACATTTTAATCCATTTAAAACGTTTAAATTATGTTTTAAGCGCAAAGTATTAATAAATTTAATTTTAAAAAATATATGTTGCATACTTATGTGCGTGCTTTTGCGGCACCTACATTTTACGCTTCCAATTCTCAAACTGTTTTATCAGTCAAATTATGAGGTCAACGTTTTTTGCATGGAAATTTTATGTTTTTGTTTTATTTTTACGTTTAAAATTTAATTTATTTTTGCTTTGGTATGTATTTATATCGATCTTCTAGTTGAATGTTAAACTATTTATTAATAATAAGAATTTTTTTAAATTAATGTAAATACTTATTAAACGATTCTCATATATATCAGGAACTTACCTTTGCTTTGGCTTATCAAATAAATTATAAGCATATTCCTTGGCCGCCAGACAAGTTGTAACAGCACGCTCCACGAGCGTATGGGCCAATTCTTCGGCCAAATTTGGCTGTAAGCGATCATTGTGATCCTGTTCGAGTCCTGCATCCAACAGAGATGCCGTCGATATGTGCTCATAAAATGCAGCCAATGTTTGAAGCGGTGAAATGCCTTGATTATTTGCTTGATTATTGGTTGCAGTGCTTAGCCAAGTTTTCTTTGGTGAACGAGATTTGCGCTTGCCACGTGTTGCAGGCAAACTCTGCTGCTGCTGCAGCTGCTGCTGTTGTTGTTCCTCCTGCTCTTGCAGCCGCGTTGAATTGCGTATAAATTCATTTAAATTTAAACGCAATAAATGAAAATTAACAGGAAATGGTATACAAAGTTGTACATTCTGTGCGCATGTATAAAACTCAAATAAACGCTGATGTATATGAACGCCATCTAATGTTTCCAAACGTGGCGATTTACTGGGAGATTTGCTAGGCGATTTACCGGCTGATTGAAGTTGAAATTTAATGCTGGGTCCATCACCGCCGCTCTGTACATAGAATTGCAGTTCCATTAAGGTTTTTCTCAAATTTTGTTTATTAAACAAATATAGAGATATCAATTCATCCAGCTCAATGGGACAATTTTCCATTAAAGCCAAAACAGCAAGAAAACGTGATATATTCAAAGCATTAGGCGATTGAAATGTTATAGTATTCTGTTGCATTAAACGTTGCAAATGCGCACAATTGGGATCTGTGGCAACAATAATAACAGGTCGCTTTGAACTGGCAGCTAAAGTATAAATGGCATCCGTAAAGCCCGCATCTAGATTATCAAATAATATATCTGCATCTTCAATGAGTATCAAAGATTTACGCACTTCCTCCTCAGCATTCTGACGTTGTTTGGCCTTTAAGCCATTTAATTGCAACTTTTGCAGCAACTGCTGTGAGGCAGCCTTAGCATCTTTACGTATCTGATGCGATTGTGTTGCCTCTTGCAACTCTTGTATTAACTTTTTGCCCGTACGCTTCATGCCTGCATTGACCTCCAGCACATTGAAATTCATATCATTGGCCAAAGCAAAGACAGCATTCGTTTTGCCACTGGAACAGGGTCCCAATAGGACCATAGTATTGCAAGTAGTGCTCATGGAACTGGAATCATTGCTTAGATCCATTGAACTATCATCCAAAGTTTGTGTATTGCGTTGATTAGCACCATTCCAATTGGCCAGAAAGTCGCGTAATTCTTGTACAGGCGTTAAATTAACCAAAACTTGCTCAAATAGCAAAGGTTTATATTTTTCCGTAAAAAGCAATTCACCATTGGGCGCTGTGGCTGGCGGTTTATCCTGTTCCTGGTTCTCCTGCTGCTGCTGTTGCACCTCTAAGCTGCGTCGTGTGCGTCTTGTTACCACAAATGATTCACCCATTGGCTGTGTATCTTGTGCCGCATCTATAGCACTAAAATGTCTATATTTTTCACGCATTTGATTATAACATTTAAATGTGGGAAAACGATCAAAATGAGTTTTCCAATTTTTGACCAAGGCACGCTTATTGTCCAGCAGCGGCAAGGGTGTCCAGTTAAGGTTGCCCTGCCTTTTGGCCACAAAATCTGCCTGTTTGCAGCTTGTGATGCTGCCTAAACAATTGGATTCTTTAGCAACAATTAAATCCTCTTGCTGTTCCTCAATTTCCTGCTTCAGGCAACTCAATGGGGCAACTGTAGCTGCCACAAAACTCGAGCTGCCCACATGTGCAATACGCGGAAAATATTCATAACTCTCTTCATAATATTGTTCATTGCATTTTTGACGTTCTTGCTCTTGTTTAATTTTCTCTGGCACACCGGAATGCAAGAATTCACGACGTGCACGCAATGTGGTTGGATCTGGACTGGGTTTGGGCATTTGTTTAACAAATAATGGTGCTAATTTCTTGGGCGTTGCCATTGAATTGCTACTATCTAAATCAATTATTTCAATTGAGTCATTTTGCATTGCAATTTTCGGTTCTACCGTTGACTTTGCTTTCGTCGGACTTGGCTCCAAATCATAGTCATATTTTGCTTTTGTTGCACACGAACGGCGTGGACGTCCGGAAGGTGTCGCCGGCGTTGTCGTCAGCTCTACATTAATTGGCGTATTTACAGCATTTTTTGAGGCACGCGAACGTCGCGTTTTGGGCGTTTCTTCCAACTTTTCGCTTTCCGTTAAATTCTTGGGCGATTCAACCTTGGCAAAGTAGCCCAACAAGCTGTCGCGTTTCTTTGTCGGCGATGATAATTTGGCTAGAAATTCTGAAGTTTCTGCATCCACATTTTGACTGTCCGGCAAAACATCTACCACATCTGCGCTGGCACGTCGCGTCCGTGGACGTCCACGTCCGCGTTTTGTTGGCACCGATGAAGCCAACGATGGCGGCGGTGGAGGCGGCGGAGGCGTTTCCTCCTGCTTTTTACTGCTTGTCTGCGTTTGTGTCTGCTTCTGGTCGGGCTGTGTCAACATTTTTTTCAAACTGAAATTGGTTTAAAATTGGTTTTAATCAGGGACTGTAATAAAATTATTTAAAGAAAAATTACGATGTAATTTTTAAACCAATAAGAAAAATTATTTTAAATAAATATTTCATTAAATATAAAAAAATCAAATACTTATTTTTAATTATATAAAATAAGTAATATTTTATAAGAAAAATATAAAAAATTTAATTAAAATTATTTTATTTTGGCGAGTTTGTTTCGTTCTAAAGCGACATAATATCGCGCGAGTTTAGGTCATTATTGTGGCAGCGAGATTATGTCGCTATGCCCACGCATTTGTATTAAAATAAAAACTAAATTCTTACCGCTTGGCGCGCTGCTCCATTTGCTTGTCAATGTAATCGCCACGTGCTTCGTCGGCCAAACGCTTTTTCGCGCCTCCTTTGCGCTCATTCCAATCCTGCAGCAATTGTTTACGCTTGGTCAGCGGTGTGACGGCGACATTTTGTGCTTCGTTGCTTTCCTGCTCCGGCGATTGTTGTTGTCCATTCGGATTAGTGCCCAGCGAACGATTGCGCGCATTCATCATGAGCTCAAACACATTTGTGGCGGCTTTCGTTTTGGCCGCAGCGGGCGGCGTAGCTTCAGTCTTGGCAAAATGCTTCATAATGGATGTTTGCTGATCCGCTGCTGCTGATGCTCCCGCTCCCGATCCCACTCCGCCCACTGGTGTGCTGGTTTTTAATGAAATTGTATTGGGCTTACGCTTAGCATTGCCAATGCCGTTTTCTCGTGCAGTTTTTTCACGCAACGGCTGTGGACGCAGCTGCTCGTCGCTGCTGGGCACGTGGCGTCCATTGCTCGCTGTTGGCTGCTCTGCCTCTGCTTCAGCCAGCAGCGCTGCGCGTCGTTTCTCTTCACGCTTTCGCTTATGTTTCTCACGATGTTTTTGCTTTACAGAATTTAAAACTTCTTCCATATTTTGTAAAATTAATTTCGATTTGGCGCTGGGCGGTGCTCTTAGTATAAAGGGGGAAGTGGGTGAAGGTGTTTGCTCCAATGCATTTTTTGTTGGTGTTGATGATGATGTTGTTGTTGCTGCTGCTGCTGCTGCTGTTGTTGTTGTTGTTGTTGTGTGCTCACTTGTAAAACAATTTACATCAGTCATTTTTTCTCTTCTTCTCGTTTACATTCGTACATAGTTCTTGTTCTGTGTGTGTGTATAGTGTTCGTGTATGATGTGTGTCAGTGTATGTGTGTGTGTGTATTTTTTGCAGTTTGCAAGCAGTTTTAAATACAAAGCCAAAACTTATAAAAATTTGCAGCGCAACAAACAACTGGCAAAGCAAGCTACATACATAAATAAACAATATGAAGATGTATGTTTTTGTATGTGTGTACCTTTCGTCGTTCAAAAAACTTGCACACCATACATACATACATATTTACACAAACAGGCACGCAAATCACACAAGCATTGCAATTGTTACAACAATTACCACTATTATGCGTACCGGATTAGAGTTTTCAAAACATTTGAGAAATTACAAAAAAATAACTTCGTGCTGAAAATGCAGAGGTGAAAGAAACGAGAAAATGGCGCGAAGGTTTTGCAACACTACATAGCAAGGTTGCAAGCGCTCATGTATATCGATATAATTGCAATTTATTCGATTAGCCAATATATCGTTGATCAAATGAGCTGCTATGCTATGGTATTTTCTGCTTGTAAAAAGAGCGGTGGACGAGTAAACACGCGGCAGTTTATGACGTCATCACATTTAATTGTAGTATACATTTATGCATTTTGTGCATAGATGATTGATTTTAAGCATATTTGTGATTAGTTTTGGTCTATTCTAATTTATATTGCTCATATTGCATAAATACTTGGCATGTTTATTAATTAAAATATCTGTTGTAGTATTTGATTATTTGCATACTGCTGCGTAATGCGCAAAGAGAGTGCAATAGTATTGCGTTCTAAAATGCACAACCTTACTCAATACAGAGTATATATATTTTTGTTGTCGTAGTAGTTGTGAAATACGAAAAATACATAAATATATAAAGTAAAAGTTTTCTGAACAAAAGCTATTTTGTTTTATAGTTTAAAAAAAATAAGTAACTGATTTTAAACATGTCAGAATCGTCGAGTGTAGAGAGCTTAGAAAGTGATGTAAATGGTACGATGCAAGCAACAACGAATCATCACCTAATAAAAGAAACCGACGCCGATAATAACAATTCTTCCAATCCGAATCCCATGGCCGTTGCCAAAATTGAAACATTGCGGCAACGCTCGCAAAATTTAGCAGCTCGACTGCGGCAGACGCAGACTGAGATGTCTGGGCAGCAGCAGCAGCAACCAGCTAAGGATTATACAAAGATGGAAAATAAGGCCACTTCATTTATGCAACGCGTTGTCAGCGTTGACAAAAAACTTGAGATGCGACAGCAGCAGTTGGAGCAGCGGGACAAACCCCGTCCTGCGGAACGTGCGGAGGAACAGAAAGGTCTGCGGCAACTGGAACATCTGAAACAGGAAAAGGAACGTCTGAAACAGGAACGCCTGTTGCAACGTCAGCTGCAGCAACAGCAGCAGCAACAACAGCAACAGCATCACAATAATGCCGCCATAAACCCAACATTTCTGCAGCATTCAAATCTTAATGCTGTTGCTGCCCAGCAACAACAACTTCGTCTGCAACAACAACAACATCAGCAGCAACAGCTTAATAATGTTATGCCATATCCTAATCCCATGCCGCCGCTGCAAATGCAGCTACAATTTGCCACCACCCCAAATGTTGCTGCTGTTGCTGCAGCTGCAACTGATCAATCCACATCGCAGCAATTAGTTAAAAAGATTTTCAAATCACCTCCAGTACTTCAAGGCGAGGTGGATGCCTTAAAGGAACTGGTTGTCATGCTCAGCCGATTAAGTCCTGAAATTAATGCATATGCACATCGGCTCATTAATCAGAACGAGATATTGTCTCAACTGTGGCAGGCTGATGTGCCGCAAACGTCGCCGACAATACAATTAAACAAAAACTATTTAAGTCCAGCTCTGCGTTCATTGCGTACAGCTCCAGGTGTTCCCACCGATCACAACATGTTGGTGCGACGCATTGAAGATGTCATGAACTTTACAGCTCAGCAGCAGCAGCAACAACAACAGCAGCAGCTGGAGCAACAATTGTTGAACAGAAAACAGCAAAAACCGTTAAATCGGACGCGTCGCGAATCTGATATCTCCACCACCAGCAGCAGCAGCGCTCCAACTTTCCAACAGCAACAGCAGGTAATTATGCATTTATATTTATTTATTTATTTTTTATACCCTGGCAAAAATTGCGTCTTAAAAAAATATCAGCATTGATCATTTTTCTAACCAAAATAAATATGTTATGAATATATATTATCATAATAAATATATATTTATATATATATATATATACCGGCAATGTTTTCCTTTCCAAATGTACATACATAATTCTTGTGAAATCGAATTCAAAGCACATGAAAACATGTTCCAATTTCCGCAAACCACATGATTATTGTGAATGGCAATGTGAATTGAAAAGTAATTTGCAAAATGTATTGAAATGTAAAGTTAGCTTGTCATAACGGTCCAAAATTGGCCTCAAATTTTGACATTTAATATTAATAAATTTTAATATTACCTACAAAACATTTTCCAACGTATATGCTTTGTGGCTTCCTTCAAAAATGAATTTTATTAGGCATAGAAAATTAAATATAAGTTCAGTACAGTCAACACAAAAACGACAACAATGCCTCGCAGAACCTCGAATATGTCTGAGGAAGAGCGGACTTCCGTAGGAGAGGGGAACAGACTAAACACCCATCAGATGCGTAACGCGGAGCCGGCACAAAGACTATCAGCCAGGCTAGAGGAGGCACGATTGCGAGCACGGCAGTCTCGTTTTGCTGCAATAGATTTGATCCGCGAGAGGGTGAGCATAGCTGAAAAAAGCGTAGATCTGAATCTGATTTTTTTAAGACCATTGCAAGGGTATATAGCACAAAATAACCGATAACATTTATCTTATATTTTTGTTTATATTCATATTTTATCCTATTATTTATATGTTGCAGCAACAACTGCAACAGCAGCAACCTGAAGCCAATTTGGCAGTGCAATCGCCAAGGAAACGTAATCGTAATCGAAAGAAACGCAATGACAAGGAGACGCCACGTACTCACAAAAGCGAACTGAATGCAATGCGCGCGTATATTAATCGAATTGTGCAACAATATGTGGGCGCTGAGCAATTGCTGCCACCGGATTTGCTTTTTAAAGGAGACTTTGGTGATTTGGAGTCTCATGCACGTCGTCTGGTTACTGCCGGCTATGGACGCATTGTTGAGGATGAGATACGCGTAAATCGTAAAAATAATCGCCAGTCATTTATCACAATGTCAACGGATCGTGAGGCACTCGATCGTGATGGCATTGTGCTGTTGCCTGTGGCACGACGCTATGCCTTTGAGGGCGATACTGTGCGCGCTTTTGTGTTGAATGTGGGTGCAGCAGTTACCAAGACAACAAATGATGCTGCAGCTGGTGGCATAACTGGAGGCAAGGCATCTCTGTCGCTGGGTGAGAAAATTATTTATATAAATAATATATAAGAATCATTGGAATTACATTAAAACTCTCTCTATTTTACAGCTGACGACGAGGAACTCTCAGATGACACTGAGTCACAGGATTCGGATGAGGATAATGTAGCTGTTATATCCTCGGATAATTGTCCCAAAGCATTTGTGATTGCCATTGTTAAGCAAACGGAGCTGCGTCAAATTGTGGGCAATATTTCATTCAACAATCCCACCAAGCTCAGCGATGAGGAACTCTTTTATAAATTTCGACCCTTTGATTTACGCATGCCCATGGTGTATATACCCAAAGCGAGTTGCGCCGTTCACATTGGCAACAAGCAGCCGGATGAGGTGTGCGGTCTGCTCTATGTGGCACAAATACTTGATACGGATTGCAATGGCCATTGCATTGCCGAGCTGCTGCAGCCAGTGGGTCGTGTGGGCAATCTGGATGATGAATTGAAGGCCATACTCATACACAACAGCTTGCGTGATGTGGTGCCATTTGAGGAGCGTTTCAATGAGATGTATGCACAGGCAGCGCCAGCTGTTAGTGCTGAGGATTTGTTGCAACGTCGTGATATGCGTAAGAGTTGCGTCTTTACCATAGATCCGCTGACAGCGCGTGATCTGGATGATGCGCTGTCCATAGAGCAGCTGGGCGAGAATGTTTTCGAAGTGGGCGTACATATATCAGATGTATCACATTACTTGCAGGTCAGTTAAGCACATTATTTTATAAGCTATAAACAAATAATCATTATTATCTCTGCAGGAAAATAGCGAGCTGGATAATATTGTCAAGGAGCGTTCCACATCAATTTATTTGGCCAACGAAGTTATACACATGCTGCCACAAACTTTATGCTTCCGTTGTTCGCTTTTACCGGGCGAGGATAAATTTAGTTTCTCTGTATTTTGGCGATTGGACAGCAATGGCAAGCAATTGGCCAAGCCAACATTTACGCGCAGCGTTATTAATTCCTGCACACAATTTGCGTACGAGCATGCACAGAAAATAATTGATAATCCAAGGGAGAAATTTACGGAAAATGATTTTCCAACAATCCTAAATGGTTTCACAGCACGTGACATTGTTAAGCGTGTCAATTGGCTACATGGCATTGCTAGCAATATACGCAAGCAACGTTTTGATAATGGCGCTTTGACCATAAATAATGCCAAAGTGCGTTTTACCCTGGATCCCATCAGCGGTGAACCTACGGGCTTTGAGGTGGAGAAACAACGTGAGGCTAATCATATGATTGAGGAGTTTATGCTGCTGGCAAATCAAGCTGTTGCAAAGTTTATATACGAAGCATATCCAAATATTTCCATACTGCGCAATCATCCGCCACCGCTGACGAAATCCTTGAAAGCATTGCGTGAGAAACTTTTAACTCAAGGTCTAAACCTGGACTATACTTCGTCCAAGGCTTTACAGGAGTCCATGCAGCGTTTGTGCAGAGAAGCAGCGGATCCTAATGTCATGTCTGCTTGCCTCAGTCAATTGCTAATGAAGCCGATGGCGCGCGCCAAGTGAGTTTGCTACTAGAATTAATTTTAAAATAATTCAATAATTTTACATTTTTTTTTTTTTTGTGAAGTTTTTAATTTATAATATTAATAGATATAATTGAAAATTAATTTTTTAATTTTATATATTAACATAAAAATTAACTATATTCACATATTTATTATATATGTTTAATATATTTCTTTTTCCTTTATTTCAGCTATTTCTGCAGCGAGGGCAAGACGGAGGAATCTGATCTTTGGCATTATGCATTGTCTATACCCATATATACGCACTTTACCAGTCCCATACGACGCTATCCGGACGTGATGGTGCATCGGTAAGCGTGTTGAAATATGCCACAATTAAAGCAAGCTTTTAATTTCTTTAAATTTACTTTACAGTCTGTTGGCAGCTGGACTTAATTACTGCCCCGCCCCGCAACGCAGTACTGAGGAACTGCATAAACTAACCAAAATTGCGAATGAACGTAAATACAATGCCAAACAGGCTGGCGATGATTCCAGCAATTTATATTTCAAACGTTATGTGAGCCAGCGACAGGCTGTCTATATGCGTGCCGTTGTCATGGAAATCTTTCAGCATATGATGAATGTGGTTACACTGGAGTCGGGACATGTCATTAGCATTAATTACAAAATGCAACGTGTGCTCATTGATACACAGAATGCGCCAAATTTTATACTTGTTGCCGAGCGCAACATGAATCAGCAAAAATATAAATTGCAATTACTAACTGTGGTGCCCATACGTCTGATTATATGGGATGGCAAGCTGACGGGTTTTCTATTGACAGCCGAGCAGCGTTTAAAGGGACCAAGCATGGATCATCCTGGTGAGGTCAGTGCGCGCAAGGATAGCAAAAAACAGCAGCAGCAACAGTTGCAACAGCAGCAACAGCATCCTAGCAACAGCAATAAAACTGCCAAAAATTCACAACAGCAGCAGCAACCGGACCAACAACAACATCGTTTGCGTCGACAGCAGCAGCAATACCAACAACGTGTGTTTGCAATTCGCAAAAACAATACATAAGCTTCTCCCAAAAACAAAAACAAAAAAAAATCAAGAAAAACAAAATACAGTTACAAAAAAAAAATATCTTATCACATTTCGCCAATATTTTAATTAAAACCATTTTTATTTGTAATTATGCTGAAGCGCGTCGTTTTCACAAAATTTCGTACGTTTTGTCCAAAATTAAGTAAAATTATGGAATTGGATTCTGGAATGTCTTTTTGAATTGTAGACAAAACTAAAAAAAAAATTTAAAAAAAATAAGAAAATGCAATTCTGTGATGCCAAAACCAAAAAGAAAAAAAAAATTATTATTATTTTATGTCAAACATAAAATGCATCACAGAAATTAAAAATAATGTTCAACAATTACAAAAAAAAATTTAAAATCTTTTTAAGCTGCCAATTATTAAATTGCCACATTGCAATTGAAATTTCTACTATATATTGAATAATGTATTTACTTTACAACATTAATTGTGTATAAAAAATAGTTATTGTTTTCTTATATATTGTTTGAATTAAATATCATTATAATTTGTACACACATATGTATACTTTTTCCAAAACAACAAAATTACACAGTGCACGAAATAATTGTAAAATTTATAATTAAGTTTAAATTAGTTTTCCATAAGATATAAAATTGTTATGTAATTTTTTTTTTGTTTCCATTTTTAAAATCGTTTCATTTTATGAAATAAATGAATGCGTTTAGTGCTTAAGTATCAAAAAAAGAAAAATTTATTATAATGTGAATTTTTATTGTGTTATTGTCAGCGTCATTTGAATTTATGGTAAATTTATTTTTAAAATTGTAAAAATGTGGGATAACCAAATTAGTTGTAGGATAACTTCCTACTTATTTACACGTTCTGAAATTTTAGCTATTTGTGCAAAGCAAATGTAGTTTGAATCAAGCGGTCTTTAAGCCTTTAACTGCAGACTTTTAAATTATATATTTTATTTACTCTTAGAGCTGCCTTTAAGCCTTAGCTACAGGCCTTTAAATTATATATTTAAGCTGCCTCTAAGCCTGACTCACAACAGTTTTTAATGCATGTAAGTTCACTACGTAACCAGTTCTATCCTACACGCAAGACTTGGGGGCATTCCCCTTAAATCTATATACACTTTTTAAAGAGCGTATCATATATGACGCAGCATTAACAATCAATACCACAAAAATAAACAAATTAAATTTATTTTTTTTTTTATATTTTGCTGACCTTCGCCTTTATAAGCGCGCATTGGGACGTTGGACGAACTCAGACGCGTTTCAGTTTTAAATACAAACAGACACAGAGTTCGTGTGCCTCGCTTTAAACATGGAAATTACCCATATATTTGGTAAAAAAAACAATTTTCTACACAAATTTAAAAAAAAAATCACATCATTTAGCATATTCTTTTGACAGCTTTAATTTTGCTTGTTGTTGGCATTAACGCCTATCCACAATTGAATGCACTTGATTTAAGTTTTCCCACACCAAATCCCAACTCATTTGTACGTGGACGGCCCATAAGCTCAGCTGGCACAACAACAACATCAAGTCCAACAACTGCTTCACCACGTTATGTGTCCTGTTTTCAATCCTGTCCAGCAACTTCCGAATATAATCCTATTTGTGGCAGTGATAATATTAATTATTATAATTCCGGACGTTTTGATTGTGCCGTGAGGTGTGGTAAAAGTAAGTTAATAAACTAAAATATTAAATTTCATACTCTAATATTTATATTTTCTCTCAGATGTGCAACGTCTTCACATGGGCATTTGTGATACAACGTAAATTGTCAGTGTAAGATTTTTTTTTGATAGTTCCAGTAAAGCTCACACAATCGCCAGTTCAATGTTCAATGCCTGACCTCCACAAATCTTAATAAATAAAAAATTAAAGCAAAAAAAAAACAAGAAAGAAGCGGCTATCTTCGGCAAGCCGAAGCTATATACCCTTGCAATGGTCTTTTAAAAAATTTTTGAATACTTTTGCATAGAATAACTCATTTTTGACTTAATTGTTCCTTTGGCAGCTTTATGATATTGCAGTCGGATTTTTTTCAAATCGTATTTCTACATAGATACGCCTAGTATGGTTTGATATCTTAAAAAAACAAAGAAGTTTTTCATACAAACGCTTTTTATGAAAATGAAGTGTCTCCGATTGTTCCTAAGGCAGCTATATGATATAGTGGTTCAATCGGGCTGATTTTGACATACAAACTACATGCATTATCAAGCTTCATCTGTGCCAAGTTTCATCAAGATAGCTCAAAGATAAACTAAAAACTTAGCATAGGAACAGACGGACAACCGGACATGACTATATCAACTCAGCTAGTCAACCTGATCAAGAATATATATACTCTATGGGGTCGGAGATGTCTCCTTATATGCATTACACATTTCGAGACAAAATTATAATACCCTTTTTGCAAGAGTATAAAAAACACATTAATTAACTGAGATTTTCATGCTCTACACAAAACGCTTATCTAATGTGTGAAAGGCCGATGCCAAACAGTCGTAGTCGAAACGTTAATACGTTAAGTACGCTTCAAGCAAAAAATTCAATCTAAAGATTCTATAATTAAAATGTTAAAGCTTTTACATATATGCCGTAAGTTCTAATTTAATAATAATTATATATTATACCACACAATATCTAAAAATAAAACATATCTTAGTTATTTTGGCGCTGTTTTATCAAGCTTTTGGCATTGATTACACCAATCCAAAGTCGCAGGTGGAATATATAAGTGATCATACGGCAAATAAGCCAAATATTGTGCCTATTACGAGACCTCCATTATTGGATTTAACACCGCCACCGCCGCCGGGCAATACCAAGAATTTTGCATTTAATCCAAAAACACAAACATGGACAAAGATCACGGAACATGCACCGCAACCGGATGAAGATACTCTAGTTTGGAATCAAAGCAATGACAAGTGGTTAACCAATATACCAAGATCGTGAAGCTTAAGTGTTAAGGATAATAATACGCTTGGATTATGAAATTATCCAGCACATAAAAAAATTGTTTTAAATATAGAAAACATTTTCTGAGATAAATATACATAAATTCTAAAGTTCTAATGGCTTCCAAATATAATTTGCAAGAAATTTATATACAAACTGAATATTTGACTGTTTTTGCAACTCTATTTAAAGAATTTTATACTTGACTTTCAATTTAGAATGTAATTTAAATATTAGAATACATTTTTATTTAGGTTTAAAACCAATTTTTCATGTTACACATATCGCTAGGCACATAGTTTAATTTAAATATTAGAATACATTTTTATTTAGGTTTAAAACCAATTTTTCATGTTACACATATCGCTAGGCACATAGTTTATATTTAATACTAATAGTCCAGTCAACGATGATGATGCCGCAGCGTGTGTGGCGTTGTGTTTGAAGGCGACTGTTGTTGCCTCATGCGGCACAGCTCATCGGCGCTATAGTTTAATTTACGCATTGCATTCTCTGAGAATTTATCAAACTTGGTCGTAAGCTGAGCTATTTGCTCTTTAAGAGCTTGCAGCTCGGCACGCCAATCGTTATTCTGATTCTTCAGCTTGACAATTGTCTCATGCTCCTCGCGCAGCTGTTGCGGCACATTTGTGGCAGAACGTGGACGCAGCAGTTCGTTCATTTGAAAGAACTGTGTATGAGTTTGTGGCACATATGTGGCATCCGGCTGCTGCTGTTGTTGATGTTGTTGCTGCTGCTGCTGTGGCTGCTGCTGTTTAAGCTCTGCCAGATCATGTTGACGCTGTAGACTGCGACTGAACATATGGTAATTGTTTTCAAATTGTCGCCTTCGTATGCTCATATTGCGATCTCTCCTTTCAGCTACCAGCTTGTATATATTCAGCTTGATATCCTCGGGCAACTGGGAGCGATCCCTGGGATCATTTGGACGCACCGTAAACTGCAGTTTGTCGCGTGAGGTGCGTAGCAAAGCTTTACGCTTACATAGATGAACCAGGGGAACATTACGTAGCAGGCGGGAAAAGAAGACGCTCTCCAAGCGGGATACCAACTCCGCCTGCCGCACCAAACGATCCAAAGTGGCCGAAACCTGCAAGCCCTGTATATCGCTGACGGCCAAGCCCAGCATCAAGTTGGTCAAGATGACTGTAACCAAGAGCACAAACGATAAAAAGATTATATGTGCGGTAACTGGAAACTTAACCGGATAATCGCCATAGAAAATATCCTCAAACTCCAGCTCGCCCGACATCATGGTAAACGACTTCATAAAACACCACGTAATATTCTCAAAAGCAGGATAATCATTAAATAGAACCGCAAAGCTCAAACCAAATGCAATCAGCAAACAAATGTAGGCCAACAAGAATTTGGCAAAGTTAACAGCAACTGAAAAAAAAGAGTTTAAAAAAGAGAATTAAATTAAATTAAATATATGAAAGTATTTATAATAAATAGTATTATAATAAATGTATAATAAAAGTATTTGACCTCAAATCGACTAAACTAATATTCTAACAAACAAAGGTTACAAAATCACAACAATAATTAAAAGTAAAAGACAATTGAAAAAAAGACAAGTTATATACAAAAAATTATTACAATAAAATTAATAAAAAATTTAAATATAAATAAAATAAAAAGAAACTAAAAATGAATAAGAAAAATATTTTTAAAAAAATATACAAATGTGTTAATTTAATAAAATAATAAGAAAAAAATATAATCAAATTAATAAATAAAATAAAATAAAAAGAAACTAAACATAAATAAAAAAAATATAAACAAATGTATTAAATTTAAAAATTTAATAAAATAAAAACAAAAATGGTTAAATTGTGATTTGCATAAAAAACAAATAAAAATAATAAAATGAAGTAAATATCAGTTTTAAAAATTTGATTTTTGTGTTCGTAGTAAAGTGACAGAATAAAAACTAATTATTTTAATATATAAATTACCTTTAGTAAACATTTGCACATAGACGCCAAATATGGGAAAACGACCCACCAGCATCATTAGCTCCACCCAGACCAATAAAATAACCACAGCAGCCACATGATGTTGCCACAGGGGCACCGCCAACAGATCGCCAGTCCAAAGTGTCTCTGGTGTCTGAAAATTGAATGAAAAATATTTTGGTAAGAGTGAAATATATATATAATATAATAAATAATATAAATATAATATTTAAATTTTTTTTAAACATAGTCCGTGCCAGCTCGTCGAATAATAGCCAAAAGTTTAGCTGTTTTTTTAGACTATTAAATTGAATTAAATTGAATTTATTTATTTATCTTAGACTTTTATTTTTATATCTATTTTTTCTTAATTGAATTGAATTGAATTTATTTTTAATTTGAATTTAATTGTCGAAAGTAATTTCTAGACATTTTTAATAGAAAAATTTAATTTAGAAAATTTTTTAAAATTGTTTTTAGCGTCTTTTTTTCTCCTCAATTTATGCCTAGGGCTTTGATATGAATTTATAGAGAATCGCCTCAATAATTAACATTTCTGTCTTATATTTTTTTGTTAACTATTTTAAACTATATCTTGAAGTTCAGTTATTCAATTTTTATTTTCTATATTTTTTTGCCATACTTACCACACACAATAGCACACCAAAGACAATTGTCCACTGCAGCCAATTCTCCCAGTATTTGGCATAACCATGCAATCCATGTGCCATTTGAAACAATTCCTTGCCAAGCAGTAGAAGATTCAGAACAATCACAAAATAACCAATTGTGGATACATAACCAGATGCCTGACATGTTTCGCCCGCCTTGCAAAAGCGTACATATACACCAATCACATACAGTGTAAAGAGCAGCACAAACAGGGTATGATAGGCCAGACTCATCAGAAAGAATTTACGTATACGTCGCCATTTGAGAAACAAAAATGTCTCACACAACGGATGCATAAGAATCCGCTTTTGTCCAACCTCAATAAGTGTTAACATCAGCTCAGTTTCACCCTTTTCCATTGATGAGCTGGGCACAAGCAGACGAAAATCCAACTTAATCTGGCAATCCACATCGCCAATTTCATGATCATTTGCTTTAATCGAATCATCCAGTTTGTGCATTAGTTTTGGTATTATTTCTGGACAGCGACGCACTATAAATGTCAGAGCTGAAGTGTGTCCATCGGTGCGAGCGGTTATATCAGCGCCGTGTTCTGTGAATTTATAAAGTTAAAGTTAGCCAGAGTAGGTTAAACTTGATTTAATATTGTTATTGTTGTATTACGAAAGGTACAGTAGAATTTTAAGTGGTTTGTTAGTGGTTTCGCCGGGTTTTTTTTTAATTATTCTGTGATATTCACAAAAACATCCCCTTTTTCTGTTAGACTGTCCAGGTCTGCCAAGAATGTCTGTCCCTAAAAAACGGGTTAATTTTTTTAAGGAGTACAAAGTAATTCTTCTTATGCGTAGCTAATAAAAAAAATTATATTTGGAAGTGTTCACTACCTTTAGATGGCTTCTGTCTACCTTACCAGACTGTTCTTGGTTAAATGCAGAAATTTAATTGCCTCTTGTGGCCCGAGTGCCTTAAGGACACAATAGTTTGACTCAAAAATTCACTGTCCTTCTATAAGCGGCACCCTACTTGGCTAATTTATATCAGATTTTAAACAATACACGCATCTTCAGATGCTAGCTCCAATAAATCAAAACTTGCCTATAAAAGTATACACACAGCTGCTGAATTCATTGAGTGCTGCAATATGCAAGGGCGTATAGCCATAATCATCCGCTTTGTTAACATCCGCGCCGGCTTTCAACAGAGCATTGCAGCAGTCCAAGCAACGGGATTGTTTAACTATAGCCGCATGGAGAGCGGTACGTCCATCACGATAAACAGCATTAACATTAGCGCCAAATTTCAATAATATTTCCACGGTGCTTATAGACTGCGAGAGGCAGGCCAAATGTAGAGGCGTCTGTTGGCTGGCATTGCGACAATTGACATCCGCACGATGTTCCAAAAGTAAACGTACACATTCTGCATAATCATTTTCCGCTGCTGCATAGAAAAAGAAAAAAAAGAAAATTTATAAGTATATTTTCAACTTTCCTCGCCTCTCCCCTCTTTGCAGCTTACCCAAATGTAATGCCGTCACTTTGCCTTCACCGAATTGGGAACGCACATCAGCATTATGATTCAGCAGCAGCTCTACACATTTGGTGAATCCCGATGCAGATGCTGTATGCAATGGTGTCTCTGTATATACCTGTGGAGTATTCGGATCGGCGCCATACTTTAATAGAATTTCCACACAATCCACGGCATTGCCATCAATGGCATAATGCAATGCCGATCGCCTCTCAATGCCAATATTGATGTTTGCTTTACGCCGTAGCAAAAGTAAAATACATTCAATGCTCTTTGAACTGAAATCGAAAAGAAATTAAAAATATAAAATGTAAAAAGACATCTTACAGTTTAGGTAAAGAAAGTGTTTTGTAAATAACATATCAATCGCTAAATATGATTCTAAACTATATACAGTCTGCATTTAAGACAACAATTAAAGCTATTTACATTTCAGCTAAATAATGAATCTACATATAATAATAATAGTAGTATTATACAAAAAATTTCATTGTAAACTAACATACAGACTGTCGAAGTAAACTTAAAGATATTTTTAAAAGAGTTTGTTACATATCAAGTCGAAAATGGCCTCCTAAAGTTAAAATTGAGAGATTTACAATTTAGGTAAAGAAAATGTTTGTATATATTAGTATATCAATCCAGAAAATATAAATTTAAACGTTACAGACAACAATTAATGCTATTTACATTTCAACTAAATAATGAATGTACATATATAATCATTAGAAGAAAACTTACACAAATTAAGCTATATATTATCTCAATTTGATGCATATGCTAAAAGCAAAGCATTTTAATTATGCTAAAACTAAGTTTATAAAAATATAATTACGCTTCCGTTTACCTGGCTGCACAATGCAGCGGCGTCACATCCTTTTTGTCATCCCAGCGATTTGGATCCGAACCACGATCGAGTAAAACTTTAGCTATAGGCGCATTGGCGCGACAACAGGCAAAATGTAGCGGCGTGCGTCCCCGACTATCTGCAGCATTTGGATCCGCATTATAATGATTCAACAAGTATATAATATTCTCCACAGAACCATAAATCGAACAGCATATAAGAGCCAAATTGCAATCGCTCGGCACAATCATTAGTTCTGGAAAACAATAAAAAAAGCCAAAAATAATTTTGCTACCTGTTGCTACTACCACATAGTATATACTTACCCAGAAAGCAACCGGATTTGACCATTTCCAAAATATGCCTAGCATTGGGCAGCGTGCATAGAGTTTCCTCGATCTCTAGCGGCTGCCACAATACCTGATTCTGTTGCTGGCGTGCAAATATCTCATGTGCCTCATTGCTGAAGAGGGCATCGCTGTTTGCCTCACTCGATATGCTGCGCTTATCAAAGAGCAAATCCATATCGGCACCCTCGCTCTCTGAATGCCATTTCAGATCGTTTTCCTGCCAAAACAAATAAACCAATTATATGGGAAAATAAACATGTTGCATCAACACTCATTAATGGGTTGAGGATAGGGGGAATGGCCATTTGGGGCCGGTGTAACACTTACGATGATGGAAAAGCGCACATTCTCCATTTTTTGTCAGTGTTGTTTTATTTTTGTTGATTTGTTTATAATCGTTTGTGGCCTACAAAATAAGCTATGTGATGGGATTGCTTCTACTTTGCGCTTCTCAGTGAAATATTCGCCACAAACACTTTGATTTTGATCGTCTGCAATCAATCTTTTGATCTGCCGTCATCGGCATAACAAAACTTGCAGATGTTGTGCTGCTGCCAGTTGTGTCTGCCCCCTTTATAAGATCATTCAAGTGGCATACGCTGTTATTTGTATAATTATTATTTTCTTTTTTTTTTTTAATTTTGTGCGTTGTTGCGTTCTGCGAGCACTTTGTTTATTTGAAAATCTCCAAAATATTGAATTGTTTTTAAAACCGCCACACGCTATATATATGTACGTGCAAATTATTACACCTACAACACCGCTGCGTCTTCCCCTTTGCTGTGTGCACTCCACTTCACTTGCTGCTCAGATTTTGCCCGCCAATACGTTTACTGTTATTCGCGTTCCGTGCCCGACGAGGTGCTAAAGTATACTGGCTGTTGGAGCTGCTGCTGATTCCATAATAATGTGTTTATATATACACATATATATTCGCTTAAAATGTACAATGTATTTTTGAGTATTTTGCTAAATTGCCAGCCAGTGTATTTGATGTATGTACGATGTTAATTAGACACATATGCATTGCAAATTTGTGTGCAATTTGTATGTTTATCTACTTTTAATATGCCCACAGATATCTTAAACATTTATTACTTGCCATCAACATTTTATTGTAATTATAGTGGCGTAAGTGAAATTATTTTTAAACGATACATATATTATCACTTTAAAAAGCAACGGCACTTCTAATAATTCGCCATATTATCGATTAGCTAAAGGCAATGCTGTGTGTTATCGGCAAGCCACCTCATGTACCATATTCCATTTCATTTCGTTGCTTGCCTACCTAAAAACGAGTTGGCATCCACTTAACCACAGCGTCGTGCTGTCTTGCTGAACACTTTTGTGGGGTGCAATTTTCACAAGCTTATTTAAAGGACAAACAGGTAAAATTTAAAAAGACCATTTTAAGGGATGAACCTTAATTAAATTCTTGTTTTCTTAAAACTAGATTTTGCCGCCCTTGAAATTGAGCAGCCGTCGAGAAACGTCTGGAACGCAGGTACTACATTTGGTGGCGTCGCGTAGCAATACGTTTCGCTACTGCGTGCGCAGCTATAAATACAGCGTCATTCCCATTCGTTTCATTATTTTACATTGAAAAGTCGTGCTGTTAAGACGTGAAGTTAAGTAGTGTCTCTGGAAAGTTATATAATCCAGTTAGTGAAGAAGAAGCAGCACGCTGGTTCCACTCTTCAGCCGCAGCAAAGGTGTGTGTGTGTGTGTATATATACCTAAAAGATAAAAAGAAAAGTATAAAGTGCAAAAATGGTTGCATATTATGATGAATACGAAGGTATTGATCAGCCCAAAACGTTAACATATTGGGTTCGAAATTTTCGCATGAAACGTGTGCAAATGCGTCGTAAAATGCGTGGCTCGGGTGGCCTTCGTGTGAACGCCATTTTGTCAACGGCATTGCTACATGCCGAGCACGAGCTGCGTAGAAAGCAGCAGGAACGTTTCAGTCGCTGGCTTGACATTCAAACGAAATTTGTACCACATGGCAAAACGCATTGTGCCAGCGATGCCAACGGCGACGCCAACATGGAGGCAGAGACAGCTGAAGAACGTCGTAATGTTGAAAATAATTTATGGAGCAGTGAGCTCAGTGGCCTCGACAATTTTTTAAACAGCTTAAGCAGCAGCAGTGGCAGCAACAACATCAAGAAATCCAGCAACGGCAGCAGCAATTACAACAACAACAATCAACGGCAATGCGCGATTGCAGTGCACAGTTAGAAAGAGACAAACATATGATACAAATTTTTTGGAGATAGGGAAAAAAAGAATGTGTTCAAAGCTTCAATTGTCAGGCGTACTCAAAAAAAAATAGGAAAACCAATTTCTTTCCCATTTTCATTGATTTGTACAACATTTTTTGTTAAATTAGTTTTATTACGAAATGAAATTTCTCATTTGCAGTCGCAAAACACGTGTGCGCAAAGCTGTAATGCATAGATTGTAATGAAAAAATGTGAAGGCTGTGAAGAGTGTGAGATGAATGATGATGAGGACGAGCAAAATGGCCTTCTCAAACGTACATGAGTCATGGGGCGACTGCTGTCAATCGACGCTCATCAGAATTGAAGCCTTTTGGTTCGGGATTCACACTCGGTTTGTAAAATTATCTTATTAATTAGTTGTAAGTATAGTTTTGCTATCTATATATTTTTTTCTTTGGTAATAGTCATATTTCATACAAAGAAAAAAGATTTCACAATGGTGTGCATGCACAAAGGCAAATACAAAGGCACGACGCCATCTTGGCTGTGTATATGTATGTGTCTTTATACTGACAGCAACACGATTGTTGCTGTGCGGAACAGAGACGCATATATGCATCTGTCTGTATACTGACAACAGTGACGCATACATACATACATATGTATATGTAGGTGCCTTTGTTTTCTTTTTTGTTTTTGTGTGTGCATGATACCTTGGATAAACTCGTCCGCTATTTCTATTTTCGTCATGTCCGCTTGTATGAGATATTTTTGCCAGTTGAAAGAAAAACAAAATTTTTTTAAAGATGATTCATATTGAATCGCAGACAATGCAGGGCAATCAAACGTAGCAATAATAGATACACACTATTAGCTTGTAGTTACATGAAGTAAAAAAAGAATATTATGTACATATAGAAAAAAAAAAAAAAACTTTAAAAAACAACAGAACTGATAAATGTATGTTAACATTAATAAAACTATAATGTATTGTAATTTTAAAATCAGTGTTGCCTTTATTATTTACTCGTAACAAAACTCCCTTTCACACACACGCTCTCATCAAATCTCATTTTTTTGTCGTATACATATTCGTCTATAACTGATTTTGTTTTGCAGTTTTCCTGCTCCTCGCATACGTTAATGGCAACGATGAGGAGGAATGGAACAATTGACAAATAGAACAACAAGCAGCAAAGCACGCAAGCAAGCGCAGGCAAGCAAGCCACCACATCTCAACATCGATAATGTATATCGAAACGCAATGAAATCGAATCGATAAAATCGACATTTTGTTTTCCCATAAACACTGAGTGAGTCTTCACGTCTGTCCGTCTTCTCTTGCTACAAAAACCAACCAACCAAAGGCAGCGCGAGTTTGCAACGCCAGCCAGAATCCGAAGCAGCAGCTTAGCAGCGGCAGCAGCAGCAGCGCCGCAACAAGCAAACACCACCAAGTCTCCATAGCCAAAAAAAAAAAGAAAACCTTAAAAAATTATGCCAGATGCAGCTGACAAATTTAAATTGGGGACAAGGCGGATATTGTGCGCGGCGGCAGCAGCAGCGGCAGCTTCAGCTCTCTACCAAGCAAACATGTGTGCGTGCGTGCGTGCGTGTGTGTGTTCGTATATGCTTTAAGCCTCAACCAACCAACTACCACCACACCGCCACCACCACCACAACAATATCACCATAAATGCGCTTAGCAGTTGTTGCTGACGCGCCATCCACCACCACCCACCATCCACACAGATATCTCTCTCAGCATACACACGGTATTCGTATATCAGCTGCGAACGCAACAACAAATTGCTTTTTAAAACAGATTTACAGCGCATACAAGAAAGAAGGAGAAGGAGAAAACACAGCAATAACAGCAGCAGCAACAACAACGTCACAGTTGAATGTGCCTGTGATGCAGCGGAATTTTAGCAGCCATCTTGAATTCGTCATCGTCGTCTATCGTCGTCTCTTCATCATCTTGTTCGTCTTTGTCGTCGTGTGTCCGCTTCGCTTCACTTGACTTTATGTTTGGCACGTAAGCCGTATGGGATTTTTCCTCGTTTAATAACACTTGAATTGCAGCCAATAACCAGTGTTGAGCAGTGCGAAAATGCGATTGGACTCTATGGGCGTAATCTCCTTTTTTTTTCTATATAAAAAAAACTTGTTTTTAGCGATATGTTTGCAGTTGAACGGTTCCTGCACATATCTAAAGATTGATAGACGAAAACACAGTTTTGGTGGAAACTTGGAATATTCATAGTTATCGTCCGTCTACTGGCGGCGCGCTCCTTACACCTCAGTATTGAGCAAGGAAAAAGTTTTTTGCAATTTTGTTAACAAAATGTAACAGCCTTAAATATGTGGGAATGTAATCTTTTTGTAGCGATGCATCACAGTTGAACGGTGCCTGTGAGCATTCAATCGTCTGGTTAAAATCAAATGGAAGAGAACATACCCCTGCCAAGAAATTTCAAGCGGAAGATGAACAAAATACAACTAAAGCAAAGCAATATAGAGCAGCGATAATATATAAACACGTAAACCCCAACCTGTAGCTTAGGACATAGACAATTTTTCGTTTATATTTTTTTAGCGATGCGACGCAGTTGAACGGTGCCTGCGTGCATCCGCACAGAAAAGGTCGAAACGGGAGATCTTCCCCCGTCCCCTACTATTGCACTTTATAGCCCAATCGGGAGGCGAAACAAAAGACAAGATTTAACTGCAAAAAAGAACTCTACTGGCAAAGCGTAAATCGTTACTTTAACTTAATTTGAACAAAATGTCGCTTTTGTTTCATATTCTTTTTTAGCACGTTGCTTTTTTATAAAGCCAGACAGAGAGAAAGAGAGAGAGAGAGCTACAGGCACGATAAGACTCTTCAGAAATCTCGGGCGAATCTCCGGATAACGTAACTTTCTTACAATTTTCACTACCCTCAATTTGGATATTCTATATTCTTGTAGATTACACATAGAAAAAACTAGATAACATTGATGATATACCAGCCAAATGGAGGCGAATTTATAAATGATATCTGGGCATTATGTACTCGAGGAATCTTCTACTATTATGGACAACCAAGAAAAAAAACCAAAAATCCAACGTAAATTATTTGCTTTGCCAAACAAAAAATTTGCTTTTTTTCCCCGTATTTTTATAGCAATATGACGCAGTTGAACGGTGCCTGCGCATATTGGAATTATTGTGTTAATCCCCCCGATAAGAAATGGGTTTAGGATCTTGTAAACACGTAGGCAGCAAGGAAGCGCCCATCAAATCTATCGATTTTCACGTAAATTTAATTTTCGAATTTATTCTGGAGCAAACATCGTTTTTGTGTATTCTTTTCGTATCTTGTAGCTATACAAATAGTTCAAAAGAAAATACGACTCAGTGGTGAAGAGAGAGATCCAAGAATCTCGTATCTCAAGGATGTCAACCAAATGCAAGGATTTAAACGAAAGGATATTTCTTCACTTTTTCTCCCCTCCCTTTACATCCTGTATTTTTTCTAAGGATCTATTGCAGTGCCGTTTATGTCTCGGATGTTCACAAAAAACACAAATATCACAAAATCAAAACTTCCTCGGTGTACATGTAGCAAAATTTCTTGAGGCAATGGGAATCAAATGCCAACTTGAAAGCAATATATATCTATATAACAACAACCAAAAATCACAAAAACAACAACAAGAAACACTCGAACATGCCGAATCCAACTCTCTTTATTTTGAAGGTCAGCCAGGCATTGAATTCAATTTGAATTGCTTGAAAACCCGTTTACAGCTTGCAAGCAAACAAGATGATTTGTTGGTCGGTCGATCATGGGAAAAGCTTGGGACATCCAAACAAAGTGAGACATTTTGTTAGCTTCATAATTTCCAATGCACTTTGCACCTTTTTGCAGCGCTGTAATGCAGTTGACGAAGGACAAGTCCAAAGAAAAACAACTCGCTTTTTTTATTTTCCTCTTCTATTTTTTTGTTTTATTTTTTTTATTTTTCCTATCTACCATACAACTAGCTTTTCTTTCCATTCAGCCAGAAAAAAAAATCGTTAAAGGGAATCAAGAACGATACATCAAGTCCATCCATCTCCAGTATCAAATCAATTTATAGGCAAATGTTTTTGAAGCAATGCCACAGCACCACAACAACAACAAGAACAACAACCAACTAAAGTCAGATAAATGCTTTATACATATATAAAGCTGATCTCTCTCTATGCGAGTACAACAAAATCGTGTTTGCTGCTGATCAACGCAACGGCACAGTATCTGTGTGTAACTCCATATATATATATACACTTAACGTTTTTATATTACAGAAAGAACGTTTTAGCAAAAGAAAAAATAGAGAAAGGCTCTGAAAGCAATCCACGGATATGTCCAAACATCCGTTGCTCCTTCAATCAGGGGAAATCCCAGCCAATCCTAGCTCGCCGCTTTGAAGGCAATCCAAGGCGGTCCTGCTACTCCAAAAAATTAAACAAACAAAAAAACTTATCAAGACAAAAAAAAGCACATAAATGCAAAATGCACCGCATAGAAATATGCGCTCGGTCCGCGCTAAAGGGAAACAAATGCGTTTGGACCGAGACCCGCCACGCCACACCACACAATCATCAATCAACGCAGCGCTCCGCCTGTGAGTTGAGCTGATCTGATGTGTTGTCGTTGTTAACCGGGCCGGGCAGCTGCCTGCAAAAAGAGTGTACACACGCGAACTACAGGGGTAACCAAGCGCTGCAACGCGAACTACAGGGTAACCCAGCACTGACCAATCACAGCTGGTGTACAATACAATTCCTTTATCTACGTTTTGTATGTATGTGTGTGTGAGTGTGTGTGTGTGTGTGTACTGTATGTATGTATGTATGTATGTGTTTTCGCTTTCTCTTCATATATATATGTATATGTAGTAGTATATGTAGCCTAGCAGCTCCTCCGCGCTCGTCGTTTATATCGCAAAAGGGAACCAAATGCGATTAGTGTTCAAGAAGCAACCCAAGACTGAGATGAGAGAGAGTGAGAGAGAGCAGCAGCGCAGCAGCAGAGCACGAGCAGAGGCAGCAATCCAACTCCAGGCAGACAAAAGAGAGGGTAGCGGAAGAATACAAAACACTGCATGGTGGTATTCAATCGATTTGAGATTGTTATTATCCATATATTTTGTATATTTATCCACTTACCACTACCTTTCCCCCTCTTCTTTAGCCTAGCCACAGACTGAACTGTCCAAAATTAATCCATCGCAATGGGAATCAAATGCGATTAGTGTTCGATGAAAGAGAGAGAGAGTGAGGCAGAGAGAGAAACTTGCAGTTTTATAGAGGCTAGCTAGCTAGCAGTCCAGCCCAGCCCTAAGAGACACGTGCTACGCTACGCTACGCTTCGCTTTTGCCAGTTGAGCGCTTAACTCCTGGTGCAACGTTCAACAATCCGCAATAGGTAAACAATTGCGAGGTGGTACTGCAGCAGCGCACACACATATAAACACACACGCACACCAGATGAGGGATCTTTATCGCCAGTTGAGTGTTTGCCATGTAAAAAGGCATGCTCCTGGTGGCGCGCATCATAAATCGTAAAAGGGAAACAAATACGATACAGCAGCAAAAATCCGCAAAGCAGGAGCTAATCCGCAATGCAGGAGCAATCCAAATCCAACAGCAGGAAGCAGGCAGGCAGGGAAACGCAAGCCCGCAGCTAATTGAAAAAAAAGAGATTCCGAAAAACCTCTCACTCGCTCTCTTTTGACGCATATTCCCCCAGTCCGCGTCGATCCTCCTGCAACGTTGTATTTCTTCGTCGTTATCCATGTTGTTGTTGTTGGTGTATGTATACGCTTTTTTCAGGTATATGTGAGAATCAACCCTGTTTGCAGAGCTTGGTCTGACGAGAGCAAACCCAACCTGCTGCACAGAGCTTCCTTTTAGAGGACACTTTTCGGAGTGTTGCAGCAGCAGACAGAGAAAGAAGTACAGAGCACACGTCGTTCTCCAAGTTGTTCTCAAAGGGAATCCAAGAGACACGCGCTACATAACATACACAAAATATGTTTAAAAATTATTTTCTGTTTAACAAAAAAATATGTATTTTACAGCTCGATTTATAATCATACTTCTGGGCCTAGAGCCTTACTCCCAAACAATTTTAAATGTACGACAAACCTGAGTTTGTCTTTTAATATTTCAACAAAGAATTGTATAAGCTCCCGAGCTATATTCCCCTCTGTAATTTGTTAAAGATTCCATTTTTGTTATGTAATTAGTTATTGTAAATCAAAAAACTCTGTACTTAGATAATTCTGTATGACTTAAGAGCTGTATGAGAGAGAGAGACCGACCAATCTATCCGAAGAGACACCCCGACTATATAGATGCTCTTCCAACCCCCTTTGTGAGATGTGAATGAGAGCTACAACTTCACTTCTACTGCAGCTACTACTACTACTACTGGGGCTATCCATATATCCGATCTTCACTGGGGCTACGCATGGATGATGGGTATCCATGCAGCAGAATCATCACCGTTTTGTGTGTATTTTGGCTGGCAAGAACGTAGCTTCAACTGTGCGAAACTCGAAAACGCCGCCGATTCTACAAAAATACCATCGCCTTATGTGAATCTCTCGAGAAACTTGTTGGTGTTTTTGACGACACTTCCACAGATGTCGGCAGCCACTTGAAATCCTCTTGATGTTCATATAAACTATTTGAACGGTTCCCGAATACTTGGAAAGAAACTTCGCTCGCTTTTTATATAGTGTTCGTCACATCTTCTATATAGAACCACATCATGCCAAATCATCCAACCACTTGTTCTGAGAACACACACACATCTTTGAGAGAGCAGCAGCAGCAGCAGAAGAAAGGGCAAGAAATTAGGCAGAGAAATATCAATCGACGATTTGCAGAAGAAGGGACTACAGGAAGAGGCAGAGCTGCTATATATACTCGTATATACTCCTACTACAGTCGACTATATCCACTACTAACATCATCATACTCTATATATATTCATCGACACGCAAAAAAGCACCGCACCAAATAGTTTCGCTCTTCGTTATGAGTTACGCTGACTAGGACTAGGATACTAGGATATTTCTTGTATTGCTCCGACGCTGAGGGACAACTGCAGGCACATCGATTCCCCCTTCAATCAGTTATACTACACGCAGTTGGGCCCCGTTGGCAGCTACTCTATAGGATTTGATTTGAAACTTCTACTACTTCTACTACAAAATGAAAAAAACTTGGGCATACATATTTCTACCGCTTCTCTGGAAGGACACTTAACTTATCTGAAAATGAATCGCAATCTGGGCATACATTTCTACCGCTTCTCTGGACCTTATCCGTATCTGATGCTTAGAATTTTCTTAAGGATTTTGCAAAGATTTTTTGTGTAAAATGATTTTCGTACATGATTTTTTTGGGCACAACATTTCCTCTACAACAAACTTTCACTACAACATATTTTGACGGCAGCGTGGGATTAATCCTTGAATTGACGGCAGCGTGGGATTATCCTTAAACTGACGGCAGCGTGGGATTTATCGTAGAATTGACGGCAGCGCGGGAATTATTCCTTTTTTTGGGACGGCAGCGTGGGAGATTCTCTTGTATTTATTTTCAACGTGGGATTTGAGTTAGGGCTTCGGTTAGGCGAGGGCGCTAGGGACAACGCTTCTACTATAATAGGCATAGGACAACGTTGGAGGACATGTATTGAATGCGGCGTGGGAGCAGCCTGAATTGGACATGGATATCTAAAGGACTGCGGCGTGGGATTGAACCCTTAGACGGCGGCGTGGGATAAATTCGTTGGACAGCAGCGCGGGATATTCACGGACTGCGGCGTGGGAGTTATTCGTGACGGCGGCGAGGGAGCTTCTGGACTGCGGCGTTGGAACTGCTGACAGCGGCGTGGGACTTTACCTGACGGCGGCGTGGGAATTTTTCTTGACAGCGGCGTGGGAGTTTCCTGACCGCAGCGTGGGAGATGCCTCATCGGTTTTGTGGTTTCACTTAATGATCATCGTCGGTATTCCCGTAAAAAGAGGGGGCACAAACAAAACAAATTCATACGTTCAAAGCTGATATACTTAACATTACAAATGCCGTATATATATATACCACTCTGGCATCTGCATATATATATTTAGAACCGTATTCGTATTCGCCGTATTCTCCCAAGTATTTAATTAACAAGAATTATCCGCACTGATCCCCTGACTTAACAAAAAACCCATTTGCTGGAGCCAAATATCATCATTTGTACATTTATTATTATTGACAAAAGTTCCTGGAATACCGGAAAGCAATTTTGAAAATATACACGATGATCCAGATAATCTGCTCGACTAGCAAAAAAATTTAAACGGATTATCTGCTGAATAAAATGATTATTTGAAAAAATGAATATCAAATTTTTATTTATTGCTTAAAAAAAATAAACAAAAAAAAAGCAGCATAAACCTGATGACTTTATAAATATAAAATGATGGATTAAATGCTGAATAAAAAATAATTTAATTAAAATGAAAACCATTTTTATTATTCTTGGACTTGGATCTTTTTACCAGAATTTAAACAGGCGAGTGAAAATAGATGGATTCCGGTGATAACCTTGTGTATTGTTATAATATCCGGGTCTTGAAGCATTATAGAACGGCTGAGTATTGAAACCGGGTCTTGAAGCATTATAGAACGGTTGAGCCTGGAACCCGTAAGTATTATTGGGTGCAGCGTAATTATGGATACCTATATGGGGCTGTGCAACAACGGCTCCCGGATAATGTACTGCAGGTCTGGTATTATTAAAACCCGGATGATAATTCTGTGCTGGCACCACATGCGTCGCATTGGGGCGTCTATTATTGTTATATAGGTTCCTTGCGAAAGATCCTACCTCCAGATGAAGGCAGCCAAACATAAGAACTGCAGTAATTTACGGAAATATGAAACGGAAATTGTTTTCAGTCACCAAATATGTAAATATTTAATATAGTATAGATAAAGCTAACCTATGGCAAATGCCAACTGATAACACTTGAACATCTTGATAAGATTCGTTTGCTCCTCCTCACTTGCGACGTAGTGTGCACACTTTGAATAACTGAATAGAACTGAATACAACGATGATAATGTGCTGGTCCATGGCAAGTAAGTAGCGCCAACTGGGAATACCGGGTCTCCTTATCAGACCTGGCTTTAAGATTCCCCTTTGTACATACATGTGTATTCGAAGTTCTATACCTCTAAAAACACCCCGTATATGTAGTGTTTATAATTACGCATGTAGTAATTCTATATTAACTGTTAGTCACAAAAGTTGATATACACTTTGTATATTATTAAAAAAATTCAACAAATTATATAGATTGTGTTGGAACATACATATAGTGGCGGATAAAAAAATGCGGACAGCCAAAAATATATTAAATTTTTCGGATTCTTATAGCCTTTTTACACTACGAGTTGCATTTGTCATTTTGGGTTGAAAATAATTATGAATTATGAAATAATATTCAAAACATTATGTAGTTTTTAGGAATTTTTGCAAGTCTTGCAATTTTTTTTCCAACTTTGGTGCTTATATTATTATTATATATATAATTTGTATGACACTTCATTAATAAATTATTTTCTTTGCACTTTTTACTTTACAATTAAAAAAAAAATTGTTAAATTAAAGCAAACAAATCAGTCTTTAATATTAAAAAGTTTTCTTGTGGATATATGAAGTTTTATCAAACTTTTTAAAGTACGAGTGTACAATTTTTTTTTGTCCGCTACTGTATATGCAGCAAACGTTCATAGTTCAAAGTTCTTTGTGTTAGAAATGCATATTTTAAAACAATACATAATTTTTATATTTTTAAAATTTTTTATTTAACTGCTAATAGGTACATTGCTTAATTCTTTAGTGTACAAAAACTTTTAGTGCAAACTGTGCTTTAATTACGCTTATCAAGAACATTTTGTACACGAATCTGTTTTTTTTTTTCTTCAGAAAACGATAAACAGTTGTCATGCCTTTTTTAAGAGTTAACATATTTTTACATTATTTTTCACCTTTTTTATATACATAGTATACATAAATACACCTTTTATTTTCAGCCGCGTTGCATGGGAAAAAGACCTTCACAGCTGCCTCGTCGCACAATTTGTATATCTGAAAAAAAGTGAGTCATCCTCCGTTAATAGGAACTTTCTTTTTGGGAGGAGAATCTTTCAACTCACCGGCACCACAGAATCGTGCACAATTAAACTTTTGTTCATTGAAATACAACTGTCGATTGCTGGCACAGATTGGTGTATATTGTGGTGTGGTAGGGCAGCGTCCAAAGCAGTCTAAAAACTCTTGAGTGGGCGGTGCAGCCGCATCCACAAAGGGCGTCATTGTGGCCAAAACGGGCATATTATTGATGAGCACAAAATTGCCACTGGGACGCCGCGTTGTAGTACTTATAGCAGCGGCTCCTGGAGGACTTTGCGTTGTGGCAAATACTAGAAAATCTTGTCCAGCTGCCAGATTGATAAGTCCACAAATACATATCAGATACTTGAACATTTCTAGAAATTCTCTCGAGGCGTGAAACGCTCTAAGGTTGCGCGTGAACTAACCTATCTCAGCTAGTGCACAAAATACTATATACATAACTAAATAAAAAGTGATTTAATAAGACAGGTTTTCTACGATCAGATTCTGGTAAATCCAGTTCGATCGACACTTAAGTAAGATCAGCTTGTTTACAATCAATCGAGTGGGACATACCCAACAGAAACATTTTAGTTTTAAACAAAAGACAACTTAAATGCAGATCAGAATTTATTTACTCCCAAAAATTCGAAAACTGTTAGCCTATAATAATGGTATTGTATGGAGCGGCTGTAATACGTGGACCAGGCATGGAGTATGTAGGAGATTTATACTGCATAGACTGCTCCAGTTTGCTATAGGCAGCTGTACGAAACCCAATGTTGGCTAGGAAAAACCAGAAGATATGTGAGTATATTCAAGCTAAGTGCCTTATCTAAACTTACAGTTCGAAGTATGTGGCACATTTTTATTATATTTTGTTTCCGTATTTTCAGATTTTTCATCAGACTCGCTTAAATTGGGATTGAACACACGCTGTAGACACTTGCCCATATGAATACCACGCCGGGGTCGACCACAACGACAAATTTCCAGCAAATTCTTATGCATTTCCGGCGATATAAAGTGGGATTCGCCTTTGCCATCGTGCTTATATGGACAAACATCTAAAATTTAGGACATAATTAAGTTAGAACTTAAAATACTAGACTATATAAACCTTGTAAAATAAGTTTATCCTTTAGCTGTTTATCAATTTCATCCTGATGATAGAATTTATTGGTTTCCTTCTCAGCTATTTTAGTCCAAACTTGCGGATAATTCCTACGAGATTTGTGCTCCATGCGCACCATCTCTTTGCTATATAAAATAGGATATTAATATGGTTTGTGTTAGTTTAAGGGTATACATAGGATATATTTTTTATTGTTATTATTAAAGCTTACACTTTTCCAATTAGTTTTGCTGGATCCATTTCGAGGTCTGAACTGCGCTTTGAACAACTGCAGTTTTTTTAAATATTTATTTATTTCTGTTTTTTTTTCCATAGCAACAAGCAAAACTGAAACGTTGATTTATTTGTATTGATTTATTACGTTACAATTTTATTTTGTATTATTATTTTTTTTTTTAATAAACGTTATAAATGAAAATACTAATTTTTGTTTTCATTTAGTTATTTGGGGCTGGGGAAATTTGGTTTGGAAAATACTTGAATGTCAATCGATAGAAAGAATTCCTAAAACACCAAAAGTTATTAAAATCGGTCAGGACTTTGTAAAAAGTTTCATTTTTCGGGCACCGCAAGTCGCTCGAATACCAGAAATCAGCAGAAGGTCGCTGCATTAAAGTTGGAAAAAATTTGCTGTATACTTTTACTAAATTGGGGGCCGCCAAAAACTGTTGCATACTTTTAGCCGCAACCAATTTTGCTATCAACCCCCTTATGAAAATTTAAGGTCTAATTTTCGAAAAAATCCTGTAAATCCTTGAATGCAGATCGATAGTCCTGCTGCTTGTGAGTTAAAAAATGCATATCCTTTCAATGTCCTTTAAGATTTGACCGAATTATGGCTATAAAAATATCCAGAATTATAATAAAACACAATTGAATTCGTATTTTTGTTGGGTATTTTCATCTTTATTATTATTATCGTATTATGTAATATCGGAATTTGAAATTTGTTGTATTTGTTGTTGTTGTTGAATCGAGTTGTATTAAATAAATTGTAGAAAAATGCAATCAACATTTTTCAAATACTTGTAGCTAAATTTTGCGTGTGGTTTTTGTTTTATTTGTATTAGGTATACGTTATCGTAGTATATACGTAAGTTTTTGTATTATTATTATTATTATATTTAGGGGCGTACATACTTGTACGTTATTATAATAATATTGTTTTCACATTAAACAAGCTTGAAATTTACACTTTAAGTGCCTAACTATACTTTTTTGTTTTTGTTTTTAGTACATTTGCGTATAATTTGATTTATCCCTTTATAATTATAGCTTAGTTAAGACTATAAAGTTAGAAAAGATTTTCGATTTATATAGATTATAGTATAGATAGTATATATAGATAAGTATATACATACAATATGCGTAGCTTGAAGATGAATGCGAGAAAAGAAAACGGAGTTTTACATATGGATAAGTATTTATAATAGCGGCACATTTGATCAATATGATATATTTAATATATATGATGTTTGTTTGTAATTTATAAATAATGTATGCGCGTGCGCCTGTATATTATATTCTTCGATAGTAATTAGTTGTAGTGATAAAATCCAATAAATGTTGGAATTTCATATTTATATATATATATATACGTGATATTTACAAATAAGTTGAATGAATATTAATGGAAATGGAAAAGTGGTGCGAAATTTTTAAAAAAGAACTTGGCTTAGTGCAATTTTTTTTGTTATAATTACAATTATTATATATATATAAGCATTGTTTAAATGTTGCGGATCTTAAGATCTATATACAAGTCGGCTGATTACAATTAATGATGACGATGATTGCTAAATGCAATGCAAGACAGACAGACAAATAGTACAGTCATTAATTATATTATATATTATACATTTACACGTTTTTTGTTTTTGTTTTTTATGTTTACTTAAAAGGTAGACAACATACACATTAGCCTAATATGTATAATAATAATAATAATATATTAATAGTTAATAATAATAATAATAATAACAATGCCAACACGCACAATCAACGATGATTTGGCTACAATAACAGTTGTTGGTTTGGTACACAATTCTTCTTCTTCTGAAAACCCCTTCATCATCTCTCACTTTTCTCTCTTTTTGCATTCTTTTCGTTCATCGGATTTTCTTACAATTTTGCTTGTTAAGATTACAATATATATATTATATATATAGCTTTATGTATATAATAAATTTTCTTTTTTTTTTTTTATTTAAACAAAAAGTCAGTCCATAGTTTTGGTTTATCAGATCGCTAAGATGATTCATCAATTAAACCGTTCCGTGTGTATGTGTGTGTGTGTGTGTTGTATCCTTTTTAGATTTTCATAAAAAACCGTTCTCACAATATGCCATTCGTATAATATTGATAACCATCGTACAGTTTGGTGGACAGACTCT
The DNA here is from genome assembly GCA_035043045.1 of Hirtodrosophila alboralis. Taxonomy (NCBI): domain Eukaryota; kingdom Metazoa; phylum Arthropoda; class Insecta; order Diptera; family Drosophilidae; genus Hirtodrosophila; species Hirtodrosophila alboralis. Next base: position 106,844 of record JAWNNH010000325.1, read on the forward strand.
TTAATGAATCCTGCACGAGCTGTTCAACTTTACGTTCCATTTCCTGTTCAGTTAAATTCATATGAAAGCGTTTACGGAGATTCTGTACGGTGCCGGAACAGCCATTCTTAAAGCAAGGCAAATGAGCATCTATAAAATAAAGAAAATTAATTTTTATAATATATTTATAATTATAGTTATTAAATTGCCACTTACTGCTGCGCATAATTTCCACAAAGTTAATAATGCGATCCATGTGCTTGCGCGCTGACATCATGCCCACAAGCAACAATCTATTGAATTCACGCCAATGTTCCGAGCTGGTGCCGCCCATAACATCAACAAATTCATGTGTGAGCTTAAAAGGAGATTGCTCGAAACCTGTTTCAAAATAAAAGACAATTTAATATATGCCATAATAGAATAATAATCAGGGAACATAAAAAGCGATTATTTAGTTTTTTAATAAAAAATCGTGTATTTGAAACAACTTGACAGAAAAATGGAACTACACCAATGTGATTCATTTTTTTTAGTCTTTCATATAAAATATGAAGTAAGAAATTTAATTATTTTTATAAACAAAAAACTCTTATATAATCAAAGACACGTATTTTTTAAAAATAAAACTTGTAATCGTTATTTGTCCATCACAAAATATAAATACTTACCCAAATTCTTAGGCGATATGCTAAGAATAAAGCCAAAGTCTATGTGTATTATATGACCATCTGAATGAAACAATATGTTGCCATTATGTCTAAGGATTAAAGTAAGAAAAAAACATTAACAAACAGTCAAATAACAGTTGATAAATATTAACCCACCTGTCCTTAACCTGTAGCAAATAGGATATTAAACAATATGCCGCACAACTTTGTACAAAATTCTTTTGAGCACGACGAAAACTTTCGCCCGTCGGTGTGCCATATTCATCAATAAAATAATCACGCAATGATTTGTTTGAATTCTTTTTGATTTGATGCAAGGACACAGTATTCAGTATGGGCTCTATTAAACCGCTATCATTCGATAAACAAATTATTTTATATGGTCGCACCCATAAATCGACATGCTCCTCCAGCCAAATGATCTTGAACATCTGTAAAAAAATTAAATTATATTAAATGGATTGTTTGAATTATATATAGAGTGTTTATTTACCTGCAGTAGCTGCGTGGCCATTAATTCCTGACGCAAATCATCGCCACATTTGACAATGGCCGAGAGCAAACGCCAGTTGGATAAATGTCCATAGGGTGAAGATTCTCTAATCAGTTTCTCCTTCTCATCCCAGGGTTCCTGAGTGGGTAAATATAATAGAAAATAAATTAATTGTATAAAGTAGTTTGTCTTAAGCTTATATTTATGGTAACTAAAAGCTAAAATAGGCTTGCAAAAAATATTGTTAACAATAAACAAAATTAAAATCAAATAAAGTAAATTTTATACATAAAAAAAGAATGGACGCAAATACTCTCTACAAAACTAAGAAACTGTGTAAATAAAAATAAATTGAAAAATATATTTCGCTATTTTTCTGAAGAATATCAAATAATGGGGTATAATTTTTTAATAACAATTCTGTTTGCTTTAAATTGTATATGAGCTTAGACTCGTATGATTTCATAACCTTTTAAAACCAATTGAATTAAAATTTTGAATTAATATAAAATTTTAAATTGAAGAATTGTTAATTTAAATTAATAATCTATTTGTTAATTGCTCAAAAAAAAATCGAAGCACTGTTTAAAAATAAAACTTTAATTTTCTTACAAAAGGTTTACTTTTCTAACTGATGATAAATATTGTTAAATTTAAGTAAACTTTCTAAGGAAATTATCATATAAATTTAAGTCCATTTAGGGCAACGATATATTGAGCTGTGGAGGCAATTTATCGACTTGCGATAACTGTTGCTTCGCGATATATATCTAACGCGCAATATTGATATAAAATTACCGATTTACAAGCCTAAGCTAAAGTTCTAAAACACACTAGAGTTCATATGCGCAATATCCAAATAAAATAAACAATTAACAACCCTAAAAAAATAGCTCAACTTCTCAATTCTTTCCCTCGAATTGTTTTACAAACCTTTAGAGCTGCCGCTGATGGATCCTCGGGATCATTGCTAAATGATTTTGTATTCTCGCAGTTCAAATTGTTGCAGTGTCGCGTGCGCACATCGCCAATATTAAAGACAACCGGTGGACCTGTAAAATAAATTAGCAACTTTATAGAATTTAATTTAATTATATATTAATTTCTTACACCCACCTTGATCTCTGGAATCGCACGAATCTAGGGACATTTGTGATATGGCATCACGTTCACTTATTTTGCGCATATTTAAATATTGCGCTGTGATTTCATCATCTTCCTGTGACCAGACATCATCCTCATGCAAATGCAGGCCGCCCAAGCTCAACAAATTGTTGCCACTGCAACAGGTGTGTGTGGCAGTTGCCGTTGTTGCTGTTGCAGGTTCCCCACAACCGCCCCCATCTGGCTGATTGTCAGCGAGTTTCTTGCGCCGGCAACTGGAACCATGATGACTGCTGCTGCAACTTGAAGTGCGACTGCAACTTTGATGCATGGTATTGAGGCAGGCGGCGGTGCCCTCTAAATGCTCCTCAGATTTTGTATGACGCAGCGAGGGCATCATTTTGGGTATTAACGTTGAGGTATAAATATCGGGAACCTCAACCACCTCAACATAAATGATATAGGGCGTCTTATCCTTGGAGTTCAATACAGCAGTCTTCTCCTCTGTGATGCGCACCACATGATGCGGAATGTTTGAATACAGCGGCAACCAGACACGGGCGGGCAAATTTTTATTAATTAAATTGAGAAACATGCGTAGAGCCGAAGTTTTTTCCGCCTTGGATGGTAATGATGTTAAATTCTTGCCCACATTCATTAGAGCCTTCATGAATTCCTTTTGTGGCGCCGTCTTGGGTGCCCCACAATTGCATAGAGTCCGTTGTCCAAGTAGACCATTAACTTGCCCCCGCACCGTCTCAAAACAAGTGCAACCATTGTCAAAGGCGCGTCCCGAGGTCAAATCACCCAGGCACAATTTGGCGGGCATTGTGGCATGTGGCAACGTTTGTGTCGTATATGGCGGCTGTTGATACATCCGATGTTGTATGCTCAACGTTCGGGGACTGGCCAACAACACTGTGGCATCGGATTGCGAACGATGATGCGTCTTCTTGGCCAAAACGATAGCTGAATCGGCTTTTGATTGTTGCTTCTGTTCCTTCTTGGAGAAGATTTCCTTCATTAAAGCCAACTTGGATTTGCGACTTATGCTCAATGAATCCAATTGATAATTATATGCCTCGAGAAGCCATAAGCATTTCAATGAAAAATCAACCGATTTGCGGCAACGTATTGTTAAATATGGATCCAAGACTTCGGCCAATTCATCCATTTGTGTATACATAACAATTAATTGCGGTATATAAAGATCAACTTCCTGATCCGGAAAACTAAATATTTTGTTGCCTATGAAACTCAAGACGCCAGGTTCTTTCGAATAGAATAAATAATGTACAGCAAAATGTATATTAAATACAGGCGATTCAAAGAAACGCAACAGCCCGCTGGAGCCACGTTCCGCATTCTGTTGCGCCGCAGCTGTTGCAGCTGCCGCTGTTGCACGTTCGCTAATGAAGTATTTGACCACACCAGGCACGGGAACTTTCAGTTTATGCAACGAGCTGATTGAAGCGCATTTGGGCAGCGTTACATCATGATTGAGCTCGGTATCGGCAGCGCCAGGCAAACGCAAATTCAAGGTGCGCTCTTTAATTTTAACATCTTGATGATTATCAGTTGTTGCACCTGTTGTTGCCACTTTGTTGTTGCCTGCCTCAGCTGCGGCAGCGGCTGCTTTTTTGCTTGAATTGGAGGTTAATAAACTAAAGAATTCCTTTTTCTTGGATATATCTGTGGGAGATTTAATTTCCAACTGTGGCTTGACTGTGGCATCATTGTTTGTTGTTGCACTTGTCGCACTTGTGGCACCACTTGTTGCAAGCTCTTGGGTTTCTCCTATCCTTTGCTTTGCCGCATTTTTCTTCTCATGATTATCGATAATGCTTTGCGCTGTGCGAAATATTGCATTTTTTGTGGCACCAAAGAAATTCTTGAATAAAACTTGATCTTTGTTGCTGCTCTCCGTGGTGGGCGTGGCTACGGGTGTGGGCGTGGTCACAGCTGCTGCTGCAGCAGTTGCAGCTGTGGGTGTTATATTCTGTGCTGCATCCACTTCATCATGTTCCTGTTCCTCACCCAACTGCAGCTGCTCCTCTTCATCCAGCACGGGTTCAATTTCATTGGGCGCTGTGCCTAGTTCTAGATTAATGGCAGCCTGTGACATGTTCATAACACGATAACGCATCCTGGCATCCTCCTCCTCCTCCTCTGCCTGCTCCTTTTCCTGCTGTTGTGCCAACTGTTTGGCCTGTTCACGCTTTTGTTGCTTCTGTTTGCGTGATGGACGCAATGTGCGGCAATCGAATTCATTGGCAACGGTAGACGACGATGACGATGGAAAGAAACATAAATCCGTTTGCATTAAATTGTAATCCTCATCCATGGACGTTGTTTCCATCATATCGATGCATTCCTCTTCGGCATCCGCATCCGCATCGGCATCGGCATCCATTTCACCCGAATCCAACGATTCATGTGAGTGGCAAATGCGATTCAGAGATATTTGATCTGAATCCGAGCCACAGATGATGCCTAAAAAGCGAAATATGGAGAGGGTGAATGTGTATTAATATATATATAAATATATAATTGTGATTACATAATTTCAAAACAAAAAGACAAACAATATATGCTAAGGATACTTGACTTTGCACATGATTTAATACGATAAACTGAAGCAAGGTTTAATTCTGTTGCTCAGGGATCGTAAATAACGATATTGTTGTAATTATTGGGTAGAATAAAGTTTACCAATAGAGTTATCTAAGAATAATCTTTGCATTTCACAATAATTTGAAATTTTTGCAATTTTTTAATCATTTTTAAAAATAACAATTATTTTTTTAATATAAAAAAGCAAGCAATAGGAATTATTTTTTAACCAGCCAAAAATCTATAAAAAGAAGCTGCGAAATTATATTTAAATAAAATTCAAAATAATGTTAGTAAATTTTTTTGAGAATAAAAACTTGTTAAGCCCTTGCAAAAAGGTATTATAATTTTTTCAATAATAATAAAAATATCAAATAATAAAAATATCAAATAAAAATATATTTTTCTCTATAAAAATGGCTTCAGGTCCGTTTTAAAATTTCCGCGGGTTTCCTGTCTAATTTAATAATCGGGGTCACGAAACTCTAAGAACTAAGATTTTTAAATAAGCGGAAAATATATATTTGCCAGGGGCGTATTTATATTTATTTATATATTTATATTATATATTTATTTTTTAATACGCCCCTGGCAAATACCCAGTTTGCCATACCCTTAAGACGGCCCTGATTGATTTGTATTGTTCCTACAGCTTCACTTTATAAGGATATGCAACAATATATAATATACCAAGTGAATTTTTTATAATATAAAAAATATAATTGCTATTTTCGTGTCTTTTGTTTCAAGGATTTTCCTAAGTTTCAAGTATTATATTAATATAAAATTTAATATTGATTTGCTGCCAATTTCAGAAAATTATGCTCTCTGTCTTGAGGTTTCTTTTGGTTAAATTTAAAGAGGCCCTTTATATAACAATTAAAGGCTTAAAAAAATGGTTTAGCTTTATTTAATAGAACTAAAGACAAGGTAGTAGAGTTGACTTAAATAAACTGGTAATATTCTTCTAATATAAGCACAAAAACTAGGAATTTAAATAGTTATAGCAAAGATATCGAGTATAAAAGTTCTTAGACAATCTTATCTTAAGTTACGCCTTCTAGAGCAACTAAAATATCTGTAGAGACGATATCTAAGTATGACAGTTAATAGAAGAAATAATTAAAAGATTACTAAAATTGCACACTAAGTTAAGGCGTAGATTCTATGTAAATTAATAAACCTCAACTATGATTCATATGTGTATGGTTTCTAATAGGGAAACAAACTTAGAATATAAAATATTTGTTACAATTTCTTTTCCATTTTTTTTTAACATGTGCAAAGTCAAATTTCCTTTTTTTTTATAAATAATTCAAAATAAATCCTACCAGAATCATCTGAGCCCAGACTAGTTAGATCTTCGCGTTTTTTGCTGCTGCCAGCGCTGCTGCAACTGTTGCTGCTGCTGTTGCTGCCACCACCGTTGCTGCCACCGACGCCAACAATAATATCCTGTGCGCGTGTCGACATCGATTCGCTTGACTTGGGACGCATGCGTAACGTGGGGCAGGAATCAACTGTAAAAATTAAAAGAGAGAAAAGGGTTAAATTAAATTAATTAAAAATTAAATAACAAATTACTTACCAACTACTCCACTGGGCGCATGCAGATGGACATTGACTGTCGATGAGTCTGTTGCATGATTATGCTTGACTGTGGCAACTGTTGCAGGCAACATTAGGTTGCTTGTTGCAGGTACAGCTGCTGCTGCTGCTGTTGCTGCTGCTGGCATGGGCGGGGGGGCTGTGGAGAGTGCTGCGGTTACACTCGCCGCTGTTGTTACAATTTTCGAGCACATATTTGTGCTGAGTATTGAGGTTGGTGAGCAAAATGTCGTCTCACTCTCGGCATTGGGCGATGAGATTTCAACCTGCAAAAAAAAGCAATAAAAAGAATTAAAATAAATGTTGATTATGTACTTTAACTATTATTGGCTTGTGCAATGGGTAGAAACCAATTGCAAGTCGTTAAATTATTTTATTTTAATAGCCAAACAACTTGTTGGAGCTGCTTGGCATAGTATCAACTATCGATAATAAAGTAATTATTAAAATGTAAGCATGAAAACAAATATATAATATACATGAGTTTGTTTTTTTATATATATTAAACCAATATTTTGAACTGGTTAATTAGTGCAAAGGACCTCGTTGGATTTTAAAATGTAATCGATACTATCGATAGCTATATTGCCGCTTACATTGCAGACAAAGTGTAGCAAAAATTCTAATTTGTTATTCAAGCTAAAAGATTTTTGTTTTCATCAGTTTCTATGCCCATATTTTGATTTAATTCTATATGGTAAAATGCCGATAAGCTTTGAAAAATAATCGATAGCCATTTCTAAATTGATAACTAAGGCAAGTCGTATGTTCTAGATAGTTTTTTATATTCACATATTTTTTTTTATTAATTGGTAAAAGCTGTTATACGCATATTTCGATATAATCGTAAGTGTAAAATTTTCGATACTATCGTTAGCTCTAAATGGCAGACAAAACCAATTTTCTAATTAATTTCTTCATATCTGGCTTTATTTCTTTATAACGATACAATCGAGCGTTAAAAACGCTTAAAAGCTCTTTAAAAACAATCGATAATATCGATAACATTATTAGGTATTCCATCTATCTCACAAATCACTGTAAAAATCAAACAAATTCCTATTATTCATTCAGTTCCTTTATCAACTGGTAACTGAACTTTACACCACCTTATGTTTTATTACACTCTGAACTTGTCAGCACAAATCTTAATTAGAGTTTTTGACAAGTGCAAAAAACAAAAAAATTTAGTCAAGTGCAAAAGGCAAATAAAAATAAAAACAAAAAAGAAAATAAACGAACTCGTTCGCTCGCTTGCTCCCACTCGCACTCTAAAAAGCTCGAAAAGCTAAGCTGCAACAACTGTTGTTACGGCATGCAAAAGCTTACGCTCAATTTTTACGCTCTCTCTCTCTCTTCCTACTCTCATTTATATTGTTTTTGGCTATGCGCGTGTTGGTGCGAGCAAGATAACTGGCTTTTTTTTCTCATTTTATTATTGTTGTTGTTTTTGCTGTTGCTCTTGATGATAACCAGAAATATACACAAATAGCTAAAAGTGCAAAAATGTGAATAACAATGCGAGCGGCGATAAAAAAAAAATAAATACTATATGTATATCACTTAACAGATTACATATAGAGTAACTTTACTTATACACATACACATAGACACACTTTGCCAGTGCGTGTGTGCTCATCACTGGCAAGGCTGTTGCGGGGGGAGGCGGAACAAGTTGCCAAAATATATATGTATTTATTACTCACCTCGGGTATGCGTTGCAGGGCGCTGTCGAGACTGCGATTGCGATGATGTTGCGTGTGATTGATGCGTGTATTGGTCACCTGTGATACGGGCGGCAGCAATATGCCCATGGATCTGTAAGTAAAATAGGAAAAAATTAATACCCAGAAGGACAAATTTAATTTCACAAAAAGGAAAAAATCAATGAAATTTCATCAGCTGTTATATGAAATAAAAAAAACCTTGCCAAATAAACAAGAAAACACAAAGAACAACACGAATACAAGCACAAAAGCGAACAAACATATTGAATAGCGACGAGAGCATTTTTAAGTTAATTACTTTTTATTTTCCACTACGTCGTCAATTTATTGCATCCGTTTGCGTTAAAGTGTGGGAGTTAAAGGGCAGCCAATACATCACACAAGAAAACAACGAAAAAAAAAAAACACAAGACAATGCCACACTTAAATTAAATTAGCAACATTTTAGAAGGTAAACACAGCCGCAGCAGAAGAACGAACTATCGAAACACCACACAGCAAAACAATGCCCGTGAGAAAGAAGAATTAAAGAAGGAAAAAAAAAACAGTAATACGAAAATACAAGCGAGCCCGCTCGCACATAGAGCGCGTAAAGCGTAAAGCGAGAAGAGCGCGAACTATACAAAAGCTAACAAAGCTGGCACTCTGTTAGCACAGTCATGTTAAACTAACATTTTATGTTATGTTAATGTTTTCAACTCAATATGGCACTTTTATGCTCATAAAGCTTTTATGACGTCGCTGTTGAGAATATATTTGAAAAATAAATAAAAATAAAAAACAAAGATAATAAAAATAACCAATTTATGTCATCAGTATTTTGCATCTAGCACGCATTTGATAAATAAAAACAAAAGCCCCTTAGAAATAAACAAATAAAAACAAAACTAGGAAATGCCTGCGCATTAATTTCACCTCAAAAATCTATCTTGTTATCTATAGACAATTTATTACAATTTTGCATGATAAGGTTCGGTAATCGCTAAACATCAACGAGCTCACGAGTCACCACTTATCGCCCCCAAAAATAGCAACACATTTTAGTAAACGACCTTGGGCTAGAGTTGATCAAACGCCCTTCACCAAATTGTTGCAGCCACAGGTGGCAACAAGCTGGCTAATTGAGCGGCGGCATTGTGTGGGAAAAAAATTGATTTTTTAAAAGATATTTAAAATGCATTACAATTTAATACGGCTTTTTAAAGGGATTTTAAATGGATATTGTATAAATGAAATAATGAATTGATTTCCTAGAAAAAATAATGGAAGGGGCATAATATCACTACGTCATATGGTACGCGAGCAGAATTTAGATTTATTTTTTAAATTTTTGGTAAGTTTTTTTTTTATAGAATTTGCATTAAAAACAAAAAAAAAAAGGAATTTTATAGTTAGCTCTCTTGGAGGTGAATAGGAAGATAATTTATTAAAAAGATATACAAAAAAGAATTTATTATTATTTTATAAATAAATACCAAAAAGCAAGGTAGACTTCACGTTCGATTACCCAGCTCAAACTATGATTTTAAGAAATTTCATATTTTTGCACTCTTAAGAAAATAAAATATTAAATTTAAAAATTAATATAAAATCGTATAATATACAGAGAAAAATCTATGCAGTAATCATGCATTTTATGCATAATATGAAACCTTGAATAGCCAATCAAAATCTATGAATCGAAGTTCAAGAATAAACAATTCATAGATAATGCATATATTATAATATAATAATATAGTAAGAATTTGCATTAAATGCAGAGATAATGATTAGTTATTCAAGGTTATAAATTATGCAGAAATTACATAGTTTCTTTATAATTATAAGCTACATTCTATGGAGTGAGAAATGCCTCTGCAAAAGATGATGTGCAAATTAAAAAAATATATATAAAACCAAATAAAAATCGTATATCTCATAGTACGCCAATGGAGAGATTTTAGAGCCCTGTAAAAATTTAATAAATATTTTTTTTTTGCCACACATTAAATATAAATTAGCAATAAACACAAAGCACAAAGGTTTCAAATTCGATACCCGTGCCGCAAACTATCAGTTCAAGTGTCTGTGAAAAGTTTCCTATTCCGTTTTTATATTTTATAGTAAGCAAAAGATACGATACTCGTAGTATCTTGCTGTCTGAAGTGCATATAAAAAAAAAACAGTGAATGAGTTTTGGAAACACTGTCACACGTTCTAAAGGATAAATTGCAGATGTTAACAAAGGAACTACGGAAACTCAACCCAGCCCAAAAAAAAAGATCTCAACCTTGTTGTCTAGCTGGGGCTGGCATATTGCCAGTCAACCGGCTAACCAAGAGAATGTATCTAGATACAAGTGTACATATATACTATATATATATATATGTGTCTGTTTGTAGTTATATCCATGTGTTGCCAGTCACACTCTTTGTTTCCTGCTTACTTCGTCTCTTCCTTGCCCTGGTGAAGCCTTTACTCGCTCGCTGTTCCTTTGTTGCACGAGTTGATTGGCCGTGAACAATGTGTGGCAACAACAAAAACATAAAAAAAAGAAGGAAAATATAAAAAAAAAAACATATTGGGGGAAAGTGCAAGTGTAAATGAGCCGGAGCAAGTGCCCCGTTAAGCCGTAGCCGTGCCCTTCTCACAGTGCGGAAAAATGCCGTGTTTGAACATTTCCTAAAGTTGAGAAAAGGAAAAAAAAATCTGAACCGCACGCAAAGGAAGTTTGAGAGTTTAAATTTCTTTTTTTAGATTTTGTTAATATATAAATGTATATGGCTTTGTATCTACTATTATGTTTTTATGTTGAATAAAATCTTAAATCAGTGCTATATATTTAGAAGAGTTATTCAATAAATTTCGATAAAATATTATAATATATATATTATAATATCAAGCTTTTTACCTCACCTCTAAGAAAATATTGTAAAATTACAAATTTTATTAAATATCTTCACAAAAATATAGAAAACATTTGCATTAAATTTTCCTCCATTATCAAAGGAGATATATAGCACTTTAATTTTCCTATACAGCTAAAATATTCAAAGAGTTACTGAATAAAGTTCAAGCAAATATTTCTAATAAAATAAAATTAGGAAATCGTTAAAAAAAAATTCTTAAGCTTTTTAACTTTAAAGAAATATTGAAAAAAATGCCAGGAACCGTAACGCTTATAATTAAAAAAAAAATTGTAAATTGAAAATTATTTGTTGAATTTTATGAAAAAATTTAGGCATAAATCTTATATTTGATCTAAATAAAAAATTATTATTCAATTTAAAACTTCTCAAAAATAATAAAAACATTTATATTAAATCTCCTAGAGTAAACTCTAGCCTCAATTATTATATACGTACTAAAAAAAAAAGAAGAATATCTTATAAAAACTCTGATAGCTTCCAATTTCCTATAAAGCTAATTTGTATCTCCTCCCATAACTATTCAACTATTCTACTAAATATATCACCAAAAAAAAAATTCTTTAACAATTGAATGAAGCTTTTTAACTCATACTTTAACTTTTATCATAAACAAATTTTAGGAATATGATTTTTAATCTTTTTTCTAAGAAAACACTATAAACTAACATTATAATGGGACTCAAGCCCCTATGTTCTAGATGTGAAATTAGCGGAGAGCGTTAAAAAAGTTGTATATTTCTAAAAAATATTTGTATTTCTTTATTTATTGGGTTTTCCAGCAATACTTATTATTAAATGTGCTAGTCATCAAAACGTTTAGTTACTTTGAATTTATATTTTGTTATAGAACAAATTTATTTAGTTTATTTACAAGTTAATTGTTGAGTTAAGTCTAATATCTGAGGTGTTTTTTGAGCGTAATACTAAACTGCGTTGCACTTCTACTTGCATAGAGAACTTCTCAGTATTATAAGAGAATTCTAGCGCGATTTTTCAAGATATATCTTTAAGTAAATCTATATCCAATTATACTCCAATCAAAGGGCATTCAATGCACTCCCAAAAAAAGGCCAGCGACCTTCAACTGTAAGTCATAAAGTTGCCCAATTTTTCTTTATATTTATTTTTTTATATATTTATTTTCAAAAACCTTTTTTTTTGGACTGCAATTACGTAAAAACACATGATACGTGATTTGTGAATTGAGCGAAGCGAATTGCAGGCTCTCGTTGCAAATGTATGCAAAAATGTGTAAATAATTTAACAACTAATGTTGTTTGTTGTTGTTATTGTTGTTGTTGGAATGTCTGGAATGTGCCTGTGGCTTGATAACCTCAATAGCAAACCAAAACCAAAACAGATACAGATACAAATTATTAGCCGACAAATGGCAGTTGGAAATGCGCGCAACGCATGCTAAATGAGTTCGTCTCGAAATATTTGAAACAGCAAAATGCTGCTAATGATATAGAATATATATATATTTAAGTATATATATAATGAAATGCTAATAAACCCATTGAATTTAACTGGCAGAGAAGCTACAGTTTATTATGGTAAAGATTTTTGGGCAGTTATTAACAGATTTTGTTTTTTTTTTGTTTTTTGAGTAAATATTTAATTGAATTGTAGTTCGAAATCTCTTCAAAAGATTGACTACTGTGTTCTTCTATTTTATTCCTTCAATTTTCTTTAACAAAAGTCATTAACTATCAAATGATTAATGCTATTTGATAAGTGCTTTTCAAATACACCTTTGTCTTCATTAAAGTATCTTTAAATAAGACGAAAATTTGTTTCAACCTTTTTTTTTTTGTATCTCAATTTTTCAATATAAAAGGCACTTATAATTTCCAAACTGCAACAGGGTTAAAAGTCTTTCTATTTTCATTATTATTCTTTATTCTATAGAATTTATTATTAATTCATTAAATATCTTTATTCTATAGTTTACAATCAAAAAAAACCCTTTAAGTTTATTATTTATTTAACAAGCGAATGCTTTGTTTTGATTATGTTTTTTTTTTGTTTTTTTGTAGTACATTTAGTGTAATTAACTATTGTATCTTTATCTTTTCGCTTTCACTGAACATTTGCAGCTGGCTTACAATATTATAGAGTCATAGAGTTCAGCGACACATGACGTTGCATCTATATTTTTTTTGGCTTTATATTACATGAATACATCGTAGTCGTAGTAGTATTTCATAAAAGTTTGTTGGCCAACTTCCGTGAATGCTGTGAATGAACCTACCTCTCCCTGGCTCACTAATCTGTCCATTCATCATCATCATCATTCGCGGCGCAATATTGATGTGAATAGACAACGTTGTATATAAAAGTTGGAAAAACTAATCGTCCGGCTTTCAAAATGTATATAGCTTAAGGGAGAAAGGCTCAAGTGAGAGCTTGGAATAAGGATATTTCAGGATAGACAATAGACACATCACATTAGAAGCATATAGACCTCAAACTGCAACAACAATAATGTTAATGACAATGAAAATGTATTTCTGGTCTCTCTTTTTAGTATAGTCTCTCTCTCTCTCTCTCTGCTTTCCTCTATCTGTATCTGTATCTCTATCTATTTCTCTACCACATTTCATTTGCATTTCCCTCATGTGTTAAATGCCATTGAACTTTCTGAGTGCGCGCAGACCCGTGAAAATGCTGAACTGTGGCTCTGTTTTGTGGGCGCATAAAAACAAAAAAAAAAAATGAATAAAAAAAAAATTCCCCCGAAAGTTGTGAATATTTGAAATTGTTTGCGGTTTACACCTGACGGGATAAGATTGCAAAAAGCAAGCTGAAGTTACTTCTTTGCTTGAATTTTGGTTGGGGTTTTATAAAGAAATATATTTTAATATTTTTATTTAGCTATATTTTGATTTAGCTATATTTTGATTTAGCTATATTTCCCTCAATCTATATTTTGATCTTTCTGAATTTCTATTCATCTATGTAGATCGGTTTATATCTATATTTGTATCTATCTACTTAACGTATAAGTTCTATTGGAATATAAGATAAAAATATAATTATTTTTAGAATTCATGTACATTTAATTAATCAATTAAAAATATATTTACAATTATTTTTAATTTGTTTGTTTCTGGATTTACTACAATAATAATATAAATAAATGCATACATTTTACTTTTTTTTATCGATAAATATATTTATTGATTTCTATATTTAAATAGACCTATTAAGCTATTCGCATATATTTCTATATATCTATTTAACTATCTGTCTATATTTCTATATATCTGTCTTTCTACATTTCCCTAAATTAATTAACATGAAAATTCGATAGAATTAAAAATATAAACAAATTTCTAAGTTTTTCTTTTTTTTACGATAAATATATTTATTGATTTCTATATTTAAATATATCTATTTATCTATTTGCCTATATTTTTATATATCTATTTATCTATCTTTCCCTAAATTTATTTAACATGGAAATTCGAGAAAAGATATATACCTTAACTACTTTTAGAATTGATGTAAATTTTTTAAATATTTTTTAAACATTTTCTTAATTTACTTGGCTTTGGATTAAGATGAAAAAAAAAATATGTATATCGAGATAATATTTGATATATATTTCTATCCGCCTATATTTCTATAAATCTGTCTTTCTATATTTCCCTACATTTATTTAACATAAAAATTCTATTGAAGACACTTTAACTATTTTTAGAATTTATATAAATTTTTAAATTATTTTTTAAACATTTTGTTAATATGCTTGGCTTTGGATTAAAATTAAGGACAAAAAAATATATAGATAATATTTGAGCTATATTTCTATATTACATTTTCTTACTTGACTTGGCTATGGATTGAATAATATTTGAAAAATATAGATAATATTTTTCTATAGTTATCTCTATATTTAAATCTATTTTTTTTCTATTTATTAAATTTCATTAATCTTCCCATATAATTCGTTAAGTAGGCTGCTTCTTGACAATAATAATAATAATATAAAATACAAAATTACATTTCTATTCATCTCTATTTCTCGCTATCTGCTATTTAACTACAGATTCAATGAAAGATATTTCAATTTCAGAATTTATGTAAATTTTAAAAATATTTGCTTAATTTTTAATATAATTTTTTTCTGCTATAATTCTCTCTATTTTTCTATCTATCTATATTTTCCTTTATTTATTTTCCTATTTATCTATTTAGCACATAAATTCAATTGTAGCTACATTAACTATTTATTCAATAGTTTTTGAAGCGTTAAAGCTATCGCCATTTGCTTTTAGCTCAAGTCTGGGATTTCCTTTTTTTTTGTTCATACCTATGCCAAGGTGTGACGACATGAGGCAGCCACAAAAAACATTCTACGCTTCCTGCAACCTATCTGTCTGTCTCCCCCCCTCAGGCATTTTGCAGGCGTGTGCGCACGCAACAGACGCTGCGCAGGGTGTGGCACTGACAGCAGCAGCAGCAGCAGCAGCAGGATATAGATATAGATACAGATACACACACACACACACAACAAGTTTTTGAGTGACATTTTTTTTGCAGATATTTTTTTCTATAATTTAAGCAGCTGCATTTCAAGCTAATCAAAGTTTGTAACTTAAATTTAAGCCTGTTTTTTAAAGAGAATTAATGATAGATAAATTATACGCTTTTCATTTATAATTGTATCTCAAGCTAAGCCTACTTTTAAAGCGAATTCTTTATGATATTAAAGCTGATATTATAGCACTATAATACTCTCTATATATACACAGCTGTCTGTTTAGTTTCCATTGCATTATTTCTTGTTTTTACACGCAATTTCAAGCGAATTTTTAATATGCACACTTGTCAGCATTTTCTTCACATTTCATGCTTAATAATATTTTGATTTCACAGCATTTTTCTATATAAATACCATATGAGAACCATATTTTGAAAGCAATTTTGCTAACCATATGCTAGCGCTATAGTTTACATAAAAATCAAATAAACTATGAACAAAGTGCAAAATAAAAATTCTATATATTCTAGCCTCAAGCACATTAAGGTATGGAATGTCGCCTAAAAATAAATATTAAAAAGAAATTGCGCATTTTTAAAGGAAATGCAATTTGCAAAAACTTGAATATAAACTGAAATTATTTTTGACATGTAAAAATTAAAATTTGACAAAGAATAAAATATATATAGAATTTTCTTTAAATATTTGCAAGTTAGTGCAACAAAATTGCAAAACTTTTAAATAAAATGTATTATCAACAACACTTAGATAAGATTTCTTTATTATGATTGCGTACGATAATTAAGGAATATATATATATATGATAGTTATATCATTAACTATATTACTCAAAAAGTAATCATATCTAAGAAACTCTAGCGCAATATATATAGCGTATATTAATACAAGATAAGTGTTATCTTAATTGTTAGTATCTTTATAGAGAGAACATAAGAAATGAATCAAAATTTATATAGAGAAAACTGAAGCTGAAATTTAATAGAGTAATTTAACAAAACAAATCAAAAAGTTGATTATAATTAAGTGCATAAATTAAAGAGATTAAAGTGAATTTTTTTTGAAAAAGTTTCAAGGTTTTATTATATTATATATAAATACAAAAAGTGCATTTTTTTTAATAAAAGTTTCTAGGCTTTATTATATTATATTGTAAATATTTTATTTATTTTAAAATTTGAATATTAAGAGCGATTAAAGTTGATTTTTTTTATTGAAAAAGTTTCTAAGCTTTATTATATTGCAAATATTTTCCTAAATTTTCCACATTAATAACTTTGTTAAAACTTAATCGATTGTTTTGCGGATTATAACTTTAATTAGAAATTGCTCGTTTTTTTTTAGTTTTATTTAGTTTAATTTTATTTGACACAATTTTCTGAAAATTAATTTTTATTTTGATTATTTTATGATTTCGGAATTCCATTGAAAAAATGATTTTCTGTCTAGGAGGATATAAAAAGTAGAAAATTTTGTACTCTTATTGGCTGTTTAATTTTATAAAAATTTAAGCAACATTTTTAAGATTAATAGAAATCTTTACGTTTATATCTGAGAAACTGAAAAATGATTAATGAAATGATTGATAAAATATTCTATAAATCGGATAGCACATCTATATTTCTACATCTATAAAATTAACTATTTTATTTTATATATAAAACAGTATCTGAGAAACTGAAAAATGATTTTTGAAATAGTAAAATGTTGTATAAATCGGATAGCACATCTCTATTCCTAAATCTATTAAATGAACTATTTTATTTCTATATATCAAACACTAAAAAATCAATAAACGACTTGCCAAATCAGACATTTTTGGTTAGAAAAAAGTGGAGAGAATTGACTACTGAGTGGAATGAAGTTCGAAAACTAAAACTTTTGCAGACCCTCTATAAAATACATATATATTCACATTCAGACTTTACATATATATGCAACTGAATTAATATTGATGGCCATTGCCACAGGGCACTTGGTAGAGGACAACAACAAACAGTGAAATGTAAAAATCGTTTTCAATAAAAATAAAAACTAAAAAAAAAACTTGCAGAAAGAAAGAGTTTTTGCATTTTTGCAACGAGTTGTGGTGGTGTGAGGCAAGCCCTGGCGCGCCTGCGTGTCAGTTGATTTGAATGGTGCAACAGGACAGGGGGGGGGGGGGGATGGGGCACTAGCAGAGAAGTTGGTGTTGCATGTAGTCAATGGGGCATGGCGTGCCTAGCCAAATGATGTGACGTGTGGCGCGACAGGCAGAAAGTTTTTGACGCCATTGTGGTAATTTCTGCAGGGAAAAAGAAGTCAGAAAATGACAAGTTTTGTTAGCTACCAAACTGTGATATACTCTGTTTGACAACTGTTTGGTGTTATAAGGAAAATAAAGAGTATTTTAAAGGAATTTTTATTGATATTTACAAATTTCTGTATTTTAAACTAACATAACTTTGCTAAAACTCAACCGATTTTCATTCGGAATGTAATTTTAATCGTAGTTTAAACTTTAGATCAATTTGCCATTTAAATTTTATTCATTTTTCAAAAATATTTTTTTGCCATATTTTGCATGGGTACCCCTATCACTTTTTGAAAAAATGTTGAAAAATTTTAAATTACAAAATTTTACTTTTAATCGATTGCTGATATCAAAATTAGTATAAAACACTTGTCTAAAACAATTCAGCTAATTTGGTAAAAATTTATGACATAAAATAAGGAAATATTGACTGAAAAAAATTCCTAATTTTCCAGATTTTTATCACTCATAGCTTTATAAAAACTGAATCCAATTTAATGCAAAATATTAATTTGAACATGATTTTTGTTCTAGATTGATAAGTTAATAATTTCTGAAAATAATTGTTTTTCTTTCTAGTTTTTTTAATGTAATTTTCCAGCTAAAGATGCTTATAGAAACTTCTATTTCGACTCAACTATCATCATTTTGTCAAAAATTAATTAATTTTCAAGTATAATGTGTTTTTTTAGTCGCATTTTTCCTCTAGATTAATTTCATATTTTAATTTAGAAAATACATTTCTTTTTTTTAAATTTCCCTTTTCACATTTTATCTTTATTAATTCTTTCTTAATTTATTCCTTGGAAAAATATCAAAATTTGTTTGTTTTAACTTCAGTATCATTCAGATATATTGTCTACATTTTACACACCGAATATACTTTTTATAATTGTAAAAACAGAGTATAAAAACGACCAACAAATTGAAGTGGGGAAACTCAAATAGGCGCTACGAGACGACTCTGACGCCAGCCTGCAATTTAGTTATAGGGTGATAGGAATGGAGGGGGGGCAGGCAGGCAGGGCGGGGCAGGGCATTTTGCCTTTGCGTGTACGGCTGAGCGGCGTCAGTTTTCCGGTTTTGGGACTGCCAATGGAAAATGGTCAATGATGGCTAAAAACCCAAAGATATATAATATGTTCAAAACGTGGCAAGGAGACTAAATGCGAATTGTTGTAAAAAATACCCTGTAAAATGGATATAAGCTGTGAGAAGTACGCACAACGTAGAAAGTAGGGTAGAGGAATAATATTAGAAATTGTGTGGGTAATTGAGATAAAGAATTATAATAAGGAGAGACTATCGAGCTGGGTCTCAGACGAAACTAAAAATTTGTTAAAATTAAAAAAAAATTCAGAAAGAAAAAACATTTTTAAATATTTTGAAAAAAATATAAAACCTTTCACATTTAGCTATAAAAAGGCCATTAGTCGCTTTTTAGTCTAATTTTTTGATCAAAAAATAATAACGATTATTTATGAGCTAAAAAATAATCATTGACATGTGCATTTTAAAAATAAAACTGATAGTTACGGTTCGTAATAAAAATACTTCCGTAATATTATAAAAATATTTATGAAGTTATTCAAAAGTCTCTTGAGAACAGAGAGAATAAGGAACACTTTAAAGCTTATTTACTGGGTATCTACTAAATATTAAACGTTTTCCATTTTATTTGCTATTTTGCACATCGCTTTGTATTTATGATTGTCATTAAGACGGTACCGCAATGGCGCACCTTCTGCACCTTCAAGGCGAAAGGCGAAAAGCGAGTGTCCGCTGTCATTTACCCAAGAAGGAGAAACAGCAGCAGGAGGAGGAGGTGGATTTAGGAGGTGGAGTAGTAGACCAGCCACTGATTGACGCTGTCAATTATTCAATAGCGCTAAAAGCCCCTTTTAAGGGCTGGCTCCCCAATGGTGGTAGTACGACAAGTCGTCCGCTGTCTTAATTCCTTTTCTCCCCTTCGGATTAATTGCCCTGAATCGTTCACAATGTTCAAAAAACATTTGCTGACTCATTAAGCGAAACGACCAGGTGTTAAAGACAAACAACAAAAAATGTCTTAAAACTTACTTACAACAAACTACGGCAACCCTATTCAAGGCAAGAGCCAAGAGGTCAAGACCTTAGGGTTGGCTCAGCCTGCATCCTATTAGGTTGAATATCCTAATTGAGTTTGAGTTCGTTTTTTCAACTTTGATTTATTCCTTCTAAGGTATTTCAAATGCAAATGTGTTTTTTCTATTTTTCTAGTATTAGCAAGGTCATGACAGTACAGTTCAACACCTTATAAACTTGTTTTGACGAAAAACTCTGACAGTTTGCATGTGGCCTTGAAACAATTTCTGGAATTGTCGATTTGAGTTAATAAACAAATACAGAACGCTATAATTGACATTTTCAGTTGAAATTGTTGTTTGTGTTAAATTTTATATGCATGTTCTTTTTTTTGGAATTCAACTAGTTGAATTCTTAACATTTGCATGAAATGTTAAATAATTAATATGAGCAGAATCTGTTAACATTTATCAGTGAACAGTTAACATGGTACGTTACAAAATATGTTAAAAAATTGTTCATTAAAAGCCAGAAAAAAATTACGAGAACTGACAAGTGTTTTGCCCTCAATACCCAAAAAATTCAAATTATAAATTTAAGGAGTTCAATTCCTAGAAAAAGGCTTTTAATGTTAAGCAGCTAACATCAGCACATCATTTTAACATTTTCATGTAATCTTGATTAGCTCTACAGCTCTGTTATGAATATTTAAATGTTAAATTAAAGTTCTGGTAATTGCCAGAAAGCTAAAACAATTTAAGAGAATTAAGTATCGTTTTTTTCAGCAAATTTTGGGTTTATTATTGATAAAAAAAATTATTGAAAATTTTCAACGAAATTTGAGTTTATTATTGATAAAAAAAAATTATTGAAAATTTTTATTACCCTAAATAATTGATAATTTATTAATAAATGAAGTTAAGCTAATTTTTTGCAATGGTTTGACAACTTTGCCATTAAATGTTAAATATTTTTGCTGTAGTCAATTCTTAACATTTCCCTGTTAAGTAGCCATGTAATGTTAAGTCTGCAAAAAAATGTAAAAAATGTAAAAGCGCTGTTAATTAAGTGGCAGAGCGCCAACAGAGCTTATAAGAATAATGTTATAAGACTGTTATACAACTGTTAACATATTTTTAGTTCAATATAAGCTAAAGTTATATTATTCCTTTAAATAACCTAAAAATAAAAACTACTTTTAATGAACATTTTCACTAAAAGCTTTGACATTTTCCTTTAATAAACCTAAAACTGTTTAGTATCTGTTAAAACTCACCTAAAATCCAAACTCAAGTTCCTTTGGTGCGTTGAAATGCGTTTTGGTGGTTGACCGCCACTTCCGTTGCCCACTCCACCGTTGCCCATTTGACCCGCTCCACCATTTGGGGCCACACTCAAATTGGGCCTCCCATGCACCGAGGGCATCGAGTGATTGAAACCGCGACTCAGACTCAGTCGGGGCTTGGAGTAGCGTGCATGTTTGGGCGTGCTGGCTGCCGAACTAATAGCTGACGGAGGAGTGGGCGGTGTGCAATTTGTGGACAGACCATGACCATGTCCATGTCCATGGCCATTTGGCATGCTAAGGGGCAATATAACAGGTGGAGCCTTTAAAAACGCGGGCACATAATCCTCATGACCTTGTTGTTGTTGCTGCTGTTGCTGCTCAGGCGATGCAAGGGGCGTGCCACCACTGTCACCATTTGTGGTGCATATTTGCAAAGGTAAATCCTTGCCTGAATTGGAGCTAATCACTGTGGGACTGTGGACAACAGTGCTATTGCTATGTTCACTGGAACTGCTAGTGCTATTGCCAGCCGCCGTTGAATGCTCTGAATTATCATCATCATCCGGATGAACTTGAGCTGATGGACTATGATGAGAATCACAAATATCCATATTACCATTCTCGGCTAATGTTAATTTACTACTCGTCTTGCCGCCAGCATTCATATTGTAATCCGAATGCGCTTCAGTGCAGGATAAACGCACCAGGGCGGGCGCACAATGATCCACAACATCGCAACTGGAATCTATAGCATCCACAGCATCCACAATTAATGCGGCATTATCTGGTGGCGCAGCAATTGCCACAACAGGTGATAGCAGCTTATTGGCAGTCTCAATTTCACGTATTTGCCTTAGATATTGATAACCATTATCCTGAGCACACACAGGCTTCTTGCGACCCACGCTGGCTAGGCTCAGGTTGACCCGATTGACCTCAGCCGTGGTTGCAGCCGCAACAGCAGCAGCCGCAGCCGCCGATGTGGGACTTGTTGTTGTAGTTGTTGCATTATTGCTTTTTTTGGTTTTAAATGCGGAAATGACGGAGTTCATTTTGTTAGCTATTTATAGAGAGAATCGAGTTGAGTTGAGTTGAGAGTTGAGAAAAAGTCTTGATGAGCTTGTAGTTGGGGCGTCCTTTACAGAGTCCTTTGATTGCTGTATGCAGTTCCTTTCAGTTGCTTAGCAGAAGCTGTAGCTGTAGCTTTGAATTGATTCATTTTTGTTGAATGAATCATTTGAGTATTGATTTGATGCATGAGTTCATCGTATGGTGCAGGCGTGCGCTTTCAAGCATATTTCAGGTTTTTTGCTGCAAAGAAAAAAAAATGGGAGAAAAAATTAATAACAATTCAAAGTAGACTTATTAGACACCATAGAAATTAGAAATAAGATAAGATAAATAGTTATATAAAGACAGAGATAATAATAATAAAAAAAAATAGTTGAAAAATAAAAAAAAAAATACAAAAATAAAAAAAAATAATTCAAAAATAAAAAAATATATATCAAAAATAATTCACAAATAAAATAAAATAAATCAAAAATAAAAAAAATAGTTCTAAAATAAAAAAAAAAATTCAAATATAAAAAAAAAAATTATTCTAAAATAAAAAAAATGAAAAAAAAAAAAAAATTAAAAATTAAAAAAAAATAATTCAAAAATAAAATAATTCAATAAAAAAAAAATAATTCACAAATAAGAAAAAAATTAAAAATTAAAAAAATTATTCAAAACTAAAAATAAATTTGAAAAGAAAAAAAATGTTAAATAAAATAAACTTAAAGTTTTTGGAAAAATAAACTACAAATAAAAAACCTAATTCAATTTAGTATTTATAATTATTTTATTTAATTATTATTATAATTATTACTTATTCATTTAAAGATATTTATTTATTTTTTAAATGTAAATTAAATATTCAGTGACAAAAAAATAATATATTTGAAAATAAGCATAAATACATGAATAAAAAAAATATACAAATAAATAAATAAATTCCAAATTTTATAAACATTTGTAGAACTTGAAAGTGACCCAATAACCGCACTCCCTTTACTCTCTACATCTCTGAGTCATACTTGTTTATCTTGAATTTCCCTAATGGACTCTCACATTAGAAGAGTAGAGAAGAACTCGGATGTGTAGAACAGTTTGACTGGCGCCTGAAATCTCATAAAAACTGACTGACAACTGAAAGCGTGTCCTTGAAAGCGCAAATTCTCTGTTTAGCCAGTATTAAACACTCACTCCCATAAGTTTGTGCCTAATGACCCCAGCTCTCTATCTGATATTACATATTTTTTTTTCCTTTCTATTTATTTATTTTTCATATGAGCGCAAATAAAAAAAAAATAAAAAAAATATAAAATAAAAACAATCTTTGGCACATGACCAAATACAAATCAATGACGGCAAAATTTATATATAAATAAATCTTTGTTCGCATGAAATTTAGACGGTCAAGTGGCCATGAAAAGATATTAAGATATATATTTCGCGGTGTGTGTTTGAGTGCATTAGACTGTGTGTGTGTTGTGTGTGTTAAACATATTCATAAATATATATATTATAATGAATATACCTAAATAAAAATATGGTGCATATAGTGGGGTATATTGAACTTTCAGCGATTGCCACAAATAATAAAGTAAAATTTTGAAGAATTTTTTATAAATAAAAAAATTTCTAAATATTTATTTTACTTTCAGTTATTTATAGATTCTTGAATTAACTATCTTGAATAAGAATTTATTAAACAATTATATATTATTTTATTATTTATTTTAATTTATTTATTTAGGCGATGAAAATTCTAGTTTTGGGTAAAATTCCATTAAAAAAATATCCTTTAAGAAAAGGGTTTGAATTTAATTTAAAAAATCTTCTGAACAAATAATCTTAATTTAAAAAAAAAATGTGACAAGTTGATTTTACTTTCTCGCCAAAAATATTTGTTTATAATGCATTATAAAAATATTTTTTTTTGTATTTTTTCCTTTTCGTATTTTTACAGATATTTGTAGTCTATTTTACTCAATTTTTACTGTATCACATTTTACTGTAGCATATTTAGTCTTTCTTAAATTAATTATATATTTTTTTCATAATATTTTTATTATTTAATGAAATAATAAAATGACATTTAAAATCGTCTTTAAGTCGTAAATTAAAGCTCTTAAAAATGTTCTAATGGATTAGCTATATATATACCAGAAAATCGTAGAACATTTACATAAATCATCATGCCAAAAATAAACTCTTTAAAACACACAATTAGAATGTTTACTGTACTGTAGTAGAACAAAATGTTGACAAGTTGCTAATGATTAACATAAGTAAAAATTTGTCATCAATTTTCCGCTGAATTCGAATTCGAAATGGAAAAACAAATAGAAGTGTGAATTGTGCCTAATTATTGAATATATATTTCAAGGGGGGGGCCAATGCACCAAATATATAATATAATATAATATACCTGTCTAGGCCTTGACCTGAATTTCATTTAAAATTTTTACTATTGATTTGTGTCAGCAATTCCGAGTGTGAAACGTGAGAAAGTCAACAACTTGTGATTGTGAGGGGCCTAGAACATGAAAACATGCACTCAAAATTATATAGAGATATATGTATACATATTTATGTACCTTGTACTCGTTTTTAAGCTCTACTAAAAAAAAAGATACTTAGTATTTATGAGACTGACCCCAATTATGCATTTTACAAATCCACTTTCCATTTCCCCCTGCTGACATTCATTTACAATCGCACAGCCTCAATCTAAAATCTGCATGATGATGTGCCAAATAAAAAAAACTGCATAGCAGCCCCCTCTTAAAACCCCCTTAATCACCCCCTCTTTTAACACTCAACCATGTGTAAACTGTGTTGGGAAGGGGGCGTATTGTTTTGCAGCGACATTGTTGTTTTGATATCCTCTCTATATAGATACTATATATAGTATAAAAACCCATGAGAACTTAATGTGTGTACATTAACACAAGAGTTCAACATAAGAGCCAAGTAAATAAACTAGTATATATACTAGTTTCATTTAGTATACTAGCTAGAGCATTGCAAGTGCTGCGCAATTTAATGATTCACAATTAAAGCAATTCACCTCTATCTATAGCATTTGCAGAATGACACATTTGGCATAATTAAATCGCTTTATATATATTTTTTTATTTTGTGTAATCAGTTCAATTTTCAACAATCAAAAAAGCTTAAAATTTCAATGTCAAGTTTATCAAAAAAGGAATTTATACATAATACTGCAAACTAGGCGAAATTAGAGTCTTTCTGAATATATTTAATATACTTAAAAATATTGTTCTTTTGCTTATTTGAATAATATATTAAATCTATTCAAAAAGTCACAAATTACTTGTGGGTACTTATGTATTATATATTATGCTTTATACTTAAGTACCCAGAAATTATTTGTGACTTTTTGAATAGATT
The DNA here is from genome assembly GCA_035043045.1 of Hirtodrosophila alboralis. NCBI lineage: Eukaryota > Metazoa > Arthropoda > Insecta > Diptera > Drosophilidae > Hirtodrosophila > Hirtodrosophila alboralis. The sequence continues at coordinate 132,564 of JAWNNH010000325.1, forward strand.
TGATATTAATTGGAATCATTTAATTAGGTATGGTTATATTTCCTACTTTTTTACTACCAGAATAAATGAAAAAGCAATTGATTTTAGCTTTAAATAATAGTGTATCAAATTCTAACTTTTATTTATCATTTTAAAGCTTAAATTATTATTTTTTGTCGTTTAAATTTATATGTTATATTTAACTTTATAAATTTATATTTTATATTTTGCTTTATAAATTTATATTTTACTTTATAAATTTATATTTTACTTTATAAATTTATATTTTACTTTATAAATTTATATTTAATATTTTACTTTATAAATTTATATTTTATATTTTAGTTTATAAATTTATATTTTATATTTTACTTTATAAATTTTATTTTATTTAATTTGATATAAACCAATTTAAATTTAACTAAATAAAATTGCATTTGTATGTTTGATAAATTTGCGATTGCTGACACCAATTTATTTTATAATTTTATTTTATAAATTTTTATAATCATTTAATATAGCAAATACAATTTTTGACGATGAGAAATCTGCCTATTTAATTGATATATGTCACCTCATAATTTTATGATATTGTAAATTAATTAAGTGGCAATAAAAAATGTTGTAATTATAATAAAATAAAATAAAACCAATATTTCATAAATTTTCTGCTTAAAATAAAATAAACAACATTTCATAAATTTCCCACTTCAATTCGATGATAAATTTGATGTATTACTCAACAATATTGTTAATTCGAATAAATAGAAACTAGTCAAATTTCTTGCAAATTGATCAAACTGTCAATAGAGATTATCTTGAGCATAATGAAGTTGTCTTTATTTGGACATTTACAAAGGCGTAATCATGTTTTTTTTTAGATGCCAAGTACTACTTATTAAACATATGATAAATGCGTGTTAAAGAGAGATCCAAAAAGAAAAACAAAAAACAAATATAATATAATGTTAGTGTTGGTGTTGGCAGCTAATCAGATTAGCAATTAAATGGACAACACACATGGCATGGCTAATTAAATAATGCGATGAGTTCAACTAAACGTGGGTATACTGTATATATACATATAAGTATATGAACCTTCTCATTAGCTAACTGAATGAATGACCTAATCACAGACGTGTAAATTATACCGCACACATATTGTAGTTTCATTTTAATAGCGGGTATTATAATTTAGTTACGAAATTTGTAACACATTTTTAATTTCATGAGGGCATATAAAGTAAGAGCACTCTAGGGTATAAATAGTTCCTTTGGGTGAAGTAGTCCTTTGGCCAAGGAAATTTATATTTTTTAGACAAGGAATAGAGTTCAAAATCGATTCTGTTTTTGAGGAATATATTTATTCGGTACACCGAAAAAAATATCAAAATATCGGGTGGAAAAAAAGGAAAAATATAGGGAAAAAAGAAAAAAATATGGGGAAAAATTCAAAAGATCTGGAAAAACATCTAAATATCGGCAAAAAATATAAATATCAGAAAAATCAAAATATCGGGAAATAATATAAATATCGGAAATAATATAAATATCGTAAAAAATTTATATATCGGAAAAATTATAAATATCGGAGAAATGTAAATATCGGAAAAAATGTAAATATCGGGAAAAAATCAAAATATCACAAAAAAAATCTAAATATAGGAAAAAATCAAAATATCGGAACAAAATCTAAATATCGAAAAAAAATCTAAATATCGAAAAAAAATCGAAAAAGAAGAAATATGAAAATATCAACTTTTACTGTACATGCTAGATTAGAAAGAATACACATTAGATAAAGCTATAAATGACTTGTTTATATGTCTATTATTCTATTATCTAATATCTATTCGAATAGAATAATTTTTGACACGATCTTTATGAAATTTTGTAAAGATGCTATTTTATGCAACAATAAGGAACTAACCGAATCAAATCACAATATCATATATAGCTTTTATAGATATAATAGATAAAAAATTGACCTTTTGTATGAAAAACTTGTTTTTCAAGACATTTTAACAGAGCTGCCTTAGAAATAAACCTTCTAATGATAAATTTTTCGTTGCCAATTTTTTTTAAAGTGCATTAAAACTTTGATAGCCTAAAGTTAGCTTTTTATTATGCTTTTTTCTTGTTTGTTTGTGTTGTCAAGCTAGCAGCGGCATGCCCCATAGATAAACGCAGCCACGCTATTATCATAAAAAAAAAATACACAAAAAAAAAAGTAAAAGTCTCCACTCTCTCGTTAAAAATAGCACATCAAAATGGAATTAACATTGAAACTGGGAGGCGTTTTATTTGTCGAGTCAACAACAACAACAACTAAATTTCGAGGGGTCAAAGCAGCGCGCCCAAGCAGCTGCCTTCAATTAATTTAAGTGCAAAATTTTTCATTTCCCACCAAAAAAAAAAAAAAAAGCCCAGCACATGGAATTCTCAGTATAGTTGACTGGAGGCCAGCCTTGAAATAGTTTGTCCGCCCGAAAAAAAAAAGAATATAATGTTGACCCCTTGGACTTATACTCCTCTATAGAACGCTGTGCGTCAGTCCAAAATGTTAATCGCCACCACGTGCAAAAGTTAAGAGACCTCACCCACCCTCTATCTCTACGTTGTACCGCATGGGCCACGCCTAGACTTTGGCACGCCAATATTACGGATTTACGGAAAAACACACACACATTTTATTTTGTATTTATTTTTAGGGCCGATGAACGATAACAACAAATCGTTGGTTTATTATCACTTTTTATTTTTGCCTTGATATAATAATTAAAATATTTATATAACATTTTTAGCATTCCTTTTGATTTGCACACAACACAACATAATTCAATTCGCAATCAACATAAATTGAAAATATTTTCATTTTATTGCCAATGAAATGACTCACATTTCTTTTACAATTTTCTTTAATTTTAATTTACAGATAGGGAACATTTTTCAAGTATTTTTCACATTTTTTGACTTCATCTTTTTAATGATTAAAAGTCAAGTAAATCCCAATCGCATTTCGGTGGCATTTTCCCCTAAATTCTACGCTTATCACAATCTGTTTAAATGGTTTTATTCTTTATTTTTTATTATTTTTTGTCTAATCAGCCTTACTTAAGTGGCAAATGTTGGCTCGGAGGCGTGGGAAGATTGCAACCAAATGTTGTACATATGTGTCCATATGTGTTTATGCATTTTTTTTTATAAGTATATTTTTTTTAAGTGTAATACGATCTGAGCTGCAGTTATTGTATATGGATAAACTCGTTCATATCTTAACTTCTGTTGAAAATATACTCCCTGCTCTTACGCTTCATATTACAACACAATTTTGAGTACTTTTCTCTGGTCATTTCATTTAAAATGTGTGACTAAAGTGAAAAATAATCTATTTTTTTCCATACACTTGTATGAGTTCAAGAAATCTTTGTTTTATGTGCTAAAATTGATTTCAAGGCTTTGAAATGTTTATCAAGTTTAATCGTCTTGGGTTTTAAAAGTGAATTTTTATGATTATGCAAACTAAACAAGTCTGTGTTTTTCTAGTAACTAAGAGTCTAGCCTGTAGCCTGCTTTAGACTCTAGAAAACATAAATAAAATATGACTAAGCCACTTAGTAGTTGATTTAAAAAGAAATTTACAAGTTGATTCAATAAATATATAGCATGATTTATCAGCTACAAATTCAAGAGAATTCTGTTATTTCTATTTAAATGAATCGCAAATGGTATAAAGAAAGGGTAGAAAAGTTGGAAACTGTTTTTGCTTATTACAAAATTTTAAAATAAATTTTTATATTTTTATGAAATTCTAATCTAAAATTCGCGACTATTTTGTTATAATAATCTGCAATTTTTTAAAGTAGTTTAAGGCTATAGAGGGTTATTATTTCCAGAAAATTTATTTTTGTTAAAAATGTTGCTTATTTTTTTCAATATTTGTACTCCAACAATTAAGTTTAATTCGAAATTAATAAATACAAATATTAAAATTTTCTAGCGGTATTTAAAGCTTATTTTATTGCAATTCACGATTTAGATTAATTAACAAATCAATTTAATTGCAATTCAAGGTGCCAGGTACAAGATTCCCTTTATTTTTTACATTCATTCTAAATCCAAAAAATTGAGTTAATTTTGAGTTTATTTGTTACAAAAATTCGAGTATTCTGGCGGTAGTTCAAGGCAGTTCAAACTGCTACTTTCAAGTATGTTTGCTACTAATTCAAAAATATCTGATTGTTTCAAGATTAATTATTACAACAATTCGTAAGAACTCACAGTAGTTCAACATATGCTTGAAAATGTTCTTGAATTACATGCATGTTTTATTAAGATTATTTTTTCTACAAAAAAAAGATTCGAAATCATTGTCGTGTCTGTCTGAATTATATATATATATATATATATATATATATTGTCCCTTGTACACGTAATTACAACATGTTCATTAAATTGTCTTGTTGACTGACTTATCTCAAGGCCAACTTATTTCAAGTTATTATATTTATTATTTCAATTTTTTTTGTCTTTGACAATTGTGCAACAAGTGCGACGATATTTTTGTTGTTTTGTATTCATTTGTTTGTGCCAAATTAAAGCTTCAAATCAAAATAAATCTATGCTTAATTTTAAGGCAAGTCTCTTAGAGTCACCGAACTCTGTATCCAAAAAAAATATTTCAGTTTAGTCGGCGTGACAAATGTCCAGATCGAAAGAGAAATAGAAGAATTTGACTCACGAATTAAACTAGCCTGGGACATTTCCCAAATGGAAATTTAAACATGTAGCTTGTCAGGCGTATAGCCAGCAATCAATCAAAAAAAAATTCCCCCTCTCTGCAACGACAAGAAAAAAAAACAAGTTTTTCTTTTTGGTTTGCCAACAAAAACACAGTTCGTTTGGGCCCAGTCATGGATGGACATGGCCAACAGACAATCTACGGGTAGCCTGTGAGAGTTGTGAGTGCTGTGTGTGAGTGGCAAGTTGACCTTACAACATGCAGCCTGGTCTGGCCTGGGTTGCATGCATCGCTGCTCGGCACCCTAAACAACAAAACGACAAAATGATTGCAACAGTTGATGCAAGAACTTAAATCTGACAGAGACCACAGGAAAACGCAACATATATGTACATATATGTTTGGGAAACTGAAATTAATTTATATTTTCCACATATAAAAATTGCAATTTTTCTTGCCCGGAAGTTTCGATTCACAGATATAGAAAAGTTGATCAACTAGTTGGTTATTTAAAATTCAGGAGCTGAGAGTTAAAACAAAGCTTAAAGTTAAACAACAACAAAAATAAAAACCAAATGAATATTATTACAACATGATTATGTTCGGGATTGGAGACTTCCTGTCTTGATGAGCGAATAACTTGCTATACCCTGTACTTAACAAAAAGGCTATAAATGCTGTAGTAAAGCTGACTTACAGCATGTTACAAAGAAATTGAGAAATCTTAGGCAAAAATAAAGTATTTTTTTTTCATTAAAGAAAAAAGAAAAATAGTGAAAAAATACTCTTACAAATGGGTTTTAAATTAAATTTAATATTAGAGAAACCCTACCAGCATAATATGATCACTGCTATGACCGGTTGAGAATTACAGAGCAAGTGTAATAAACCAAAAATATGCAAAAATTTGAATACTTATTCCAAATATTACATAAAATAAATTCTATAAAAAAAGTTAAATAAAATATATAAAAAAAAAGTTAAATAAAATATATAAAAAAAATTAAATAAAAAATAAAAAAAAAATTAAATAAAATATAAAAAAAAATTAATTAAAAAATATAAAAAAAAAATTAAATAAAAAAAAAATTAAATAAAAAAAAAATTAAATAAAAAATATAAAAAAAATTAAACAAAAAATAAAACAAAAATAAATTAATAAAATATTTAATATTAAAATTAAATTATTTTTAAGAAAAATTAAATTATTTTTAAGAAAAATAAAATACACTTTTAGATAAATGCAATAAATGCATTTTTCATTGAAGAAATAAACAATAAATTTAGTTACTGAAGAAAACACCAAATTATATTAAATTTTTAAGCTCACTACAGCGTATCTTCTAGTCAAAACAACTTTAACAAAAGGCACACTATTTTTTTACTTGTTCCCATGATGATTTTTGCTTAGTATGGAAGTTTTGCCGTTCTACCACCTTGATGCCACATCCGAGATGATGATGATGAACTGTTGTCGGCGCTGACATGGTCTTCCTTCTGTTTAGTTATTCAAGTCATGTTTGGGGCTTTTATATGCTTCGCATTTGGAATCAAGTTGTTTCAGTTTAGTTACCCCAATGATTTGGCAGGTTTCCGGAATGATGTTGCGACTCAACAAATTCGTTGCGCTTTGACAACAACATCATTATTATCAAAATCAAACAAAAACTCAAATACAACTGTTGATTGAACTTTTTAGTTTAGTTCCGAAAGGCTAGCGGCATTTTATATATTTTTTTATTATATTCTTTTGAGTTTCTTTTTTGTAGAATTTCAATTTCCGTTAGCGCAGCTTAATACTGTTAAAATAATATTGCATATAAAGCTTAATTTCCTGATATATACCACAATGAATCTAAATTAAAAAGTTGTAAAAGGAAAACTTGGCTAGAAATGTTGAAAAGACAAATCAAAAGTGTTTAGCCCTAGGGTACAATTCCCAAATAAACTTTTTGCAAGGGCAGAATACAAAAATAAAATAAAAAAATATTTATTAAATAAATATTTCAACAAAAGCAAATGAAAATGTTGGAATATAAAAGCCCCAAGCACAAATAAAAATAAAGAGTACGGAAGCAACAGGGGGGGAAACTTCCGAAAGTTTTCTTGATAAGCAAATTAAATATTTGCATTTACTATAATAATATTGTTGATATAAAATATTTCAAGCGGCAAATAGAAAATAAAAAAAAAAGATAAAGATTTGCATTTAATGAGATTTTTTTTTGCATTAAAAAAAACCCAAATAAAAACTGGTTTCAAGGGCTGCAATACCATTTTTTGGGGAGGCATTCAACAGAGCGCAACGTTGCCTGTAATTTAATGTCTGGACGTGCAACATTCACATTGGCGACACACAGCTGAGTTTTCTTTTTTTTTTGGGGGCAGCCACAGCCAAAAGAGTGCTCCTCTATAATAAATGGCAAACTGTAATTCAGCTGCAACAGGAAGTTCTACTCCAAAAAAAAATAAACTATACACATGTGACCAGACCAAACCATTCAACAATAGCTTGTGGATATGCATGAGCACAATGACGGCAGATAAATGTCTTTTTGGGTATATGTATCTGAGTATCCATTGGATACAACTACTTTAGGCAACAGCAACAGCAGCAGCAGCAGCTGCAACAAAGTGGACGTGTGTCAAACTCTTTTATTTTTTTTAAATAAAATGATAAAGAAATTGGTGTATTATTGAAAAACCGAAGCAAAAAAAAAACTATCTTAAGACTGCAGTAGATTTTATACACTTGGAGAAATAACAAAAATGAAATATATATTTTTCAATACTAAAAATAAAATATATAATTTTCAATACTAAAAATAAAATATATAATTTTCAATATTAAAAAAAGAATTTATAATTTTCAATACTAAAAATAAAATATATAATTTTCAATAATAAAAATAAAATATATAAATTTTCAATACTAAAATAAAATAACATATATAATTTTTTTTAATTGATTCCGATATATTTTTATTTTTATAAAAATGATCTCAAGTGCTGAAATAATAATAAAGCAGGCAAAAACTCAGTTTTGCTTGAAAATATATATAAAAATATTTTAGACCAGCAAAAAAAATTATTTTAAGCTATCTGCATAAAATCAAAAATATTTTGATACAAAAATATTATTCATGAATCATTCCTAAGGCATTAAGTGGGTTTAAAATAATTTTTTTTTTTTTTTAATAGTTTATTTTAGTATGTTTAGATTTATTTATTTGGAAATTAGTTTATTTTGGAATTTTTAGATTTTTTTATTCATTTTTAAATAGTTTATTTTAGTATGTTTAGATTTATTTATATATTTTTCAATAGTTTATTTCAGACTTGTGAGATTTATTTATTTACTTTTAAATAGTTTATTTTAGTATGTTTAGTTTTATTTATTTATTTTTAAATAATTTATTATAGTACATTTAGTTTTAATTATATATTTTTGAATAGTTTATATAGGTTTTTAATAATTTTTTTTTTCAGAATAGTTAATTTATAATTGATATGTCACAACAACAAAAAACAAAAGAATTTCTCATATAAAGCCCCAATTTATAGAGTATAAAAATTTTAAGATTAATTCAATTTAATTAATTAATTCAAGTTTCCTATAGCGTCCAGAAAAATCTAGTTTAAATAGATCAAACAGACGTTGAAACAGCTTTTTTTAGGATTAAAAATTATATATTTTTTCTACTCTATGTTATCAAAAACACCTTTTTAAGTGCGTTACACATTTCCTGACAAAATGCTAAAATACTCTCTCTTTCGCTCACTTTTCGAAAAAAAAAAACGTAAACCATTTTCAATTGTTGGAGAAAGTCAAGTGAAAGACAAGTTGCAATTGCAACAGTTGAATAATCAAATTGTTGATAATGTTAAACGTATAAAAATAAAGTAAAGACTTGCATTTATTAGAAAAGCTTTAGTTTATTTTTGTTTCTTTTATCATTTAGCCTCAATTAAATGTTGCTGCCCAGGTGTGGCACACCTTTACAATAATCTCTGGCTGCTACGTTTCTGTATCTACCTGCCGCAGATTTATTTTTGCTTTTTTTTCTGTTCCCATACACAGCTGCAATTTTTGCGCAACTTTCGGGGCCGGGGCACACAGCTGTGTGCAACAAAAATACAAATAAATGCACTGAGAATTTTGAGATACTTTTTTTTTATATACCAAAAGCGTTTGTTATCTGCGCTTGTTTTTGTTTGCCATGTGCATAAATCTCTGAAAAACAAACAAACAAATTTACTCTAGCAAAGAATGCACAATTTGCAGATACTCTGTATCGAAATTTAAAGAAACGTGCATATTACAAGTTTACAAGAAAAGTTTGACTTTAATGATATTTGTTTATCATTTAAAAATATATTTATCTATTTGTTATATTCATAACTTTGTCAAAACTTCACCAATTTTTATTTGGAATATCTTTTTGTTCTTGGTTTGTTCTCTAGTTTCAAATATTATTAATTTCCGAAAATATATATAATTTTTTTTTTTTTTTAATTTTTTCTTTTATTTCTGATTGTTGATCTAAACGAAACAAATATTTTTTCAGGCTTTTGAACATTTATAAGTTCTCCAAATAAACCAAATGTCTGCAGTGTTCCTAAGAAATGTCTTAATAGTAATTTACTAACTGCATTAATTTAATATTTCAATTTAACAATTTTTCCCAATATTCTAAATATTAGTAAAAATTTTATCTGTAAATTTCCCAACTTTACACTTTTTCTTCTTTTCAAACATTCATAACTTTGTTAAAACTCAACCGATTTTCATTCGGAATCTCATTTTAATCATGGTTTGACCTCTACAATTATTTCTCATTCAAATTTTATTAATTTTTGAAAATTGAAGTTTTTTGATTTTTTTGCATACCTACCCCTATCACTTTTTTCAAAATTTGCGAAAATTTTTAAATCTTAAAATTTTACTTTTAATCGACTGCTAATATCAAAATTAGTATAAAAAATTTGTTTAAAAATTTTTCAGATGGTTTGGTAAAAAATTATGGCGTAAATTAAGACAATTTTGAGGGAAAATGTTCCTAATTTCATTATAAATACTTTATCAACTTTAAACGATCGTAACTTTGCTCAAAACTATCAGATTTACATTTGGAAAGGTATTCTTTTTGAACGTGTTATTTACAGTCGATAATTTGGAATATAAACAAAAATATAATTTTTAATGATTTTTTATTTTATGATATTGCCAAGTCAATTTAAAAACAAAAGAAAAAAAAAAATTTATTTTTCATATTTAAATTTTTAACAATTGCTGACAACAAAACACTGTTTTAAAAGTTATTCTAATTTTTTTTGGGCTGCATTCTAGCTAGACTTTTACATGCAATTTATTTTTGTGATAAATAATTTTTTTACGACATTTTAAAAGACTTTTATTAGGTACTAAAACATCAGCGCTGCTTTCTTTACCTGAAAAACATTATATATACAGGATTATATATTCTCATCTCTCATCTGTCGCTAAGCACGCAAAAATCACAAAAATTTTGCAATCAGCAAATTGTTGTTATCAGTTCAGTACAAAACACGAGCACAGTGCCTGCCAAAAGCGTGTACCTGCCACAGCAAAAGCTGTAGAATTCAGCCAAATGGCAACGAACTTTATAACAATTGCGTTTTCGAGTTGAAAAATTAATTTTGTATGCAACTAATGAACTGTAAATTTTGAATTGCAGCTGCAGCTGCATAATCTACAGAAGCTCAGCATTATGAGAGGCATCTGGGGGGGTATGATTGAGCCAGGAGGGGCGAGGGGTAACGATTGTGGCAAGGCCAGAACGAACGACCGCATTCTCAGCATACTTTGATTTTAACTGGCCGCAGTATGAAGCAAATAAGCATTAAATAATAATAAATTGCCAGCTCCCGACTGGAATATACTCTAGATTGCCAATAAATATAAAAAAAAGAATATTTATAGAAAAAATAAAAATATTAAACAAAAAAAAAAAAAATTAATAAAAAAATTTAAAATAAAACCAAATAAATAGATAAAAAAATAGATAAATAAATTAAATATTAATAAATTAAATACACATAAATTATATACAAATAAATTAGATAAAAATAAATAAATAAAATAAAAACAAATAAATAAAATGAAAATAAATAAATAAATAAAAAGAAAATAAATAAATAAAATACAAATAAATAAATAAATAAAATACAAATAAATAAAATACAAATAAATAAAATATAAATAAATAAAATACAAATAAATAAATAAATAAAATATAAATAAATAAATAAATAAAATACAAAAAATAAAAAAAATAGAAATAAATAATATACAAATAAATAAAATACAAATAAATAAAATACAAATAAATAAAATACAAATACAAATAAATAAAATACAAATAAATAAAATACAAATAAATAAAATACAATTATAAAAATAAATAAAATACAAATAAATAAATAAATGAAATACAAATAATTAAAATACAAATAAATAAATAAATGAAATACAAATAAATAAATAAATAAAATACAAATAAATAAATACAAAAAATAAATAATATACAAATAAATAAAATACAAATAAATAAAATACAAATAAATAAAATACAATTAAAAAAATAAATAAAATACAAATAAATAAATAAATAAAATACAAATAAATAAATAAATAAAATACAAATAAATAAATAAATAAAATACAAATAAATAAATAATTAAAATACAAATAAATAATACAATATAATACAAATATACAAAAAAAAAGGTACAAAAAATACAAATAAATAAATAAGTAAAATAAAAAAATAATAAAATAAATAGATATATAAATAATAAACTAAAAAAAAACTACTTTCTAGACTATCTAAATATTTGTCTATTCTTAGAAAAGCTGAAAAATTGTATTGAATCAATTTTTCAAGGATATTTCAAGTACTTTCCAAATCTGTATAAAATTATTAAATATAGCTCGTTTTTTCCTTATTTTAAGATTCAAATCTTTTAAGAAAATCTTCAGTAGTCTACATACCAAATTTCCTGACTCTAGCTATAAAAATGTAGAAGCTATGCGATTTTTCTCTACCAAGTAACTCTTTCTGCCCTTTCAGAACACAGTATATAAAAAAAAGTGAAGTGGTGGATAGAGGGGACTAAGAGCTTAAGGGGGGCGGGGCGCTAGAGTGCAGATGCTGCACTAATTTTCTGAAATTTTCTTTTGCCATGCCAAACAACAACAATAGCAACAACAACAACAACAAGAAGAAGAGGAAACAACTGCAAAAACTCCACGCTGCAATAAATTAGAAAATTCCTCAAGCTGCTGATGATGCTAAAGATTGAAGATGAATGATGATGATGATGATTGTGTGGATGTAGATGATGATTTGTTGTAGTTGTTGTTGTGGGCACAAACAATAATTTTATGCTTCAAAGCATACACACACAACACAAACACACAGAGAGCAGATGAAATTATTATTTCATGTTCTACATAACTTGACTTTTCTTTTGCCTTTGGCAGCTGTAGCTATAGCTATAGCTGTAGCTGGATCTGAAGCTATAGCATCTGGCGCAGATCTGTGTCCACAACAATAATAATAATAATGATGATTATGATGATGATGATGATGATGCACTCACTCTGCTCATCCGAGCTGACAGTGCTACCCGCGTTGTGTTCCATAATTCCACATACATATGTTATACTGCTTAACTGTCTCGCAGCGTCATATGCATACTACTCTCTCTCTCTGCGAGGGATGTTTGAAAAGTAAAATTAATATATTTTTTTTATTATTTATTTTAGTTTTATTATTTTTATAATTAATATGTTTTTTTTTTACGAGTTACTTTTATTTAATTTTATATTTATTTTATTTTATTTATTTTTTTTTATTTTATTTATTTTTTTTATTTTATTTATTTATTTTATTTTATTTATTTTTTTTTATTTAATTTATTTTCTTAAAATTTATTTTCTATATTTATTTTATTTTTTTTTCTATATTTATTACATTTTATTTTCTGTATTTATTTCATTTTATTTTCTGTATTTATTTCATTTTATTTTCTATATTTACTTTTTTTTTTTGTATATATATTTTATTTTATTTCTTTATATATATTTTAATTTATTTCTTTATATATATTTTAATTTATTCAAATTTTGTACATATATTTTATTTTAATGTATTTTTTTTATATATTTTATTTTATTATATTATATTATTTATATATATTTTATTTTATTTTATTTTTTTATATATATATTATTTTTAATATATATTTTAATTTTTTAACTCATTTTATTTATTTTAATTTTTTTTATCTTATTTAATTTTTTTATTTTTTTTTTCTTCAGTTTACCTTTTTTTTATTTACTTATCTTTATCAGAGAGTATTCAATTCACTAGCTGAATAAATTTTTAAACCATTTACTTTTTAATACTCTACACTCTTTTCTGTTTTTAACTACAGTCTAGAACTTTTGAAGCCAACCTCGCAATTGCATACACATATCTATCTAGCACAAGTTCTTCTAGGGTTTCAAACATTTTTTTTATTTTTTATTTCAGCCGCAGCGCCCACTTTATGAAATTTATGCCATTAACTGGGACAAAAAAAAAAGTAAGAACCTCTCTCTCTCTCTCTGTGCTCTGTTGCACTTCACTCTTCTCCCTTCTCCCTACTCTCTACACTCTACCCACTACTCTACTCTAATACTCTACTCTGTTAGCTGGTGACTCTAATTGGTCACTCACTTCAACATTCAGTTTGTAAGTGGTATAATACTGGGGAATATGTAGAAGAGTCGTTGCCATTTTCAAAAAGAAAAATAAAAAAATCCACAAACAGAGCGTGGGCTGCACTTTTGGTTTGTCATCATCCGCCGCTGCTGCTGCTGCCACTGCTGCCGCTGTTGTTGCGCCTTTTATGGTGGCAAGCGGCAAGTGGCAGGCGGCAAACAACGGCAGCAGCTTGAATGCTAAATTGTTTTTGATTGTTCTTAAATAGTTGAGCATGCATATATATATAAGTATATATATACATGAAAATGTCAGCCTACAATGGAATGTCTACTCTTGGCCTTTTCAACTTTTAAAACATCTTAAATTGCACTAACAGTACACATATGTATATAAACATGCCCAAAAAATAACATTTTTCATTTGCAGACATATTAAAACGAATTTAACAGAGCGCTGTTAACAGTCTTTTTATTGAAGAATTTAATTTTATTTATAAAATCAAATAAGGTAATATATATTCGATTTTTGCCCAAAAAATAAAGTTCAATTTTATTTTTAGAATTTTAAATATGCAAACATGTTAAAAACATGTTAATAGTGAGCTGTTCATAACATTTTCTGTTAACTATTTTATTTTATTTATTATGAACGTAAAAAATGTTTTAAGAAATATTTCATTTGCGGCGATTTTTGCTTGCCAAACAAAGAATTAAAATAATTTAAATGTTAACAAGCAAAAATGTTAAAGTTTCGCTAACATAGCGCTGTTAACAGCTATTAATGTGAGATTTTCTACATTTTACAAATTTAAATTATCTTTATTCTTAGATTTAAAAAAAAGAAAATCGACGCAATTGAAATATTTCTTTAAACATTTTTTACGTTCATAACAAATAAAATAGGTGTTAACAGCGCTATGTAAGCGAAACATTAACATTTCTGCTAATTAATGTTAAGCATTCGCTGACATAGCGCTCTTAACAGCTATTAATATTCGATTTTCTACATTTTACAAATATAGCAAATAGTATTTGTTATTAAATAGTCAATTTTGTAGCAACTTTTGTCTGTCTAACACAATTTTAAATAATAGTTTTAATAGCATCTACTAAGAATGCCAAATTCGCATACGAAATAAACTCGATAAACTATCCTTCTTTTTTTTGTTGATAAACTCAAAAACTCAACATATTTTGCATTTTACGGCACGCTTTGTGTATCAACGAACCCCGCCCCTCTCTCCTTACGCACTCCATTTATTTAGCTTGAAACTGTTTTCACAATTTTATATATATATTATATTTTTTTCTGTTTTTTTTTATTATTGTTGACCACGCCCTGAAATTTGCGCACTGGGAAAGAACTGGGCGCTGCGCATCCTCAGCCATTGCTGACTTTTTATTTTATTTTTTTTTATATAAACGAATGGGAATTTATTAATTTAGAGGAAGTTTATTGTGCTGCTTCTTTTTTTATGTGTATCTGTATCTGTATCTCTATAAATGTATCTGTATCTGTATATATGCATTCCAACTGAGCTCTGTGGCTCTGCGTGTTGCTTTCAATTATTTAAATTAATTGCATGCATATGATGCGAATATTTGTGCCTCTGGGCAAAAAATATTTTCATTTTTTATTTACCATTTTTTTTTATGCTTTGTCTATGTTTTTGTGACAATTATGTTTGTTCTTTGTGGCGAGTGACGACGGAAAATGCAATTTATTAAGCACATAGAGCTTTTCAGGCACTAATTAAATATTTATTAGCAAATATTTGTTTTTTTTATGGCTAATAAGAGTAAAAAAATAAACTGTTTACAGACCGCTGTTAACGTGCTTTCCTCTTTTATTTTTTGCATATTTAAAGAGCTAAAAAATAGTTGAATTGGGAATTTTTCATGCAGCAGTCAATAAATGTGTAGTATTTAATATTAAATAAAATATTTTTTTTTTTTTTTTTAATTTTTCCTATTATTTCTGATTGTTGATCTAAACGAAAAAAATATTTTTTTAAGCTTTCAACATTCATAAGTTCGCCAAATAAATCAAATTTCTCCGCTGTTCCTAAGAAATGCCTTAATAGTAATATATCACATACATTAATTTAATATTTCAATTTAAAAATTTTTCCCAATATTTTAAATATTAGTAAAAATTTGATCTGCAAATTTCCCAACTTTACACTCTTTCTTATTTTCAAACATTCATAACTTTGTTAAAACTCAACCGATTTTCATTCGGCAGCTCATTTTAATTATGGTTTGAGCTCTAGAATTATTTTTCATTAAAATTTTTATTAATTTTTGAAAATTGAAATTTTTCGATTTTTTGGATACCTACCCCTATCACTTTTTTCAAAATTTATGAAAATTTTTAAATCTTAAAATTTAACTTTTAATCGATGGCTAATATCAAAATTAGTATAAAAAATTTGTTTAAAACATTTTCAGATGGTAATTTTAACATGTTTTGTATATTTAAAGCTTTTCAAATAATTTAAAATTGGGTTTTCAGGCAAAAATTGTTACAAATTGACTATTTAATATCAAATACGAATTATTTCATTGCTAAAATGTAGAAAAACTTAACTTAAACAGCGTTTAACAGTTCACTGTTAATGTTATTTAACATTTAAGCTTATTCAAATAAGCAAAAATTGTTTTAAAAATTGGGTTTAAATTTGGTATATCAGTAAAATAATTTAAAATTAAAACGAACCCAACTTAACTATCGAAAAAATGTATTATCGATAATTTAGCAGCAATAAATCGCAGCTAGTTTTTACTGTACATCTTTGAAGGTTACGTATAAATAGATGCGTTGACCTTAAAGGCCAACGAATGAAAGTTTTTTTAATGTACAATTTTTCTCTCTTTCTTTCTACAAGAGTTGAACAATCATCAAAAATTTGTGGAATGTGTGTGTGTGTTAAGAGGGTTCAGGAGGGGGGGCTAACTAATTAGCATTTGGCAGCTGCATTGCTGCGACTCCCTCCCCCCTTTAAAATAAGTGGCAAGTTTTGTATATAATGTTGAATAACTGTACACACAGAAATATGTGAAATATTCGACCCAAAGGCACAAATAATTTTCAACACTTTCTCGCGGCTGGGTTAGGTCACAACAAAGCTAAAAAAAATATATAAAACTGGAGAAGACTATCTGCTGCTACAGTTTCGAATATGCAAATGTACGCCAAAACAAATGAATGAATGAATGAATGCATAAATGAATGAATGAATGAATAAAAAAAAAGAGCAAAGCAAAAAGATTTACACAACAATTGAGCAGCGGATATGAAGTCACCACAAGTCGCTCAAACTCAGTTGGAAACTGGAAGCTGCAAGTTTGAATTGAATTGAAACTTCAATGCATTCGAAATGTGCAATCAGTCGAGGAGCAGTAAAAAAAAAAAAGATACTCAATGACTCGAATGACTTGAAAGACTCGCAAGACATTCAGACAGCATCCGCAATTCTCTTTCAATTTGGCTTTCGCCACTTCGCGTTCAAAATTGGTTAAAACTATGCGATTTCAACAGCTGAAAATCTGGTTTTCACATTTTCATTGTCAATAACAAAAATTTGTTTGCTGCAAAACAGGTGAAAATTGTCTGCAAATTTAAAAGAAAAAATTTCTTTAATTGAAATTGTAAAGACACATCTTAAATGATTTAATTTTAATACAAAATACGGTGCACTAAGTGAGGATTGTAAATATGCGTCGATTAATTGATAAAGTGCTCTATTTTATTTTTTTATTTCACTTAACTATATTTTTTTTATTGTATTCAAATAATTCTTTGCAGCAAACTAATGTTAAATTTTCTACATTAAAAATTCTCTGTGCAAACTTGAAACTGACGTATAATTTCCAGTTTTTTGCAGCTGTTAAAGCAAAGAAACTGCGACACGCTTTGCTGGCATATTAAATATCATATTGCAAGTCAAGCTAAATAGCCGTAAGTCAAGTTATATAGTATCTATAACTGTATGATAAGCAATGCGAAAAAGATTTGATGAAGGTCTTAAAACAGTTTCAAAGGTCTTGAAGCTATGCTCATATGACGCATAATTTTGCCGATTAAATTTGTAGCTCAAAGCGGCATTTTGAGAGTACAAAAAAATTTATGAAATTTTTTTTTATTTATATTTTTATTTTTTGCAATCTATAATCTTCAACCTAGAAAGCTAACCACAGCCGCCGGATTTTTTATTTTATTTTTTTTACAGTTGCGGTTTATAAACCACAAAAAAAACAAGACTGAAAGATGCTATGTATCTTTTTTTAAGGTATACACAGCGACTACGCAGTTGGAGATACTTAAAAGCAAAAATACTCAAAGAAACGCAAAAATTCTACGTAACAAGCTTGTATAATATGAAGGTCAACTAGAGACGGAGAGAGAGAGAGGTAGAGAGGTAAAACTGGTACTGATGACGCTGCTCAAACATTGAAATCAAGTTGAATAACTTTTCTATAGCAAAAAGATACTTTTGGTATGCTTGAATGAATGTAGATTGAGAGCGTATCTATTCTATACACGCTCTTAAATTAATTGATTACAAAATGCATAAACATAGCACGTGGGAATTTCAAACTTCATTGTGTGTTAATCATGATTAAATTAAATCTATTTATTACAGTTAGTTGAATACTTCCTCTCTCTCGAGAAGAGATAATATTCTAACTAAACGTCGAGCTTAGTTAATAAACATTACCGTAGTGATTGTCGTCTTTTGTGTAATGATTGATGCACCTGTGAGACAATCTCTCAATCAATTTACATTTACAATATACAACTTCCAATTTAATAGCTCGCACTACAGTTCAACTACCTTTAATTGGCCGCAAGGTGAGCTACTATGCCATTTCAACTCACTTTAAAGTTGACTTTTTAGCCATAAAACATTCAGTCGAGCAACGAAATGAGTTCAAACCAACAAAAAAAAATAAAAAACATATAAAAAAAACCTGTCGAAGCATTCAATTCATTCTACATAAAATTGATTTCAGATGAAATAAAAAGCCTGTCTTATGCTCTGGTCAAAGAGATTGTATTGAAAAATTGTTATAAAACTAGTTTAATTGTGCGCTGCTAACTAAAAATAAAAAAACTTAATACTTGCCTATTAAAACTAGTTAAATTAAATAAGAAATAAACCTCAAAGTCCTTGTTCGACTTTTTTTCTAACTAAATGAGGCAAGTTCATATTTATTCTCAATAGGCAAACCCAAGACAAAACTAAAAAAATAATTAAAAAAAAAAAAAAAATTGTTTTATTCTTGAAATAAAACAAATAATTTGAACAAAATTTTTATTAATTTTTAAAATATATTTTTAGGTTCGCTATGTATTTCCCATATTGAGAAAAAATCTAAAACTGCTCATTTAGCTATAAAAAGGCCATTGAAGACAATATTCAATTGTTAAAGCACACAGAATATTAGGAAATTTTTTTTTTATAATATTAATATTTATAAAAATAAAATTCTTTTGAATAACAAAATATTTTGATATATTTTTTAAAAATTAATTCATATAATAAAAATGTGCTAAGCACCAAAAATATTTGGATATAATCTTAGGAAAGTCACCAAAAGCGTAATGAAATTATTTTTTTTTAATTTAAACAGAAGTTTATAACAAAGACCACGAAGAGCAATTATTAAAATTGTATATAAATGTATTTTAAATCAGAAAAATGTCAATGTATTAATATTAATTCTTTGAAAATATTTTTAATTTCTATAGCTTAAACTATTGATTTTCAAACAGTTTAGTTAGAGGCTTAAGGCTGTCTATATTATACTCTGCCAAGTTTAAACTCAAATGAATTGCATTTTGCTACTTAAGTTAAGCCAAGTGCTTAAATTTTAAGTACAGACTGCTAAGAATTCTTGGATGATTGCCAGTCAGCTACAGATACAACTACAACTAAAAGATATACGACTTGGACTTGGACTTTGGGCTTGGCTTGTGTTCAGTTGTTGTTTTTGTTGTTATTTTGTATCCGACAGATGTCAGTTGATTGTTGGGGCGCCTGAATGCAATAAATATGTGGGCGCGCATCCAACAGCCGAAGAGGAGGCCCAACAAAAAACCAAACATGAAGAACAAAAATTTAAACCACAGAGGGGTTGAAATAATACAAAATAAAAAAAAATTTAATTTAAAAAAAGGTCAATGGCATTTTAAATGAATTGATACGCATTGTGAGCCGAGAAAGCATGAAAAGGAAATGTAGGAAAAGCTTAAATCAACCAAATGACTGACATAACAAAAAAAAAATACTATTAGCGTTTTTCCCACGCCCCCCACGCTAACAAATCCATTATGAACTGCAAAGTAAATACAAAAATGCAACCAAGTTGACAAATGGCATAAAAATTGTGAAAAGCCTCAATTAGTGACAGATGACTGCAAACAGAGGCAGCCAAAGAGAGAGAGATACTTAGATATAGATACAAGCTATAGATACAGATACATAAGCTTTTCTTTCATCTTTAGTTTGTGTTTGGTTTTCCTTCACCAAGTTTTCGGGCGAAAGTTAAGTCTAGTTACACAACAACAACAATAATACAATACTTTAAAATTTCTCAATCTCTTGCACAAATATTTATTTTAATTGCATTTTACATTTTGAAGTTGCAAACGCAATATATAAACAGAACTCTGATATAATTCACTAAAAGAAAGTTAGGATAGATTACATATACCGTAGCTCAAGGCATTGGCGCAGAAAATAAAAAGAGTTAATGATAGAAAGAAAAACTTTGTAGTTTTTATTTTTATGTTCATTTATAGCTGATTGTGGGAAAAGCGTGACTATGCAATATTTTACAATTTAAATATTTTATTAGCCATATAAAGCATAAAATCATTGATGATGTTCCAAGCAGGTTAAATGCAAATTAAAATCTATTAATTTCTAAATTAGATAAATTTCATAATTAACAGCGTTTCTTTTTGCATATTTGGGCATTTGAGTTAATAGAGATATTTATAATGTATCTGAATGTGAAAGCGCTGAAGGAGAATGTAAAGCTATTAATTTTTATATTTATGTCTGTTTATATTTTAGTTTATATTTTTATTATTTATTTTTATATTATAGTTTAAATTTTAAAAAGTTTAAAGTTTAAGCAGAGTTTCAAAGGATTTTTTTTTATTGATGTTATTAATAGTACAACTACAGCTGTTAAGTTAAGAACACTGTTAGCTAACAACTCTTATGTTAAATATTAAATTTTCATTGAAAACTAACAATAATATATAAAGTATAGAGGTGTTTAAGTTAAATTAATAAATTAACTTCCAATTTTAATTCAAAACTAAAAATTAATGCAAAATTTTAAAAGTTTTATTTGCTAAAAGGCATTTTATTTAACAGCGAAATGATTATTTAACAGCGCAGGGATTAAGCTTAATGTTAAGCTTGTAAACATTATTTTTTTTTTGGGTAACTATAGTTAATGAGTAAAGGATAAAGAGGAAAGAATGAAATTAATTAATTTATATTTTTAATTTATTTTTTAAGCTATGAATTAAAACAGACTGTAAATAGTTAGAGTTAACTGCTTTCATTAATTTAAAAGCATGCTGTTACTAACACAGCTTTTAAACTAAATTTAACAAGTAAATAAGTTATACAACTTATTATTTTCTACATTATTTTCTTCTAAGCGCACTTTCGACTGTTAACAGACATAACAGCGACAACTGCAACGCACTGTAACTAACAAAAGCTGTTAAATTAGCAGTGCTGTCAACAATTATACTCTTAAGCAGTTAATAAATTAAGAAAAGTATCAAAGTTTCAATAGATCTATATTTAATATGATTATAGATATTCAATACAAAATCTAACTAAAGCCTGGCTCAAAGTTCAAAGATATTTATGTCTGATTAATGTCAATTTAATTAAATGAAATAAATGCCGACAAACAAAAGCAACGCATGATTTACGCTAGTTTAAAAATGAAAATATATTTATTAATATATAGAATACATAAGAAGATATACAGCTCACATATGTATAATAATAGCTATGGCGTCACACAATAATAAATATAATAATAATGAAATAATAATTCATATACAAAAGAGAATTAATTTACGCCCCATACCATAATAAAATGTACACACTTATTTATATATTTATATGAATGAGCCGGACGGAAATTGCAGTTTCATATAGCTCTGTCCGATGCTTCCCATTCAAATGCGGAAAAGAGGAAAAATAATAAAAACAAACTTGAGAAAAATTTATCAAACTATGTGTAGTACTTTATATATATATAAACGGACACTTGATAAACTTGCATGATGAATTATAAAGCAAACAGACAGACATTCAACACTGTCTGAAATGTTGGGTGTTGCCGAGAGACAATTGAAAATGATTTTGCGTCTTAGAATGGACTTTGCACAATAACGAAAAAAAAAAGTGTTTTGTAAATGGAAGTATGGAATGTCTGTGTCTTATCAGCAGCTCAACTAAAAAAAAACACATTCTCAAATTCGATTAATAAAAATATGTAAAGTATAAGCAAAGCAAATGAGATTATGAATAAAATTATCGCTACGCCGATACGCTACGGAGCTATAGTTAGTGTGGGCACAAATATTGCTGTAACTATCGATAATATTGATTGTCTTAAAGATTTATCGGCAGTGTTCCCATTTCCGATTCCGTTAAAATCACGTGAAATTGAAGTTGCTAGCTGTTCTCTAATCCGAAAATCATTTTTTATATTTTCTTTAATAATTTTCTTTAGTTAAAAGCTTAAATTATATTGAAATAAACAAGTATAAAAAAATACAATTTTTTTTAATTAATTAAATCAAATATTTATTATTTGAATAGTATCTCTCTGTTTTTCTTTTACCATCTCTAGTAAATAATCAGCAAAAAAGAAGAGTCTCGCTTTATAAATAACTCAAGATGTGTGGCGTATCAATTTGTAGGCGTTATATACAATACATATATGCATAAAATTTATATAGTATACACATAAATTTATATATATGGTATGTAAATGTTAAACAGTCTCTATGGAAATTCAACCAAGCTTGAAAATAATGATGTTGTTTTGATGATAATTCGGATTCAGATTCTGATTCTGCGTTTTGTCTATCGCTTTCAGTTTTCAGTATGCAAAAATGGAATTTAGCGTTTATGATATGCGTGGAATTTTGATGACTGTAAAGAAATGAATTTTTGCCTCTCGATTTTGCATAATATACCTTTATTTAGGTTGCAGTTCGTTTTGGATTGGAATTTTAGAAAAGAAAAAAAAAAATAGATTAAGTCCGAAAATAAATCATAATAAATAAATTAAATAAATAAGACATTTAATATAATAAAATAAAGAAAAATATATATAAAGCAAGCTCAATTTTAAATTTCTAAATTTTGTTTATAATGACACAACAATTAACTGCAATTGTTATACAAATATTTTGCAATCGTTTCAAGAAACATTTGCTACAGTGGCTGCTGCATTTGGTGGTGCATTCAACGTGGCATTAAGGGTGTTCAAAAATCTCTAAAATGTTTTGTCCACCTCGAGCTGTTGATATTGTGGATGTGCCTCATTTGGTGGCACCGTTGCCCTACATCAATTTCTTGCGTTATTTCAAGCGCAAACATCCGCGTTATGGCCTAAAGCGTTTGCTGCAAGAGGCGCTGCCCCATTGGGATGCCTTGACACAGGGTCAAAAGAATATGTTTCAGAGAGAGGTAAATATTGAAAATTTAAATTTCTTTATTTTTGTGGTACTACAATCTTAACTGTATGTAGCGCATTTTGTCAAGAACTATGCGTTATGCACGCTTGCGACGTCGCAATAGAACGAGGGGCAATAAACAAAAGCCTACAGTGTGTCGTCCCATTTACGATCGACGTCCATTTCGGATGCAATTGCGTAAACGCATACGTAAAAATAAACGTAAGGCTGCTTGTAAATAGTTTTAACCAATTTCACACTTTTGTGTCATTTATTATTATGCAATTTTGCTTGTTAAATTATTCTGTGCATTAAAATTTATGTCTGGTAACATCTGAAATATTTTTAATGGCATTTACAGCTTGTTAGCATTGCAGAATTGCTGTTAACAGTGCCCAGGAAAGATTTCCCTAAAATAAATGTAGATTAACAGTCATAGCTTAAAAGTCATAGCTTAACAGTCATAGCTTAACAGTCATAGTTTAACAGCTGCAACTTAATGTAACTTTGTAGTTAACATTGTTAAGCGTCAAACTCAGTTAACAGCACATTAATTTCTTAAATTCTCTGCCGAATTCTCGCTTATTTTTTGTGTACATTTCTCACTTTAACTTATTCAAGTTTCGCGCTGACCCATTAAATAGGCATTAAACGTAATTAACATGGTATAATGACATATAATGTGGCCAACGTTAGGGTATAATAGTACATAACAAAGTAATACTTCAAGTTCTAATATGTTATGTAAGTCAGAGCAACTATTGAACCTGCAAAGAAAGAGGATTTGTGCCGCCTGACTGAATTTGGCGACGACTTGTGTATAAAGCGGAACTAAAGAAGAGGCGGTAGACTGAAGGAGAAGAAGAAGATGATCGTGTGGGTATACTCCCCGGCGATATGCAAAAAAAAAAAACACCTTGTGGCATTGCGTCGGACTTTCACTTTTGCACGCTTTATGCGTCGCAAACAAAAACAAAAACAAAAAAAAGAAAGATAAAATACTTCCGGCTGTTGAATGTCAACTGGGCTGGTTTTTTTTTTTTTTGGGAGTTTGTATTTTTAAACTTTGTTACGTATACTTTAAACAATTAAAAATATATCGATTTAAGTATAGATATCTTATAGTAGACTCGATGAAATATTTTTGTTGTTTTTTCGACATTGTATTATTATTAAAAAATTCAATCTATTTTCTAAAGAAAAGTATGGAAAATTAATTAAGAAACAATCTACAGTTATCCAAATTTTAATTTAATTTTTGCAAATTTAAGGCAACGATATATCGTTGTGTGGAGGCAATTTATCGACTTGCAACAATGTTGCCTTGCTTTATGTATTTTATGTGCAATATTGATATAAAAATTTGACGATTTACAACCCAAAAATTAACAAATTCTCAGTTATGCTAAAAGAATCGATATGTTGGGAATTTGTTATTCAGTTTTTGGTCAAGACAATGGGCATCGCTTGTTGTCTGTTGTTTGTTGCGCCACCGAAGTTCTCGCTACATAGGAATTTGAAGACCCTCCCCCCGCCACAATCTCATCACAAGCACATTTTTATCGCCTCATAAACAATCTTTTCACTCTCTGGCCTGACTGAAGCACAATGAATAACAACAACAATAAATGCAGCGGATGCGTAGTCAAGCAAGAATGCGGGAATTGTGTAAAAGGGGAGTGGGAGAATGGAGGGTGGGAAGAAATTCTCGTTGCAGCAACACAAGTGCAAATGAAGCGAGCCGATTGGGTTCAATATGCGTCATGTTAATAGAAATAGCATAATGTTAACATTTAGAGTGACCATAATTTGTGCAAAGAAAAATAGGCAAAATTAGGTTAGAGTCTGACAAACTTAACGAAAGTATGTAGAAAAATGAACGAAAATAAGCGGAATATTAATTTAATTGTTTACTTGCAATTTATGTCGAACGAATGCCTTTTAATTGTAAAATTTGTTAAAATTGTGAAGCAATTAAAATATGCCATATTCTTATAAGTTATAAGTAGCTTAACGAAGTTAACGAACACTCAGAACATTGTTCGTTCAGTTTGCAACCCTAAAATATATTTTCTTATAAAATTTTTGCTAATTGTTATTGAAACTCAATTAGCGTATGATAGTTAAAATGAAAACGCTGTTGAAAGTTTGACAAGCAGTTTCTTCATATAAGTTAAATGGAAGCTTTAACTGTATTTGATTGCAGCATCGCAAAAGCTTTATAGTTGAGAGAGGAAGAAAGAGCGAGAGGAGCGGTGTTTATATATATATATTTTTATTTTATCAGAGGCAACTAGTTAAACGTTTGTCAATAAATTATTTATCAATTTTTTAATTTCCGCTAAACACAAAGAAACAATAACTAAAGTGAATGCCAAAATTGGTTTGACTTGATTTTTGGTTTTTTTTTCTTCATTTTGTTATTTTTGTTTAAATGGTCATTGGACAAAACTTGAAATCGTATTGAGCATGACAAAACCAGGCTAATAAGTAAAAAAAAAGAGACGAGCTTAAGCGACTATGGCATACCCTGTACACAGTTTATATATTTGTGTGAACTATTTTATCAAGCAGTGTGTATTAGTGTTGAAACAACAAGCAGTTCAACAGCCATATAAGCAAGTTGCTGAACTATTTTATTGAATAGTTTTTTTTTGTTTATTATATACTATGATCGTTGACCAATTTTTACAAATTATTTTTAAGCATATTTTTACCTTATATGTTCGCAAATACCTGCCTAGACCCGTTACATATATTTTGCACTATTTTATGATCCACTTTTAACCATTTTTAATGGCGGCAGAGTGTTAAACACTCGAATGTCGGAAATCATTAGTTGAAATTCCAAACTGGTTCGGTTTTGTGGCTACTTTTAGATTTCAGGCTGTGCTGTGGCAAAGCGAAATTTTCCTGCTTTGGATGCGTTGCATGTTTGACATTTTTGTTTGTTCGACAGAGTTAAGCAACATTTTATTTTTTAAGTTTTTAATTTTGTTTTAGAGTTTTGCAAGCTTAGCCCAATTTGCAGTGACTTATGTCATTTAAATGTTTACTATATTGATGTATCACTGTATGCATATATAAATAAAAAACTAACACAATGCGATTACAATTGAATAATAAATACGCGGCGCACCTGAGAATTTATAGTGCAAACAAAATAAAAATAAAACAAGAATTCCAAAAGCAAAAAAAAAACAATAAATAAATAAACATCATTAAGCAAAGTTTCGAGCACAACAAAGAAGCAACCACAACATAATAATAATAATAATAAATGCCAAAACGAAATGAAAACGAAATTACAGTTGAAACCAAAACACAAAACAGAACACAAAAAAAAAAAAAAATACCCAAAGAAGCGGAACTTTGGCAACAAAAAGAAGAAGAAGCAGAAGCTGAGCTTTGCTTAAATGGCGCAGTCAGCTTAAGGCTAGGGAGAGAGCGAGCGAGAGAGCACCAATGATTTTGGTGGCTTATGTTATGCGTCCATTTTTTTTTGCTGCTGCTTCTTCTTCTTCTTGCGGGTTTTGCTTTGCACCTCGTTAGTAAATTCGTACTCGCACTTTGTTATGGTTGTTGTTGTTGTTTTCATTGTTGCTTATGCTGTTATTGTTGTGCTTGAAAGAGTTCAACGACATCTACGCTCTCTTTGGCTGGCCTAAGGTTGTCGCTGACTTGACGAAACAATATTTTTTTGCATTACACAAAAAAAACAACCAGAAAAGATGCGCTTGAGCTAGAGTGCAAAGTACACAGTGAGTGAGAGAGAGTGAGAAAAAGCTAAGCTTGCATTTAATTAGAATTAAAAACAACGGTTTAAGTCAATGCACGCTTATCATCGCAGTAGAAAGGAGGGTGACGTGCCACTGGGGCAAAATGCCGCAGGCAACACATATTGATAAGCGGCCAATGGCCAGGCAATTAAACCAGGAAACGTGCAACTCGTTCACGCATTCCCAGACGCACAACAGCGTTTAAATGTCAAATTCTAGAGGGCACGTGTCTAAAGCACAATTTAGTTTAATTGAAATTAACATAAAAAACGATCGAACGCAAGTACTAGAATGAAAGACAAACAAATATTCGTTCAGTTTTATTATTAGAGCTGCACATTTAAGTTCAATTGATAAAACAGTTCAGCGGCTCAATTTAATACCGACTCAAAGGAACAAAAAGAACGATCAATGCAAATGAATGAACTAGCATGAACGAAAATCAAACATTCGTTCAGTTCAATTAAAACAACTCTGACTATTTATGCATGTGTGTGCGTGCGTTCGCTTTACTTCCCCATTCTATTTACACTACTTTTAGCTTCCTTCGGCAAGTTTTGCAGCTTTCGTTTGACTGGCGGCGGCAATCAAGAGCAAATAATTGCCCTTTCTATGGGGGAATTTCAAGCACAAAGTAAAAGGGCAATAAACAAGCAAAATTGAACTTAACGCTTGGCGTGGGCCGCACACACACACACGCACACACACATACCAGAGTCAAGGTGTCAATTTGAAATGCTAATTGAATTTTCTGGCCAAAGCTAAAAGAGTTTCAGGGCTATGTCAATGACTCGAGTGTCGAGGGAAAGTCAATTAAACACTGACACCTATGTACAATTATTTTGATTTATTTATGTGATATGTTGGCAAGTATCTTATCAGGATCTAAATACAATACAAATAATAATAAAAACAAGAGAAAAATATTCTAGTTTAAATTTGTTATCTTAATTTGAGTGCGCTGGCAACTCTGTCGTTGCCTGGCAGATAAGGGCTCCAAAATAAAGTGGGGTGACCATGCCAAGCCAAAACAAGGACTGCTGCTGTTAAAGGCGTACAGCCACGCACACCAATACACATACGAATAAGCGTGTAAAGCAAAACAGATGCAGCGAGATCAACAGCAGCAGCAGCAGCGGCAGCAATAACAACAACAAAGCATAAAAAAAGGCTACTCGTCGCTGCCGCGCAGCATAAAATGCGCCCTTCTTCACTTTTTTTTGTTGCTGTTGTTAATCTCGTTTTGTTTTTGTTGTTGTTTTGCCTTTTCAAGCGAAATCTGAGTAGGCAGGCAGGCAAAAAATAAAAAAAAAAAACGAAAGAAACTTGTCAGGTGCAAAAAGAAGAAGCAGAAGCAGGCAAACAAAATATATGTATGTATGCGTATATGTGTGTAATGTTTACCTTATTATTTGCAACAGTTGCAAGTCGAGTTGTGTATTTAATTCCTGCTTATGATCGGCGTAATCCACAGTTTGTGCAATGTTGTTACTGCTTGTTTGTTATTAATACAGCAATTTATGTATGTTGCCACTTTTTTTTTTGCACTTTCACTTGTTTTTTTGTTGTATTTATTATTGTATTGCTATTAGAAATCACAAACAAAACGAGGCGAAAATATTTCAATTATTATATGTTGCGCTCTCGTACACACACACACACACACATGCGCACGATCACCCACACAGGTGACAATGACTGCAGGTGAAATTTATGCGGTCACACTACAGCAATTTTGTTGTTTATTAAAAGTGCCAAATGCGTAAAAATGTTAAGCTCGCTGCACTACTATGCCACACGTGTTGTTGTTGTTGTTGTTGTTGCACAACAAGTACACACAACTACAACAACTGAAACACACAACTACACGAATTGCGGCTATGGCAAAATGGCAAAAAAAAATCTCGTTACGGCTTTCGTTGTGTGTTTGTGTAGGCAGCGCGCTCCACACATACATATAAATGTGTGTGGGTGTGTGCGTGAGTGTACGTCGCGCGCGTGTGTGTGTGTCCGTATGAAAAATGGCAATTTGACGACAACTGGCAGCAGGCAGCGGCAGCAGAATCGTCACACTTGTTTCAATATTTGATTAATATTCCTAGCTTATTTAATCAATCAATGCTTCTGTTATTTCGCCTGCTATTAAAATATTTGCTTAAATGGTTGCGCGCAATTTTCTTGCCTGCTTATTCGCGTGCAGACGGCACACCTAAATACATACATATATACACGCATACATACACTCGTAATCAAAAATCAAACTGTAACGATCGCGATACACTGCAGAGACACCCATGTATATATGTATGTTGATTATTATTGCGTATATGCATCAACAATATGCTATATTTAACATAGCGGCTATTATTGTTTAGAAGTGCTTGCGATAAAACAACTTTAATATCCTTTTGCTGTTGTTGCTTTTGTTTTTACACACGAACTCTCTACGAACAAATTATGTGAAAACACACAGCGAAACAACCGACGCACGCGACCGACTCGGTTAAAGATTTTCTTGCTACTAAATGATAGAGGTGGCACTATCGCCCTACGTGCGATATATTTCGACTAGAGGTGTGGCACAATCGCTACAGTTGCCTATCGATATATCGAGAAGTGCACATTGGCGCATATTCGATAGAATTTGAATTGAAAATTAGTTAAATGTACTAAAAAACATGTATTTAATTGTAAGATATGTTTTTGTGAGTTACAAAATATTTAACTGATTACAATTAATTGAATAATTGTTATGCATTTAAAATTAAATATATTTTGCTTCATTGCGGTAGAAAACGTGTAAAAAATAAATTAAAATTATTTTTGCTGGTGCCAGTTAACTAAGCTATCAAGTTTCTTATTAATGGACACACAACAGGCCTCGTTAAGTGTGCGCTAAGGATTGTCAAAGTGATTTGAATCGTTGGCTAAACACATTGTGGTCATCCATTCTAAACGCTTCCTGTAAATATTCTTCACCAGCTTGGGTTAGGGTGCAATCAACCCCCTTTTGTGTATACATATGCACATTTGAATGAGTAAGCCAAGCCCCCACAACCCTTACGCCTACGCTGCTGACATTGCCGATTTGTGGATGAGATTTGCGGCACATTTATTTTCGCAGTGAACATTCATTGATAAAAATAACATGGCCACAAGAAATACTTAAATACCCCCGAAATAAGTCAATGAGTCATCGCTTTAATGTCAACAAGAGTCTAGCGAACTCAAAAACCTTTTCCAGCCGACTGATTGACGGATTGACTGTCTGTTTGTCTGCCTGTTTGCCTTGTCCAAGACTCTTGGTTAGGACGACCTTTTCAGTGTTTTTATTTTGAGACCGGAAGTTGTAAAATGGCATAGGAGATGCCTTATATAATGATTTCTCCAGCAAAAAAAAAAAACTATTTAGCGGGAGGCATTTTGCATGCTAGTTTGGGTAAAATTTCTAGTTAAATATAAATATGCGTGGCAATGTACAGTGGGCTCTACAGACTTTTTTTGTGGTAAAAAATCAGACAGCTCACTTTTAAATTTTAAAGTTTTGAAGAAAATAAAAAAAATTGTAACTTAAATATTTCTAGACAATCTATTGAAACATATTTTTTTACGAAGAAAAATTTGATTAAAATTTAAAAATTTAACTTAAGCCTAAAATTAATGTACATAAATGAAGTGCAATTTTCTATTTAATTTTAAGTTTAATTTCTGCCCAAAAAATTAAAAACAAAAAAAAAAACATGTGAAAATGGATTTCTATAATACTAATATTTGTTTAATTGAAGATATTAATATTTTTAAGCATATAAAAAAAAAATTTAGTAAAAATTTAATGATTAGATAAATTTTTATAATAAAAAATATGAAAAAAATAAGTGAAATAAAATTTAAAAAAAAAAAAATGTTAAAATGGATTTCTATAATAATTTAATTGAAGATATTAATATTTTTAAACAATTAAAAAAAATATTTACTGAAAATATACTGATTAGATAAATTAAATAATAAGAAATATATCAAAAAAAAAAAAAGAAATAAAATAAAACAAAATAAAAATGTTGACTGAATAATTGATTTTTTTTAAATTCAAACATTGTTAAATAAGATACAATATTAAATACAAAACAAATTTAAAAATTTAAAGCAGTTTTTATAATGCTTTTGTATTTTATAGTTGAATTTTTTTTAAAACTGATTTTCTGCTTTTTGCAACAAAATTGCATTGATTGTTCCACTGTGCAAAACGCACTTTATTTTCAATATTTTCTTTATAGTTTGCATCTCAACAAACTGACATAAATTGAATAATGCGTTTTTAAGTGACGCTTAGACGCATTCTTCAGTAAATTGTGCAATTGTCGAGTGCGAGTATATATATATAAACATATATATGTTCATATACAGACAATATATACACATCAACAATGCGGGATTCAAGATGCCGCAGCGACTGTCTACGGCTCTCTACAAATTAGAAAACAGAAAACATCTGAAAGATAAGATCTTGAGGCGCACATTAGACACCATCAAGTGGTCCAGCTTCTCCATGGAGTACAAGTAGAGTATGTGGTCATTGCGACAGTTCAACAATCTTTGTAAATAGGTAGAAGCATAACAGTTTTAAGAGACATTCTTCAACTACTTAGTTGAGGTTGTTTTTTTTTTTTTGAGTTTAATTTAAGCATAGACTGTCTTGATAACATCTGGTACTAGGCACAGCTTCAATACATATTTCCGAGAGTTTGAGTTCTTTAAAAATTTTGTCAAATATATAAAAATAAAGTAGGCAGCGACACAGCTTAAAAACCAAGCTCAAATTTGATTATGTGACCCAAAAGAAAATATTGAAAAAATTATGCAAATTATGGTGTTTTTTTTTTGTGCTAAAATTTTCAATAATATTTGCCACAGTTGGCCCTCAAAAAGAACTCCCCCAGCGATTTGTGTGCAGGCAAGCATGAAAATTGCAAAAATGAGAAATGTTTTAAATATATTTTGAATAAAAAGTACGACTAAATTCAAGGGCGTAGTTGGGGAGGGGTCTTTACATTGGAAAAACTGAAATTAAAGATAAAAATTTATATATTCGAAATACATATTTAAATTTAAATTATAATTAGGGTAGCCAGAAAACCAGAATTTATGAAGAAAAAATTAGCTAAAATTCAAAGAAAAATTTTTAATGTTAAATTTGAGTAAAAAAAACGGTTTTCTAATAAAAAAAAAATAATAATTTATTGTGAAAGAAAGATACCTTATTTATTTATATTTTTTTATCTTTCTGCCAGCCTCATTTTTTTTTTAAATTTTCACAAATGAAACCATTTACCTGTATTTTTAAAAATGAAATAAAATCAATATTAATGTTTATATATTTATATAAACACAACAATTTAGTCTACACCTCTTCACTAAAAAGCTAGCTACGCCCTTGTTTAGATAGATTATTAAAATATTTCGTATAGACAAATTGCAATGCAATATTTATAAAAAAAAATATATATATATACATATAAAAATATATAAGCCCGCATTTGCCCAAATCCCCGTCGTAGGCACAATAAATAAAAATAAATAAATGATATATGATTTTATTTATCGAAGTTCCACACAACAAAACCAAAAAAAAAAATTGTTTAATCAAATCAATTATGAACACAGACTCTGTAGAATTATCACACACAAAAATGATGATGATGATGATGATCATGATGGCTGGGAAACGAATCAAATGGCAATTGGGAACACCCTGAACCCTGAAGCAGGGCAACAGGAATGTGTCCAAAGTAAACCCATGATGAACTTACATCCAGCACACAAAATGACAGCAAATCAACGAAGCCATACAAAAGAAAATTAATTTTTTATTGTATTTTTTTTTATAGGCCTGCGGGCTGGAAAGTAAAAAAAAAATGTAGGGATGGTACCAAAAAAAAAAAATAAAAAAATAAAAATAAACTACAAGATAACATTTTTTGAGGCAAAGAAAAAAAACAATCCATTCGCTTTTTGACCTTTAAAACAATTTAATGTCTAATTAGTGGAAATTTTAAATTTGTCGTAGAATTTTCTACAAAAAAAAAAATACAATAGGTTTATAGACTGATATATAAATTTTGTGAGATTTTTACAAATATTTGAAAGCTGTGAAGTTTAGAAAAATATTAATTCGAAGAGACCTTAATAGTTTAAGCAATAAATAAAGGTTAAATTAAAGAAAATTAATTTGATGAAAAAAAAATCAAATTTGTAGTAGAATTTTCTAAAAAAAAAAAAATAGAGGTTTATGCACTGATATATAAATTTTGTGTGATTTTTGCAAATATTGAAATATGTGAAGTTTAAAAAAATATTATTTCAAAGACATTTTAATAGTTTAAGCAATAAATATAGGCAAAATATTAGCTATAGCTTGAAAAATTGCACGAATTCCAAAGTAATTATATGACATATTAAATTGTTAAAAAAAAAAAAAATTTAAACAGAAAATCAAATTTCAAGTACTTTTTTTTACAACTTAATGAGTCTACACATAATAAAAAATAACACATATATATATATAAAAGATTTCAAACTCTCTTGGATTGATTGTAAACATGTGTAATATGCCAGCTCAGTGTTAAATTCAATGAATGAATGAATATAGCCATAATATCACAAATAGCCACTTGAAACGCCTTGAAAATAAATATAATTGCAATCTTACAAAATGTGATTACATCTGTTAAATTTCACATACAGAAAAAGAGTAAAAAAAAAATAAATACAAAAATGCGTACAATCAGTTTCATTGTTGGCATAATTGGCCTTAGTTCTGTGGATCACTTTACGCAGAATTTGAAATATTTGCCTAATTAATTAATGTCGAACTGGCGCCAGAAATGCTTTAGATAGGAGACAAGACAGCTAGACTTATAGATAGACAGACAGGCATCTTTATAAAGCAATTTAATAGTAATTATAATACTAAACAAATCGATGGTTTTGACTGTGATTACAAAAGCTTCAAGTGTGTTTATAGAGCACATAGTTCTCTGAGGTCAGCTGCCAATTAATTGTGAAGGAAAATAACAAAATAACAAAAGCGGCTCTAATTGAAAATGACAACTGAGATCTCTTCCAGAAGCATTATATATATATTTCTTATGGTTAGTAAAGTATATAAATAGTAGTTGTATATTTCTTTTATTTTCGCCTGTCAAATCCCAACACGCACACACATGTTTTAATAGGATCTTTCGTATCATCATCATCATCTGAGTGTAAGTTTATTTTTAGCAACCCCCAATATTGAGGGGTACAGCCTTGCAGTTTTGCAAAGGCCCATTAAATGGGTGCTTCCAATAAGCTGTGACAAATGTACAGCACCCCAATGAACTGGGAAATATTTTTCTTATTTTCCTTATTTTTCTTCTTTTTTTTTTGGTTAAAGTACGTACATAAAATAAAAATGGTTTTGTCGTTGTCTCGCACAAGAAATAACAACAATCTTCGGTTTGACGAAGATATATACACTTGGTTTTTATAAGGAATACTTTAAAATAGCTATGGCAGCTATATGAAATAGTAAATAAATAAATATATATTTAAAAAAATTTATTAAATATTTGGTAGATTAGAATTGATAAGTTTGGTTAAAAGATGTTGAAAAAAAGTTTTTTTGGTGGAAAAATTCTAATTTTTTGAGTGTTACTTCCTATGACAGCTATAAAAAATAGTTCTCCGATTTTGGAAAAATTCACCAAACTATATAAAGTGTTGAACAACTTGGGCGTACTAAAATTTGCTGAGATATCTATAAAAATAGAAGTTTTTCCTACAAAGCCCTGTTTTTCCTAAAAAACACTGTTTTTCCTAAAAAACACTGTTTTTCGACCAATTGTTCCTATGACAACTATAATATATATTTTCTCCGATTTTAATAAATTTTGATTAATTTGTGTAGTGCACAATAACACTGAAAATTTGTGAATTTAATTTAAAATAAGTCGAAAAATAAAAGGATTTTTAATACAAAAACTGAATTCAAAATATAGGAAATTTCTTTTTGGGTTTTTTTTTTTGTAACATTTTTCTCCGTTCTGAAATTAATTATAATTTATAATATTTTAAGTTGTATTATTAAGTAGAAAAGCCTAAGTCACCTGCACTCTTTATAGAAACTATATTATTACCACACTTTAAAATCAAAATTTCAATATTTAAGTAAATAAAAATTTAATTTAAAAAAAGAAAATATAGAAAATATAGGAATTTTTCATACAAGAACTCATTTTTGAAGCGATTATTCCTATGGCAGCGATAATATATATTTTTTTATTTATTTTTTTTTTATATAATATATAGCTCTCCGATTCGTATAATTTTTTGTAGCGCATAATTAAACTTGGAATTGATAAATTTTGTTAAGATTACTTGAAAACCAATATTTTTTAATAAAACAAATAATTTTTAAATAATTATAATCGTTTCTATATAGTGTTTTGATCTGGTCGAGTTTAACATATTAAGATAGCTTTAAATTTGAGAGACTGCCCTGCATAGAAACTGTTAAGTTGTTCCATTCCGATTAAAAGTATATCGTATATATTTTATAGGAACCTTCTTTTCCATGCCTTACAAATTTCCTCACAAATTGATAATATCCTCTGATAGGGTATAAAAAAATTATCATCTGTGAAACGGCACTGCACTTGTGCACAGCATGAATTCTTGCCTTATATATTTGTTGGGGGAGGCTGGCCACTCTACCCCCCAGTTCAATCTATTTTTAGACCCCATAAAGTCCCCAATCTTAAAGTTTTGGGGCAACAGCTTCAAATTGAACTTATACTATTAACACAGGGGCGACAGTTGGCTCTGAATATCTTTTGTATATAATGTTTGCATTCCAACCAAATTGAACTTCTTTGTGCTCCACTTTAAATGTTGAAAATGAAAAAAAACAGAAAATATGTTTATGGAATTTCGAACGCTGCGATTTATGTTCCCTTCTCCATTTTTGGGAAGCGACAGTGGTAAACACACACATTTATTTCACACATTTCGCCAGGTATTTATATCAAAACACACTTTTCGAAATCAAACTACAAATGAGCCCAATGGTTGCACCCTATGGTCCCACAATATGTTATTGTAGCAATATTTTGAATAGTCGTGGGTACTAAACGGTATTAGAGGCATGCCCCATGGATGCTGCATTTCTCTAATAGCTTTAATAAATACTATGTGGAATACCTGCTGGGCAAATGTTGCAAAATCTTCTAAAACAATATAGAATATATAATAGATGTGCCTGTAGGCTAAAATACTGGAATGTTTCTAGTGAAATTTCATATAAAGTTGCCTTTAATAAACTTTGATATATTTACCAATTTTCACTATCATATCTAGCTAAAAAACTGAGAAAAACCCTTTTATGAAATATTATAATATCAATTTTTGTTAATATAAAAAAAACTGTCTAAGCACAAAAAAAAAAAAATATAAATAATAAAAAAATTGGATCTAGAGTTTTCTGAAATCAAAATAAGCAACTAAACTCAGTTGCAATAATATAAATAATGGTATAACTGAGAAACTTTATCTTAGAATATTATAATACCCATTTTAATTAATACAAACTAAACTTCTTAAGCGATCCTAATAAAATTTTAGATATAGTTCTTTAAAATTGTAATAAACATCTGTAACAAATTTCATAAAAATATACAGTGCATAATTGAAATAATACGATGCATAATTGAGAAAAACCCATTCATGAAATATTATAATATCAATTTTTGTTAATATCAATAATGTTAATATAAGCAAACCTAATAAAATTTGATGTAGAGTTTTCTGAAATCAAAATAAGCAACTAAACCCAGTTTAATTAATATAAATAATTGAATATTTAAGAGACATCATCCTAGAATATTATAAAACTCATTTTTGTTAATATAAACCAAACTATCTAAGCGATCCTAATGAAATTTTAGATATAGTTACTCAAAATTTAAATAAACATCTGTAACAAATTTCATCAACATATGCAGTTGCATAATTGAAATAAGACGATGCATAGTTAATTATAATACCCATATGTTACTTACCAATGATGTTAAAATGATGTATGCACTTTTTAAAGCAATTATAATAAAATTTCGATTTGAGGGTTGTGTTAACAGCATGCCAAATATTTGTGTGTGATCCTTCTGGAATACACTTATGTATGTGTCGAAGAAGAAGTCTGGTACTTTTATGTGCCCTGCGGCAAAAACTGAAATAGAATCAACAAGGATGAAATATGAGCATGTGAAGAGCGACAGAATTGTGCCAGAGGGGTTGCTGTTGGGATATATACTCAGTTTGTGTTTACTTGACACGTGACCCTGTCCAAATGTCTATCATGAGTTGGCGGAACCTCCCTTAAAACAGTACAGTCATGTGCCTCGCGGCTACTGTCTCAAAAGGGGATGGCAAATGCAACAGTGGATTGATTGATATTACGGATTTTAAAAGTCTAATTATAGCTTAGACTCTGCGTGACTTTAACACCCAAAATGCCAGACACCATCTGGTATTGTTTATGCGGGCTTTATATATTTGACACAATGATCTATAGAATAACCAGGGGGAATAAGATGAATGATCTGATGATATTCAAAAGCGGCATATAAATCTCTAAAAAAAAAAAAAACTAATTACCAAATAATTCAATTTAAGTCTGTCAAATGTCTGCATTTGTCCTAGTCCCACGTTCATGTACAAAATGTGCGTGTCATTTTTAGGGTCACTTAAATTTTGAGACCTAGGTGTGGTCATCGAGTCCTAGTTCGTTTAACTTTCCTGGAATGGTATTTTTTGTACTCACTGTTTACACACACACACACCCCCTGCAGTCAGTCAGTCGTGTGTCATACTCAGGGAACTGGCCCATTGTCTCAATGCTTATTTAGGTCATGTTCCGGACCAGGAACACACAGAAACGAGGCGTGTCTAACTCCCTCACTTATTTAACCTCACGTTAGGGCATACCTTTCAACTTATTGTGCGTGTGTATAGCGACAAGATTATCTAAAGACATTCAAATAATGCTCTCCTCACAGTCTGCATAATGAACTAGAAAAAGGAATAAGGAAAAACTTCAATATAGTATCAAGGATTAAAGAACAGAATTGTGAACATGTACAGCTAAAAGGAATATTGAGACTTTAAGTTTAAAAGAAATAAATCTATATGGTGTTAAAACTTCTAGAAAAAGGGATTTGCAGTAAAAAAAAATGATGATGAAATCGTACAGAACAAAATTAATTATAGAAATAAATTTTTAAAGAAATGATTTAATAAAGGTTTTAAAAGAAATAAATTTATAAAGCTTTAAAAACTTTCAGAGAAAGGCATTTGCAGTAATAAAACCTTTATGAAATCGTCCAGAAAAAAAATTGATTGCGAATATAAATCTCAGAAGAAATGATTTAATAAACGTTTTCTTAGAGAACATAAACTGTGAGGCAGTCAAGGCATATTATTTCTTCAAAATATATAAAAAAAAAATACAAGATATAACGATTTCAAAATTTTATAAAAGAAAATGATGCATAAAAAAAAAACAATTTTAGGAGAAAGTTTGGAAATCAGGAAACGTTTAAGTGTTTTGACTTTAAAATATAAATTTCGATGTAATAAATTATTTATAATAATAATTTGTGACCTTTTTTAAATGAAGTTAAATTTAAGCTAAAAATTAATATGAGATTATGTTTTTAAATAAAACACTAGTTTTTTCTTCAATCTTGAATTCGATATATTTTGAACTCCTTCGGAATTCGCCATCAGGGCTATTTAAATGTGATTTTTATGGTAAAAATTACAGCTGTAAGCTTTTTAAGTTTTTCTAAAGATTAAAGGATTTTCTAAGATTTTTTTCATATACTTAAAGTTCCCGTAGCACACTATCTTCATAAAGATTTATTTATTGGAATTTTGATGCCATCAACGCATATTTGTAGTCTCTGCTCGAAAGAAATGACTTTATACTAAGATTCTTGAATAGAAACCATAAATAAATTCAGAAATACTAATAATTTAACCTTTTAAAAAACAAACTGTACTTTACTTTAGTAAAAGCCTAAAGAAAGTGCCAAAAATTTACACAAATAACGAAAAAAGACTCGCAAGAAGTCGCTTTAGACAAGGACTTTAAACCAGAGTCCCCGAGCAAGCTGTAAGACATTTAAAATAGCTAAACAATTTACGATTAACAATTGAATGCCTGGCAATATATCTTACTTATATATATATTGTGGTTTTTTTTCATACATTTGCTGTCATTCAACATTTACAGTTCGTAAATTGTTTAACAAGTCTTGCGCCGGCGCATGCACGTGCAACCTCTTGAGTTGCCTTTAGTTTACTTCCTAGTTCCATTTTCTATTAGGAATTTTAACACCCTAAATATACACTTTGTTCATTCACACATTTTCTAGTTGTCTATCAAGTAAAAAGGCAAACTCTTCTGAGAGTTCTACGTTAATAGTTTAACTTGACAGACAAAGGATCAGTTCGGCGCACTTGAAATTCTTAAGTTGAAATGCATCCGGTTGTGTTATATGAATGAAAAAGTTGTTGTGAAAATGGAAATAAATTCAAAAAAACGAATTAATTTAAAAAAGTTATCTTTATGCTTATTACACTTATGAAAGTTCAAGGGCGATCTCTTTTTAAAATGTTGAAAAGATTAACAAGTTTACCTTTAAAATATATATTTTTTAGTTTATAATTGTTATACAACCAGGCTTACTTCTCCTGCTTATTTGCGTCTCTTTGCTCCGCCGGGTTTTGCTTTTTGTGGCGTTGCCTTGGGTCTTTGATTTTTACGCATGCTACGTTTGCGATTTTCTGCTTTTTTAGTGACATTCTCCTCATTGCGTCTCTTAATGAACTCAAGACGCATGCGCGATTTCACAATCTGTTCGGGTTTACGCATTTCCTTGTCATTGCCGCTAATGCGTTTCTTTAGCTCCAGTTTGGCATTGTGACGTGCATGTCGGCCCACAGGATAGCGTTGAGCATGGGATAAGGGCTTGAAATTATCATCATCGCTTTCCGCGTTCTCACGTTGTAGTTGATCCTCAATTTTGGATTTCTCCTTCCAGACACTATAGCGTCCGGTCTTGAATGAGGCGGGTATCCAAGCGCCAGATTCTGTGCGTATTTTATTCGAACGTGGATCCTGTACAGAAACCATTTTCTTCTTAATACGATCCCATTTCTTAAGACCAGGCTTATGTTGCATCTCTTGCGTTCTGTTGCGATCCACCACAGAGAACTCAGCATTTCGTGCCTGACGTTCAAACGAGTTAATAGCAAGTCCATCTTCGGTATGTTTGTCTGCCGATTGATAGGGCACATAATTCTCAACATCCTTGGTTTGTACTTTGCGCTTTTTCTTCGACTTCTCCTTGTACAGAGCATCCATATTTTGTCGCTTCTTGGGCGCTACAACTTTTTTAAACGCACTATTTATGGCCTCATCATCGGCAGTTGAAATTGTTGGTGGCTTTTGTGCATCAACCTCCTTTTGCGCCTCATCTACATCCTCCTTGGCTCGTTGCAGACGAAACTTTTCAATAGTTTCAGCATGTTGTGAACGTTTCTCCTTCATAACAACAAAAGGTACAGATTTTTGTGTTGTGTTCAATTCAAAAATTGTCTAAAAATAACAAAAAATTAGAATTTAAATGAATTCCTTAAAGTTATTCAATTAACTTACACCACCCGGTCGAAAATTGCGCATCCTAACCAATATATCATGCTTTTCCTCCTCTAATTTGCGTTCGGCCTCTGCCACATCAGCCTTCGAATCGGCATTGAGTACTTTGCCACTAATTTGAGCAGCTTGCTCGAGCACAGGCGAAGCATTAAAGAAATCCTCAAGTGACTTTAAAGAAAAGAATTTGAATTTTTTAGCACGCGCATTGGCATCTGTGGATGCAACAGGACGTGAGCTCAAATATTTCTTATAGGCATTCTCGCTGGTGCGCAAGACGCCAGCCTGGAAATCAAAATAAAAAACATTAAAAAACTATATCAAACAAGTTATAAAAATGCTTTTTCAACTTACAATATGATGACTCTTTTTAATCTCATTTACACTGAGATGTTCCTCCTCCAGCAAATCTTGCGGTATGGTGCCAATCGATGTACAATCATTAATATTAAATGGACGATTCAAAAACAGATGTAAATCCAGCAGATGAGCTGTGTCGTCTGTGGAGAATATGGAATAGGCAGTACCAGTGCGTCCGGCACGAGCACAGCGACCCACACGATGTACAAATAGTTTTGGTATGCCCGGAAAATGTAAATTAACCACATAATCCAGACTGGGTATATCTATACCACGTGCAGCAACATCTGTGACAATTAGCGCCGAAACCTTTTTGCTGGCAAATTTTGCAGTATTTATTTTACGTGCCGATGGATCCAAACTGGAATAAACCGACGTATTTGAGATGCCCGCTGCAGTTAATATCTGAAATGGAATTTTTTTTATTAAAAACTGTAATTTATAAGAATTTTAAATACTTACAAATGAAATAAGCTCAACATGATGCTGTGTGCCCGCAAAGACAACTGTCTGAGAGCTCTGGGGTATCACATATTTAAGCAGCACCACCAGAGCTGTATAGCGATCATCTGGTCGACAATATAGAAACTTAAGAGCCAATGCATCGGGCAGTTTAGATTCCACATCCAAACGTATTAGCACCGGATCACTTAAGCCAGCACGCGCAAATTCCACAAGTTGCTTTGGCAATGTGGCTGAGAACATGACCATTTGGCGTGAGGCAGGCAAACGATGCAACGTTTCATTTAATTGTTCACCAAAGCCCATTTCAAAGAGACGATCGGCCTCATCGAATACCACATACTCTATAAATTATAAAAAGTGTTGCATTAGAGCGCATAATTATTGTATTATTTAGTTTTTCTTTATGACTAACCAATTGAATTGAGCTTCAGGTCCATTTCCACGCACAAATGCAAAAAGCGACCCGGTGTAGCGACAATAACATCCGGACAGGTGTGTATAGCTGAGAATTGTGAGTCCATGGAATCACCACCCAACACTAGAATTGTTTTCAGTTCCATAAAACGACCAAGTTCTTTAATAAATTTATATGTTTGCACAGCCAATTCACGCGTCGGCGATAGAATTAAGGCACGGGCGCCTTTAGTGGGCTCACGGCGCTGTAGTTTCTCAAAGAGGGGTATTAGAAAGCAGGCCGTTTTGCCGGATCCTGTTTTGGCCATGGCCACAACATCACGTCCCTCCAGTATCAATGGTATAGTCTTTCGCTGAATGGGCGTGGGCACTTTATAGCCACGTTTTGTTATGCCTTTGATTAACTCGAATCCCAGACCCATCGATTGAAAGCCTCCGCTTTTCTTTGATTTGGGTTTGTTTTTAAGAATGTCATCGTTGCCGCTGCTGCTGTTCGCACTTTGCTCCAGCGAAGGAAAGCCGGGTATTTCGTCACCCTGTTTCTTCCGCTGTAAATTAAGTTTGTTTAAATGTTAGTTATTTAACTAATTGCACAAAGATTTACGCACCATTTCTGTAAAATTTAAGTAAAAATTAATTTACACGTGCAAGCGCGTTTAGTGTGACCTTATATTGTTAGATAAAAAATATTCAGCTATCGATATTTTAATCATAACATTTTACTATCAGGTTAACAGAGTCTGTAAATATTTAAATATCGATATAAGCTATCGAACTATCTATTGAGACATTATTTACCGAAGCACAGGTTGCACAAACGGAAATGTGACGTCACGCAAGGCAAGGTTTATTTTTTATTACAAGACTTTATTAAATACTATATGAAAAATTGTACATATACATATTATAAAATTCGTTCGTACTTAATGCATTTAACAAATGCATGAATTTCATACAAAACTTTTTATATATGCAACATTTAAACTTGAACATATTAATCATTTTCCACTTAAGCATTAACTTATTTATAGCTTACACTTAATAAATATGTATTAATTGTTATTAAATAATAATTATGTTGCTATTAGCAAAATGTAGGCCAACGTGTGCGGAAGCAGTCAGAAACAGCAACTTAAAAAAATTCTATTTATACTAAAACTTATACCTTAAACTCGTACATAACATAGTTAGTTAGTTCACTATCATAGTGTATAATGCCATATATATTATTTACATAGAAACATAATAATGATATACTAAAACCCTCTTCACTAAATGTCCACATAATCCATTTCAGTACCAGATTCGCGTATTGATACCAATTGTTCCAAGCGCTCAATACGCAATAGCATATCCTCCTTCTCCTTTTGCACCAATTCCATGCGACGACGCATTTCCTCATTATGACGACGTAGCTCATGCAGCTGTCGACATATTTCAGAGGATGTTAGCAATGGCATTACATTACTGGGACTCTTCGTTGTTGTTGTTGTATTGAGCAGCTCATTGCTGCTGCCGCGTAAATTCGAGCGAATTACTGCTCCAGTTTTATTGGCAGTTATACCATTGTT
Source organism: Hirtodrosophila alboralis (assembly GCA_035043045.1). NCBI lineage: Eukaryota > Metazoa > Arthropoda > Insecta > Diptera > Drosophilidae > Hirtodrosophila > Hirtodrosophila alboralis. The sequence continues at coordinate 176,111 of JAWNNH010000325.1, forward strand.
GGTTAATCCGACAGCAGTTCCGGCTGCTGGCGATGGTTTCAATTGTATAGTTTGCACACTGCCCACTTGACCACGCAGCGTGCTTGTCGTTGTGGGATTGTGTGTTAACGCTGGATTCATTGCCTCATTCAGCAACTGTTGCTGCTCATCAATATTGCCAGTGTCTACAGGCCTTGAAATTGAAGGTAATTTCAACTAAAATTATAATAAGTAAATATATTATAATTAGTTCTGTAATTGAATGCATATTGTATGCACAACACAAACCTGACGAGATTGTAAATGTCGCATATTAACCAATTTGGTGCCATCGGGCAATTGACGCACCACTCCAGAGCTATGTGCAGTAAAATATATAATTATTAAACTTAAAAAATTTATATAAAACAAAAAATTAATTACCTTGCTAAAGTTGCGGGTATTTTTTGTAAAGATTTGGGTTGATCGCAAAGTTTCTTAAAGTCGGTCAACGAGATAATTCTTATATTCTGTTTGAAATATAAAAATATTGTTTAGTTTTAAATTCAATTTAAATGAAATTGTTTAAAATCTATAATAAATTGCTAGTTATTTTTAAATTTTAATATAAGAAATTTATAGTTAATGTAATATTAATACATAAACTTGTTATATGCTCAATTTGAATATTCCAGGGTTGGAAAAATCACATAAATTCCTATTAACAATTATTTTTCCCAATTTGAGAAAATGACATATATAATTTTTACCTTGTTTTTTGTAACGCCACCTCCGACAGTTGTTGACGCTGATTCCTTTTGTTTAATAACATTCATACGTATTTTTTGCGGTGATATATTGTGTGTAGTTTGATTTGTACTGGCAGCATGCAAACCGATTGAGTTCTTTCTTAAATTATTGTTAATATTTCCATTTGTACTTGATTTCACATTTGATCCACGATTCGTTTCGTGTAAAAGCATACGTCCGCCTTCTGATAGAACCAATTGTCGTCCATTTCGTAGCGCTGTATTAAGCATCTTTTTCGATGCTTCATCGTCTATAATAACAAAAAAATGATTAATTTATTTTTCCAGAAAATCAAATTCTTATTTAATACCTATTTGATTGTCCTGCATCATATCCGCAATGCCATGAGTTTTAAGCATATTTAATGCAGAATTTCCCAACACGTTTGTATCTAAGAAAATGCACAAATTTTAATAAAGATATAAATTAAATGAGAGCCAAAACTTACGGCCGCGTAAAGTTTCTAAAACATCCATTTTATCCTCAACCGACATGTCGGCATCGTCCACACATCTCGCTGACTTTGCCTCATCCATTATTGAATTAACTGCTTCACTGGTTTCTTTCTATAAATTAATAGTCAATAGAACATTTTTAAATTATGATTCAATTATAGAATTTAAATACAAGAAAAAACGGATATACTTTATACTCTTGTCATACTCTAATAAAAAATTTCAATTTACGACCGGTTCTATTGCAGCTATATAATATAATCAACCGATTTGTATTAAAGTTTGTCGGTTTATTTGGAGCTTATTGAAATTTAGAATTGGTAAATTTGATTAAGATATTTTGTTAAACAAAAATGTTCTTTATAGAAAAACATTTTTTGGCCAATCGTTACTATGACAGCTATATGATATAGTCCTCCGATCCGTCTGGTTCCGATGCATTTGTGACAAATTTCATGAAAATAGCTGAAAAACTGAGAGTCCTGTTTTGTATTTAAACAGATAGACAGACGGATATGGCTATAACAACGCAGTTTGTCGTTCTAATCAAGAATATATATACTTTATGGGATCGGAAATGTGTGCTTCTAAGCGTTACACATTTCTTGACCAAATTATATTTTAAAAATTATAAAAAAAAATAGCTAAATACTATTTGAGTTTAACTTTGTGACTTTACATACTTTCATGTCCCGCGTTTGCCGCTGTGTTTTGCATAGACAGGATTAATGAGACGAATGAAATAACTTAATGTAAAACCCTAGCTTAGGTATAACTCACCTCTGTCTCTTCATTGAATTTCCGATTGGCCTGAGTCTGACGTGCAGTCTCCAGCTCTGTCAAAATATCCGCCTGCTCAGTTAATACGGCTAGAGCAATGGGTGTTTTACCAAACTTGGAGACAAGCGTAACATCTGCCTGATATTTAAGCAACATGCGTACAATGGTCTTGTGTCGTTTCTCCACAGCCCAATGTAGGGGTGTCATACGAAGCTATTGGACAACATATAAAACAATTTAGAAGTTAGTTAATTACAATATTATATATTAAACTATACAGTACCATATCACGTGAATTTACGGCACACTTTAATGCGAGCAGCAAACTAACAATTCGCTCGTGTCCAAAGTAACATGCTAAATGCAAGGGTGTGCGATCGACTTTTGTTTTGGCATCCAGATTGATGCCACCGTGCAGTAGAATTTCACAGATTTGTAGTTGATTGTTCATGGCAGCAAAATGTAGAGCCGACATGCCCAGCTAAAATAAAAGAAATCTTATAAACAATTCATTTTGCGTATGTGTATTCACAATACTCACCCAATCCGAGGCAAATGGTGCACCATGTGCCAGCGCAGCCTTTACGCCGGCCACATCGCTATCACGAGCACATTGTAGCAATTGTTTGCCCAAATCGACGACTGTCGTTGGGGCGGGCGGCGCGTTGCCCTTTTTGGAGAGTAGCTCACCCTCGGTGCGCTATATAGCAAATTAATAATATGAAACAAATATATGGTATATACGCTTAATTGGATTGATAGTTTTAACTTACAATTTCATAATTTAATATATTGGACAGCTGCTGGTTAAGAGATTGTGACTCCATTGCCACACTGCCATCGGCGCGCAATGTGGCCACAACTTTGCTGCTGTTGCCGCTGCTACCCGTGGCACCGATAGCGTTGTGCATTTTAGGAAGCAAACACTTTCAGCAACAGAGCGGCGTGCGCTCAAATAACATAACTGTATGTAAATAATTGTGGTAAGAAAGCACAACAAATGCTTAAATTTACAATGATCATCTGTGTATAGGCGAGAGTAGGACAAATATGATCAGCCATTTGTTGATATTATATCGATAGATATGCGATATCGTTAAAGTGTATATCAAATAATTTTTCATAACATTTAAAATCGATAATGTTAAAAAATGAGAGAGGGGAGGCAAAGTTAACATTTACATTACAGTATTATGTTAAGCTAACAGAAAATAACTTTTGCAACATGTTGCGTCAACATTGTTGGGCTTGCTTATCTTATCAGAGTTGTTTCGGACGCAGTTTTTAATTTATATGTTTAAGAGAAACTCGACTTCTGTACATCCAACATGTCATAATGCTCACCTGAGGCAATTATAGCGTCCGGCTTTGGTTGCATTAAAATAAAATAGAATTTATTCTTTTGGATAAATATATATATTTATTTATTTGGCATTAATGGTACACTTATTATTGTATATATATATATATATTTATATTTATTTAGTTGCTTCCGTTGGTAAATTTACATAATATGGATGTGTGTGTGTCATACTATTTATATATGGTGTGTTTCCAAACATTTCTGGCATTCCTACATCGAATAAATTGCTCATAATCAGTCATAACCAAGTATTAACCACATTTAACGCCTTCGATTATGTATATTTATGTATTAACTTTTTGTATTATTTATTATCATATTCCATCCATTTTTAAAACTTTAGAAAATATCGTCCGCTATTTTATAGTTTCACGTGTGTTTAATTTATTATTCAGACAAAAACATTTCAAATTCCGTTGAATATAAGAATATTTCTTACTTTTCAAATCGGAATTCAAAATGTTGCTGATAAATCCTGTTCTTTATCTTTATTTATTTTTTAATACAAATGATAGGTTCGGCCCAAAAATCAATAATTCAATTGTTATCATTTGAAAGATTCTTAAAAAGTCTATTAAATAGTAAATTGCTTTCAGAATTTTTTTTGTATATTTGTTTTTTTTTTAATTTCACATTAACTTAAGCTGGTCTTATGCAATTTTAACTAATTTTGGCATATACGAGTATTCCTTAAGAAAAATTAAATTCGCTCATTTGTCTTGAAAAGTGTTGTTTTTTTTGTTTTGTTTTTTAATGTTGGGGTTAACATTGTATGCAATATATATATAGTATATAATTTTTTTTTCTTTTCTCTTTTTTTTTAGTTTTGCTTTTTTTTACCAAATTCACAAGGAACAATTTAATTGAATATACTTGCTGAATATTTTTGCTTTTTTTTTAATTTTTAACTCATTGATGCTACATTTGTTATTATAAGGGATGCTCTCTATATAACGTATATGTTTAATATATATGTATATATGTAGGTATGTAGAATATGTTTTGTTTTTATTTTAAACATTATCTATTTTCTTTATTTATTCGTAAAGATTTGGGCTTACTCTTCAAACGCCAACTGAATAACAGGTGCAAATGCATTAATAAATATATATTTATATCCGATGTGAACAAAAAAAAAAAAGAAAGACTTTAAAAACGATTAGAAACAAACACATTTATTATAAGCTTATGACAAGAATCAATATTAATTATATACAGATAACAGACTTGACGATTTTGGTTATTGTTTTAAAGAACAAAAACAAAAATGAAATCGATTTAACAATTAAATGAAAACGCAGCAGAGAATTAAATTAATTATTTAAAATATGTATAGATGCCTAACTGTTTCACTATTAGTAAATGCATTTTATATATCTTTTATTATAACAAATATTTTTATATATGATGATGATAATGCAACAAACTATTTCTTCGTATTTTCGTATACATTTCTATATGTATTTATTTATATGCATCTATGTATTGCGATCTCTATTTGTTTGTAAATTATAATTATGTAAAATAAGTATGAATGTTTATTGGTTGGTTGACTAAGCATACGAACTATCTGCCGCCTGCTGTGCGGCAGCTGCCTCAACCAATTCAATGGCTGCCACGCGTGCTGCAGTTAGCGTCACATCCGCATCAAAGCCCGGCTTGTGCGTTGGCGACTGACTTGGCGTACAATTGGTGCTCTTTGGCTTCCGGAACCAATTGCCCAGACGTCGTCGGCCCAGTGAGCCCGTTGATGTTGTCGTTAACATCTGTGTTGATCCATTCCCAGCGCTAGCGGCAATGCCATCACGCGATTGCGATTTCTTGGGCAAGGTGTCGCACGAGCGATATGGTGATTTAGCCGGTGATTCTGGCACTGAACTATCACCACTGGCCGAGGTGGTGCCGCCCAGCGCATGCTCACAATCGGGCAGCTCATAATCCGATTGATCGGAATAATCACCCGCTGTGCGCTCCTCATAGTTATACTCAAAGCCCGTCATTTCGGATACGTAGAGCGCCTTGCCGCCAAATTGTCGCTCCAGGGCGAGCGTATTGAGAAAGCGATGTTTGCGATTTGCCGAACGGAAACTAAAATCATACCATTTATCACGCGATTCGCAATAGATGCGCAATGAGTTTTTGATGGTATGTCCAAACATTTTGCCATCGCGCACATTGACAATGCGACAACGATCCAAAAAGATGCGTCCCTTGTAGATGAAATGGCTGCGCTTGATAATATCCCGTTTGCAGTAAATCAATTGATTATCAAATAGAAATAGCGTACAGCTGCTATTCCATAGATTCTGTTTCTGGCGTGTTGCATCCACTTGCAGGAAGAAGCGTGTGCTATGCAAATGCAATGGAGGTCCCTTGAAATTCTGAAAACTGCTCTGATGCCGTGCAATAGTCTCGCTATGCCGTTTGCCCTCATTCACCGCCTCGGTAATGCCACGCATTTTATCCAGCGCCATTTGGACAATATTATGAGTATCCGGAACATCTAATTGCGACACATCGAGCTGTTCATAGTCCAAAGTCTCCGTGGTTTGACTGTCACCATCCGGCTCATCAGTAGTGCTGCTGCTCAGAGCAGACTTAATAATCTCATTTAGATGCAATGGATAGCGACAAATGCGTTGCACTGGCGCCAACAAATGTGCAGATAATGGCAGCTCGGCCAGATTCTCAGATTCGCGGCAACTGTTGGTTAATAGAGGAAAATTATTTAATATAATTGCCTTGGCTTATATAATGTATGTGTAAAACTTACTTTTCCAATATGATGCGTGCATCCTTGATGCGATCGTAAGATTCGAGTTCGATAAGTGCACGTGGATATGCATTACAGTACGTCGAGTAGCAGAGGAAACCCTTGTGCTGTGTGTGTATAAAAAAATAAATAGATTAGAGTTAGAGTTTGGAATAAAGTATTATTAAAAAATGAAATTCAGAGACCATTAATGAGAATTATTAGTATTATTATAATTATTTTTTTAATATTTAGAGAGAGAGAATGCTTGTTGCTTTTTAAATTTGATTTTTTCAGTAATTTATTTATTTATTTTTTATGTAATCAGCAAATTTCGTAAATTTAAAAATCTAAAATGAAATAAAAATTTAAGTAGAATTCTTTCAGGTGACCACCTTAAATAGAACTTTCCGATCTTTTAACACTGCTGAAGCGGCCTGAAGGGTAAGTTTAGGTGGATGTTATTTAAAATATATATTTCCGATTTTAATTCATTTCATTTAATTTAAAATTAATTATAAGTATAGTTCTGATTTTAAATGTTTATTATTTTGCCCACAAATTATATTTTTTAAAATTTGTATTTTAATATATGATATTAATTGTTTTCGCTTTAAAAATAATGACAAGATTTTGAAATTTATCTAAACATTTTTATAATAATTCTATTTAAGATTTTTATTATTTTTAAATTAGTTTTTTTCTGAGATTTTTTTTTGCCAATAATATTAATTTTTAATATTAATATTATAATTATAATATTAATTTTAATTAAAAATATCTGAAAGTATATTTCTGATTTTAGATTTTTGGCTCAAAAAATTAATAAAAAATGTCTCAATGTCATATATTAATTTTTCTCGCTTAAAAAATAATGGCAAGATTTTAAACTCTAAACATTTTTAGAGAATTCCTATTTTAGATTTTTATTACTTTTAAATTCGTTTTTTCCTGAGATTTTTATAAAACATACAAATTAATCGTAATTTCGCTAATAATATTAATTTGAATTTTATTTAAAAATAATTAAAAGTATATTTCTGATTTTGGCTCAAAAAATGAATAAAAAATTCCAAATATTAGATATTAATTGTTTTTGCTTTAAAAATAATGACTAGATTTTTTATAATAATTCTATTTTAGATTTTTATTATATTTAAAATTGTTTTTTTTCCGAGATTTTTTTTGCTCAAAATATTGATTCGAATTTTACCTAATAAATAATTGTGTGTATATATTTTTGATTTTAAATATGAATTTTTTTGGCTCAAAAAGTGAATAAAAAAATTCTCAATATTATTAAATTTGATCTAAGCATTTTTAAATAATTCCTATATTAGATTCTTATTATTTTTAAATTTGTTTTTTTCTTGAGATTGTTAATAAACTCACAAATTAATTGCATTTTCGCTTGTAATATTTATATGAATTTTAATCGTTATGGTCCCTGATTTTTATTGTTTATAGACTTTATTAACTTACCATTTTAAGAAAAACCTTAGATATTTGATTCTGTTCAATGCCCTTGCGCAACGCCTCCAAAAATCTGCGTTGAAACTTATAAATTGCTGTGATATTTGAAAAGATGAGACGTATGCTGTTTGGTGAGAATATATCGATGCGTTTGCTCATGGCAGGTAAGTAACTATATATAAAGGAAATTGATTGTTATTAATATTGCATTTAAGATATTATTATTATTATTGGACATACCCATCACATATTGCAGCCAAAAGCTTTACATAATTGACTTCAGTTTCAAGCAGTTCACGTACAGCGCTGCGCCGTAATATATCGCAATTATCCAGCGGCACATTGATGCGTGCTGCTGTCGTTGTATCCTCGTTTGACGATGGTGATTCAATGACTATAGTTGTTATATTACTCTGATCCATAGTCATTGTCGTATTGTCATCCTCGTTGCAGCTGCTGCTGCTATTCAATTCAGTTACAGGCACTGGCATTTCCATATCATTAATAACATTCTCCGAGTCCTGCATCTGTATCTGCATCTGCCTCGACGTCGTCGTCGGCTTTTGGACATTGAAGAATGCATCGGTTTCGGGACTGTGTATAATGCGAACAAAGTCTTTGGGAAACCAGCCCAATTCGGGATCAAGTATTTCCTCTACAAGGCTAGCATCTTCCTTCTTGATACGTCCAAACCACCAAGGACCAACTTCTTTGCGTAATATCTCAATTAAAGTGCCACGTTCCAAGCCCAGCTCTTGCGGTCCAGCCGCTGTGAAATTATATAGAACTTCCGCATAAATCGGATAGTAGCTGTTGGCTGTGAAATGAAATAAATATATATATATATAGTTATAGATTAGTAAGTTACACTCAAGTCTCGTTGCTCAATTGAAGTCAATTGAAGTGTTTGTGCATTAAATACACTTGCAGAAATTAATGTTAAGCTTGCTAGTACTTATTTTAATTTATTTTTTTAAAGTATTATTTTTTTTTAACAAATTCGGACAATAATAAACTAAAATTCTACATTAAAAAAAAAAAAAATTATAATAAATAAAAGATTGAAAATAAATTTAAATATAACAAAACAAAAAGCAAAACTTATATATTAAATGGATCAATGTTTTGGTGACATTTAGTCTAAAGCAACTAATGATATTATTTTGTGAAAATATACTTTGACAATATATAATTAATTTTTTGCGGCGTATTTTTATGAAATTTGTTTAAGACATTTTTTTTTGCTTTATCAATTAAAAGAAGTTAGTTCTCAATGTATAACTACATTTTCTCAAATTAAATACTGAAATGGGAAATATTTACAGGAGACTTAGCTCGTTTTTTTTCTAGTGAACTAGGTTTTTTTTTTGTTTTTTTTTTTTATTATGGTAGCAGTACTGGGATTTATTTTTATCTGTTGAACCTTCTCAGCGATTAGATCTTTTCAATAAGTTCAATTTGAAAAAATTTGTATTAAATGAAGTTTTCCTATATACTCCTCGAAAAGGAAATAATTTCTCAGAATTCTACTACTTCTAGCTAGGACACATTACAGCTTATCAGAATGTGCAATGAGAATTTATTCCCACTATTATGGCTATTAATTAGTAACAACTCAGTCCATTGATCTTTAAAAATGCTGATAATTATACTGAATGAATTCTCGATTTTTTCTTAAAATATTTTAATTTTATAGTTATAGGAAAGTTAATTGAATTTAGAGCCTGATTCTGCATTTTAACTCAAAATTGTCTTTATTAATATTAATTGGGGTTTACTAACATTTATTTTTTTCGTTTTAATTTTTGTTGAAAATTTTGATATTTTTTATTTTATTTTTAATTAGATTTAAGAGCTGGTGTATTTATTCAACTAGTTTCTACATATAAGCTAAAATTTGTCTTTATTAATATTACTTGGAATTAATTTAAAATTTTACTTTTTTTTTATTTTATTGGTTTTTAAAAATTTTCTATTTTAATTAAGCAGCTAAATTCTGATATTTAGCTCAAATATCTGATTTTATTATTATTATTTATGATTTAATAATATTTTTAGTTTATTTGTATTTTATTATTTTTTGAAAATTTTATATTTAATAATTTTTTTATACCCTTGCAAAAGCGTATTATAATTATGTTTTTAGTTGGATTTAATGTCTGTTGTATTTATCGAGCTAGATTTTGATTTTTAAGCTCAAATTTCTCTTTATTATTATTAATTATGATTTATTAACATAGTTACTTGATTTTTATTTTATTTTATTGTTAAAGGTTATATTTTTGAATTTATTTTTATTTGTATTCGAAATCTGGTTTATTTATTTAGTTATATTCTGAATTTAAACTCAAATTTCTATTTACTTTTATTACTTATGACTAATATCAATTTTGACTTAATTTTTTTTTTTCAATTTATTTATTTTTTAATTCATTTTTATGGTACCTCTATTGTATTAATTTATAGTTTTTTGTGTATTTTTTTTTTAATTTTTATGATTTTATGAGTTCTCTCGTATGGTAATTTTTTTATTTTCTGATCTTTCCTGCACCCAATCTGGCTAAATCATTGACTGCTTTATTCTCTTAATGATTGATCTTTAGACTTAGGAAATTCCCAATAATATATTATTATATATTATATAAATTTAGGGACTTTTTTTCGTTGCAGTGTAAACAAAACTAGGATTTTACGCTTACCTTCCTCATGTGAGGCAACACTGTCGCTATCGCTATCCTCAATATCTGAGCGTCGTATGCCATAGGTTTCCAGGCCATTTGGTTGGCTGAGTGAGCGTGTGGGCAAAGATTCGGGTGCTTCACGCTCTATAATGCTACAGGCACTGCCCAGATCGAGTTGTTTACAGATTGGTGGCTTTGTAGCCAAATTTGGATCCAATAAAATGCTGCTCGCCTTGGCCGAATGAGTGCGGCGTATGGTGCGTGCCTTGGCTGACTCCATGGAGGTGGCATCTCTAATGGGTGTGCTGGTTAAGGCAACTACAGAGCCACCGCCACCTGATTGCTGTTGCTGTTGGCTGGACAAAGTGCGAACATATTGCTCATCCTGTTCGAGCTCAATTTGTATGCCGGAATCACCAGAATTGCATTTATCACGTCGATTAAATTTGGTTTTACGACGTTCCTTTGACGAACGCCAAATGAGGGGCCCAAAGCGATATTTGGCAGAGCTTGTATCGCCAGGAGCAGCCAGATCTGTGGCTTGAGGATTAGGAGCAGCTGCATCTGTTGTAATCGATACCGTTGGCATTGTGGGCGTTTGATCTTCTGCTGTTGTTATTTGCAATTGATTTCGATTGTTCAAGTTGTGCAATGTGCGTTTAAATTTTTGCAGAACGCCAAAGCCGCCACCAGTTGCAACTGTTGCATCTTCCGCATCATTTGTTAGCTTAATAGCTGTGGCAAGCTCATCCTGCGGCTGTTTTGGCGGTGGCGCTGTCACAATCTCGCTCAATGTGGGACTTGAGATAGCCTTCATTTGTTGCGACTGTAAAATACACAAAAAAAAGAAGGGAAATTTATATTTGAAATTGGCATAAAAAATAATGCAATAATTTAATAATAGTTTTCAGCTTTTGTTGCTTTGTTATTGTTGCTTACGTATTGCGCCTTCAATCGATTTCCCCTCACGCGTAACCACAAATATCTTATCATAATATTATCAGATATTATTACAATAAACAAACAGCAACACATAAATGTATACAAATCACAAGAATTTCTAAGGGCAATATCTTATTATATATATTTATTGTAATTGTATATTATTATTTGTGTTTTATATATACTTAACATTAACTAAAATCAAGTTAAAACATTTTTGCAAATTGCCAAAACTTTAAATGCTTTTTTTTGTATATATTTAAATTTGCGTGTGTCTGCGTGTGTTCATATCGTATTCTTATCGAGTTTATGTGTAATTTTGTATTTTTTGTTCATTTTTTATTTTGACAAATTGATTTGATAAAATAACAAAAAAAAAAAAAAAAAAAACTAAGCATACTAGATTTGACAATACTCTGTTGTCAAAGCTTTGGAATTATTTGAAAAATGCGAGCTCTGAGCTCTATTATTATTTGAGACTTTAAATAAGAGTTATGGTATTAAATTTCTAGTAAATAAATTATTTTAAATATTTAAAGAGCATTACAATTAAATCAAAAATAACATTTGCAAAAGAAATCTTATGAATTCAAAAAATAATTATCAACTTTTTAAAATAAAAATTGTAATACAACTTGCCTTTAAATTATAAAATAAATATTATTTTTAATTTTTAGAATAAAAATGTCAAAATAATTTATTTTTTACTTATTATTATTAAGCATATTTAATGAGAGAATATTTGAAGTATTTATAGCATTAAAAATATAGAAAAAACATTTTCTGTAGGTTCTTTTTCTGCTCCTAAAAATTGCAAAAAATTTTAAATTGCCTGAAGACTTGAAAAATATTTAAATTAGGCAAAAATTTTAACATTTTTATTTTAATTAGAAATTTAAACGAAACTTATTTTTGTAATTAATATAGACGAAATTATATGCCAAATTTTAAAAGCATAACAATTATTTTGTCTGATATACTACATACACTTGATGATTATGTATATTTTATGGGTCTAAAGATAACTTTAACTTCGTGTCATACTATATATAAACAAATATATAAAACCATTATTTTGACACATTTTATGGCATGCAGTAAATGATATTTTGGGAAATAATTTTTTCCACATTATTTCACAAGCAAAAAATGCTTTTGATTAGAATATTGTCAGAAATCTCTGTTTAAAAAAAAATATAGAAAAGCAAGCCCAAGACTTTGACCGATAATACTACTAGATTGAGTCACAATTAAAGCAATTCGGAGATTAGGGAAATTTGTTTACCTGCAGCAAACGTGCACGCCATTTGTAGCCACGCTCACAAGGCATTGGATCGCTGGGTAAATAATTAAAATCGGGATATTTTTTACTTTTGCTGCAGCTACCGGCATGTTTGGGATTATCTGGAGCACCGTCATCAAAGTCCCAGAACTTTATCAGGCCATAGGTGTCCATAAGCGTGGGTATTATCAGTTTTTTCATATTTTTACAAACAAAACTGAATTATTATATGAGAACTTTCAGGCAGGTGTCAACGGTCGACCCGATAAATAATAACTGAATGCGAGAATTGCAAATTGCGAACGCCGACAGAGGCGGGCAATGTCGATGTCGCTGCTGACTTTGACGTCGACGTCGACGTTAACGTCAAGTGTGTGTATATGCCCTTTTGTTGTGGGTGCTCTGCTATCGCGCTATTGATAAGGTGACAGCGGGAGAGGGGGCACACTCCTGTATTGTATTGCTCTATTGGTTATTGTCTGCGCTAGGCATACTTTACATTTACAATGTCTCTCTCTATATAGAGGGTTCGAGTCTATGGTGCTTGAACGCGTCTTCCCTTTTTTTTTTTATATAGGGGGCCTGGTGTTGGAGTCAAGTGTCTTGATTAGATTAGCCACAGGAATTGTTGCATTGATGAGCACGAGCCAACGACACTCACAATGCAATCATTGGCAATCTCTGGTTTTTTTTATAATGTTTTTTGTTCCATCTCTTCAGTGTCTATCTGTCTGGTGAGCTCTGGGTCATGACATTCTATGTTGACCTCGGGCTATTGCAGTTGTTGCCCACTTTGTTTTCACTTGATTAGTTTTTGTTATTTCCCTGCCCAACAGAAAAATAATTGCAATTTAAATAGTAAAATGCTAATCTAATCTATAAATTCTATTAATTTATGTCAATGTTTTGAACTAACAATTCTATTGACAATTTTGCAATTCACTTTGCTTGAATATTATTTATTTATTTAGTGTTCTATTCAACTTTTTTAAAATATTTAAATTTTTTAACGAAATTTGAATTTTAATAACATTTTCATTAAATTATTCTAGTTATGTGCGTTTACCATTTTCAAGCCTTTCTTGTGTTTCTAGCTTTTAACAGCTTTGTTTTACACTTTTATTAACAGAAATTATTTTGATAACATTGAACACGAAATGTTATTTTGATAACATTGAGCAAGAAATTTTATTTGATAACATTAAACAAAAAATATTATTTTTATTTACAAACAAAAAGTTTATTTAAAAAAAAACATTATTCGCATTTAATTTTTAAATTTTAAAGCAGAAAAAAGTTAAAATTGAACAGAGCAGCCCTTATATAGTGACAGCCAAAACTATTTGAGAATTACAGGCACAGTATGCTAAAATTTTTTCACTCATTTTATAATTTTTTTTATTATTGTTATTTGGTGGAATAATATAGTTTTATATAATTTTTATTATTATAATTTTATATTAAAATTTAAACATCAGCTTAAATTTTTTTTAATAGCGAATATTTAAGAACAAACTATAATAAAAGAAAATTGTTTATTTTTATTATTATAGAACCTTCTTTTATCGCCCAAAATTTCTATTTAATGTTATTAAGTGTTGCATTACCGAAAGTTCCTTAATTAACATTTTCCCCAAAATAACATTTCTATTAAATGTTATTTCTATTTAATGTTATTTAAAATGCGTTTCATTTACCGCTTTTATTTTAATGTGTCGCATTGCTTATCGTTTCCATTATCAATTCTATCAATTAAAATACTAAAGTACAACCAATCTAAAAAGTCAATTAATTTACGTCACCAACGTTGTGTTCCCCCTCCCTTTGTCCACGCATGATTAATGCTCAATGCACAGGGTCATAAAAAAATCTATTTCGAAATGCTTTCAAGCTGTAAAAGTGCCCCGAAAAAAAAGTCATTAATTTTCACGCATAACTTGCACTTTCTTCTGGTGGGGAGGGGGGTGGCGAGAAAACCTGGTGTTGCAACATTTTCAAACAAGTTCTTATCAACTTTATGCCACCTTCAATAAAAACAAATTGTAAATAATATTAAATACTTGACAGCTCGAAATTATTATAAGCTCTCTAATTACATTAAAATCTAAACTATATAAGCTTATCGCCAGTTACCTTAGCCTTATCGAACTGGAGCACATGCATCAATTAGGAATTACATTGGAGATAATCTCGATTAATCTAACAAATACCTGCTTGATTATAAAATTAAAAAACTCCTGCTGTGTGTCGAACATTTATGAGCACAATGAACTTGGGGCTAAGCCAAATGTAAACAAAAGAATTGAAATTAAATTGAATGAAACAGCCTTGAAATGCATTTGAAAAAAATACAACAAAAAAAAAAAACAAAACTTGAAGTAGCTCAACAGGAGCTAAGATAATCGAAATTTTCAAGTGCACAAGTGAATTGCATAAAGTAATCAAATTTAAAAATGACAAGCAAAAATGTTAAGTTAATTTTAAGAAATGCTTTTATATGATAGTAGAGAGGCAAGTTGTTAAAACTAAAATATAAAAATTTGTAATATATGCATATAATAAATTACTTTCATTATTAAATTTTGAAGCTGAACATTTTGCAGATGCCGTAAATCTATTTTGAAATAGTTTACAATTTAATATAAGAATTTATGTTAAGTCGCTGTAAGGATTTATAGCGCTGGACATTCAGCAGAAGTTTATGTTATGTTAATCCACTGATATGTAAAACCGCTGTAAGCTAACAGCGCACTGTTACGTGCTAGAGGAGGCAAAAGCGCAACAGCTTAACATAATCAAAATTAAGTCTGGACACATAACATAAAAGCCCCAAATTGCAAAATGTTAACTTAAATCGACTGTTACATGATAGTAGAGGCAATAAAAATGCAATAGTTTAACATAATCAAATCATAGGACTTGGGCCTTACACAGTTTGTAAACTACAATAATAAAATCTATTTTGATTGGCATCGTATGTGGTTCACATTTCACAGGTTCATTCACTGCTGCTCTTATGATAGCCTTTAAGGGGCTTCTTTGCCACCATCATGCCATGACTCTCGTTTGCGGTGGTTGTGCCGCCACGCCATGGATAATAATATTTGAATCGAACGACCACACATTGAAAATTCATTCATTATATGAGGGTACCAAGAAAGTAAATGCGTGGCAAAGACAACGAGGTCAGACAGACGGATAGATAGACAAACAGATATATATATATACTTATATATATATGTGGCTATTTTTGTGGTTGCTGGCATTGATAATGTGTAATAGTATATCATGAAACTCCTGCATTTGTTATATAAATATCAATTTAACAGCAGACGACACTGCATAACATATCGGTTTAATGAACTCTTCTGTTATAGACAATAACATTTCTCTTTCGATTTAAATAGGCTTTTAATTTAGACAGTTCTCTGAGCACACTTTATCTTGATCAAGCGTCATGCCCTTGGCCTTTGGATTATACTTACTTAAGTATATATACTTTCTCTTAAGTATATATATAGCTCTTGACATTAAACTCGAAATTCGTGTGACAAAAATTAATCAGTTTCTTTTTCCAGCTGTTGCTTATTTATTCGTTTGTTCGTTCCTTGTAAATGGCTTCTGTTCAGTTCTGTGTAATGCGATACTATGAGAAATGTCAGCTGCAATCCCTATGGCTACATTTAAATAAGTCCAAGTGTTGGGATTTTTCCAAACAGATGGTCTGTCTGATATTTACAATTGCAACAAAAATTTTTTATGGCTGAGTAATTGAAAAGGGAAGTCCTACTTAGTTAAAAAATATTTTATGTATAAATGTTTGGGAAAGGTAGTTTAAATTAGTTTAGAATTTAGATTGAGCTAAGAAATATATTATTTTTGATTTCCTGAATTGATGGAAGCTATTTTCGATGCTATTTTATATCTAAATTGTATCTTTAAATAGGAAAGGATTAGCAGATATGTTCTATATTAATATAGATTAAAAAATGATGACTAATAAAGTATTTAATAGCTTCTTACTATGTTGGAATATTTGATAATAAGTTTTCGAATTTTTAGGTTTAAAATTAAAGTAAGAAAAAATCTTTTTTATTTTTATATAATATTTATCTCTAATAATATAGATTAAAAAAATCTGATTAATAATGTATAAACTAGCTTCTAACTATTATGGAATATTTGATGATCAGTCTCCGAAAAAAATCTTTTAAGGATCAATAAATAGGGAAACGAATTTAATATCCTAATAGATTAAATTTATAATAGGATTGGAGAAAGATAGCATATTGCAAAAACATTCTCCTAAAGTATAAAATATATATATTCTATAAAAAAACAAAAGATGATTCCTACTACAGAATTTTTACTACCTCATTTTAGAATAAAATCGAATTTGAATTACCTCGTTTAAGCATAGGTTAAAAGCGATTTTCTATGCACTTCTCTTATATAATAAAATAGAATTTCTATTACCTATTTTTAACATAAAGAGATTTCGTTGTAAAAAAATATAAAAACTTACCAAACAATCAACATATCCATTATTCCTTATGCCAATTACGCTGACTTCATCCTTTCCATTTTTTGGCAAACTGTAAAAAAAACAGAAAAGACAAAAAAGTTAGATATTTTATTTTATTTTTAAAGGTCTCTATTATAAATAGAAATATTCCAAGAACAATTAGCACAGTAGCCACTACTTAAAACCAATTGGGCGAACTTTTAGCGCCGCATTTAGACAATTTTCTTTCCTCAGCTCGGCTTGATTACCAGAAATTACGTAAATTATGTAGCCAGGTAACAAACTGACCTTGGGTTTGCCGGCTATAAACCTTTTCAAATGACCGATCATAAAACTGAACAAAACAGGCGACATAAAAATCTGCACAAAGTTTTATAGATGGCAATATAATAAAACAAATGCTAGTTACAAAAACCGAGAGAAAAAGAGTTTTTGCGTGTGAAAAATGTGGAAAGTGTTTCCGAGGGTTTTGAGTGGAACACACACACACAGGTAGCAATGGCATTATGATTTCCTAGAAAACGGGATTTGAGTTCAATTTCAATTTCAAATTTGCAGACATTTTGACCAAGAAAGCCAAATACGTTTGCTTATTGTAAGCAAACACTAAAGATTCCTGGAAATTCCTGATGCAAAAGCAAACAGGCCAAAAATGGAATTCCTTGAGGCTATTTCAATTTCAAAAAAGAAACCCGACAGGCATGCTACTACTATTAGTAGAAGTTTTTTCTACTGCACAATTTTCTTTTGGATTTTCTTGCCTTTTTCATACATGTGACACAAACCAGGAAAATTCTCCGTCTGCTGCTGCTCATAACAAAAAACGGATTAAAACTATGAATGCGTGAAGGAATGCAATCGTCCTTGCAATCTCTCCATCTCTCTCTCTGTTTTTTCTCTCTTTCTTTCGGGTTTTTATCCTGTTTGCCTGATGTGTACCAGGTACACAGGTGATTGATATCTGCCGCTGCCATTCAAAACTCACGTAATTACAAAAATATGCTATCTATTCTTGAAAATCTTCAAGAGCAACAAAGCAGCAGCTTGTTAATGCTAAAAGGATATATAAAATGTAAAGAAAAAATGCAATTTATGTTTCCTTTTAGCATATGTTTTCATTTCTGTGCTATGTTTCTTTAGTAGTATTCAACTTTTATCACTTTAAATCTTTACTTTTTGTTTAAACTTTTTAAATATTTTATGTGTTAGAAAGTTGCTTTTATACATGGCTTTTAATATATTTTTATTACTCAAAATTAGGTAGACTTAATATACTTTAGTGTGCCATATTCAATTGTATTTTATACAACTTTAAATTCACACTTTTTGTTTCACTTTTATCAATATTTCTTGTGTCGTAATGCGTCATTTTTGATTTTTAAGTTTCAACACTTTCAAGTTGAATTTCTCTTTAAAATTAAGTTTTTCCTTAACTTATTTTCTTACAAAAATCTCTTAAATTCTGAACAGTTTCATTCTACCTTATCAAATATTCAAAATCGTTTTGAAAATCAAACTTTCACTCAAAATTAAGACATTGTTGTCAGAATTAAAGCTGCTTTAATGTAGAATTTTTATTAAAATTTAAATAACAAATTTCTAAATACTTAATACAAATTTTTTGTACTTAAAAGTGTTCTCTATCCAATCGTTCTAATGCCTTGCAGTTATCATCAATATTACAGAAGTGCATTCAAGTTGAGCTCAATCTAATTTTTAATCAGCTTTCCCTATCAAAATCAAGACTTTTTACACTTCTCCCACCTTTAAAGTAGAATTTTTGTAAAAATTTTATGTAATTTCAAGCGTTTCAACATTTTATTTCAATTGCACACAAAATTTCTTCAATTTAAAATAAATTCCGACTGTTCCCAATTTATGTTGATTTAAAGGAAATTAAATTAAAAATGCAGTTTCTTTTCAACTTTATTTTTATGTTCCCTACACTATAACCTTAACCTTACCGTTGTAAAGTGCGGACATTAAAACGTTTACACTTTCCAGCAATGAACCGGTTATTCGAGGAAACATTTATTGATTTTGTTTTATCCGTTTTTATATCCGTTCTATATATTCGGTGTTTCTTCATATTAAAGGTGTTTTCAACTTTACAACAAACAATTTAATTCTCACCACAAAAAAAACTTTATAGAGCAACAAAAAACCCGCACAGTGCTCTTAAATATTTTAAAGTTTTCTTAAATGTTAAATCCATGTGTTGCGTTTTAATTTTTCACTCCGAAACGTATAGAGCGCGAAGTGTTCACTTTGTTGTACAGCGGCAGACTGATCGACAGGGGTTTCCATTTCCCATAAATTTTTTTTTTTTTTTTTATTTGAGTATACCCCGAAAACCTACCCGCATATCATCTTATATAGGATTTTCAGTTTTGAGCTCAAACTCAAAGGCAAGAAGAAGGGACTTTGCCTTAGACTCTGGAGGGCTGCGATTTGAGTGGAAAAAGAATTTGTGAAACCTTTTGAGTTACAAGTTGAGAGCTGGAGGAGTTTACACTCAGAAAAAAAAATTATTTTAATTTAGAGAATTTTTTTTAAATTTAAAGCCAATTTTAAATTGACAAAAAGTATTTCAGTTATTGATAAATTTAAAATTTTACTGGGACTTGAATTGATATCAAAAACAAGAAAAGACTTTTATGAATTTATTTTAATATAATATGTGAGTTAATTTAGGAAATTTGGAATAAAGAATTATCAATTCCTGTGTATATATTTGTGGGGACCTTTAATGTTGTTATTTTTTATATTTTTGTGTTTCAATTTTGATAAATTAAATACTTAAAAATTGTGAACAAATTTAAGACTTTACCTAGCCATTTTCCTATCACAAAAGCAACAAGATATCGTGCTACAGCAATTTGAAGTCTAAAAGAAATATAATTTTTGTCTGAACTATTAAAAAAAAAACACATAAAATTGTTATTTATAAATTTTACCATAAAATTAATATTTGCGATATTTATTTGAAAAATATAATAAAAATGATTTGGCACAATATTTTTTATATTTAAATTTTATTTTTCAATTTTTTTTTAATTTATAAAAACACAATAAATTCTAATTTATGAATTTAACCATAAAATTATTATTTGTGATATTTATTTAAAAAATATAATAGAAATTATTTGCAACAATATTTTTTATATTTAAATTTTATTTTTCAATATTTTTCCAAATTAAAAATAAATATATATTTTGCTTTTATTTTATAAATCAATAATAAGAGCCATTTTGTTAAATTTTATTTAAATGGGGTTTTGTTTTGTTCTTAGCTATCTGTGCGCCGAAATTGAGCACAAAAAACTCGATTATTTTCTCTGAGTGTAAGCCAGAAATTAGGGGCGCGATTTTTCTATATATATATTTTAGCTTAAGGAGACTGGGGCAACATACAACACAGAGACAAGCACGTGACATCTGCTTTGAAGTCTGCTTTTCGGTTTAATGAATTGTTTTTCTTGTTATTTAGCCGACAGCTGGCAAAACTCATGAATCAGTGTCCTTGATCATATATTTTTGTTTATATTTTTTTTACTTTTTTGACAGTCAAATACTAGTACTACACTTGGCCTTCGAAAGGCAAATGTGACGTTGTCATTCACAATGCCAACATTTTAGTTATAAATATATTACAATTTCAGTTGACAGCTGTTTTTTTTTTCTGAGACAGGTTCAGGTCCTGTCGACTTATGAAAGCCAGCTGCTTTTATTCCTATAAACACTCAAATACTATTTTTCGACTCAATTGCAGTCCTTCTGAGCTCTCAAGGATAATAACAATGGGCACAACACACAAGCTGAAAATTGCAACAGCGGGCAGATGTTCCGTAGAAAACCAGTTTCGGGCCAAGAAAAAAAAATAAAATAAAACTGCATATGGTGGTGAAGTTGTTATGTCTCTCTCTCTCACTCTTTCTCCCTCGGTGTCTCTCTCTCTCTCTCTAGCTACTACTTCCTCTTATGAATGCGTGTGGCACACAATGCTCTTTTACAATTTATATATACATATTTATATATATATATACTATATACTGGTGGCACTCAAACTGAAAGTCGTGCTTCATTTTGTCGTTAAACTGAGAACCATTATTCGTTTGGGTTATATCGCAAAGACACGTGCTATATTATGTCGGTTTACTTTTTACTTTGTGCATGCAGGAATTTACCGAATTATAGTGTGTTCTTAATTCAGCAACATTTTTTTTTTTTTTTGTCAATTTTTATGTTTAATAATGTTTCATAAGCTCTGCATTTTTACTACTTTTAATACTATAAATTTCCTTTTCTTGTTATTGCTATTATTTCGAGTTTACATGGTTTTTATATTAATGCATATATAGCACTTAATAAAATATTTACAGAAATATCATTTAAAATCCGTGTGAATTGCCTAAAAACTTTAATTTTTTAAATAAAAATAGCAAGATAACTCCTACTTTAAATTCAATAAAAAAAAATTACATACAATAAATAATTATTGCTATATTTTTTTAATGAAAATTAAGTGTGTTCTTTTTTTAATAATAAAAAAATATAAATAAGTATTTTATATATATTTGAATTTTTAAAATAAAAATTGCAAAGATAACTCCTACTTTAAATTCAATAAAAAATATTACGCAGAATAAATAATTATTTTAAAATTTTTTTTTTAAATGTGAATAAAATGTTTTCTTTTTTTAATAATAAAGAAAATACAAATAAATATTTTATCATAATTTTTATTTTAAAATTCAACAGCTAGGGTCCCTGCTATAAATATATCTGTTTGAAACACTTTTATTATGGTTTCATATACTACAATATTCCACAGTTTTTTAGTTTCTTTAATAGCCAATTCTACCAATTTCAATTTCCACTTTTTATTCAAATTTTCTTACTATTTGATTAACCACAATATTTCATTTTCGCTTATGTTTCTTTAGTTTGAATAATTCATCACTTGTAACTCGATTTTCACTTTAAAATTAAATTTTTTCTTAACTTGCATTTATATAACAACCTCTACATTCAAGAACTTTTCAATTCTATCGTTTAATAGCCTTTAAAATCGTTTTCAAAGTCAATTTTGCACTCAAAATAAAGATACTTTTTAATAGAATTTTAGTTGCTTTTAAGAATTTTTTATTAAATTATCGAATTAAATTAAATGAAAATTTAAAGTAGTTTAAAGTGTTCGCTAGCCAATCGTTTCAAAGGGTTTGATTTATTATCAATTTTACAGAAATACATTTTAATTGAACTAAATAAAATGTCAATTCTATTTTTCCGTTCAAAAACAAAAATTTTAGACTTCTCAAACCTTTAAATTTGTACTTTTCTTAATATTTCATTTTATTCCTATGTAATTTCAAGTGTTTCATATTCAAGCGTTTCCAAGTGTTTCATTTCTCAACGTTTTCACTCAATTGTAAACCAAATGATGCGCAGCTTGTTATTTTTAGTAAGATTTGAAACAGGATTGTTATGTAAATATAACAATAGAATGATGTTTATATCAATATTGTCTACGCCGTGACTAAAAGGAAATGCCTGCTTACAAGTATTCCTTCTAGGTTTTTCACACACACACACACTCGAGTAAAATAAGGAAATGAATTTAACGCTGAAATTTGATAAGCACCTGCAAATGGGACAAGACATCCACTCGGAATAAACGGAAGTCAGGATGTGCACTTAGCCAACGACCTTTTCTATATTTATCTGTCTGTATTTTTTTTTCTATTTATTTTTAGAAAAGTAAATAAAAAGTAGGATGAAAAAAAAAGATGAACTCAAGCGACTTATTTAGATGGTTGAACGCGACACTTAAGTACAAAGATTTGTTTATGGAAATGCGTTTAGAACATTTTTTTTTTTGCAGGGGGAATTATTTAACCGCAGCTGAGAAAGAGCGACGACATCTGCATAAATTGAATCATAAACAATGAAAAAAACGAACATTCAGGTCTAGGGCCAGTCTCAAGGTTGCACGGGGTCCAAGCGGTTCCGGTGGGGGGGCTCAAACAATAAACTTGGCCAAGGCAAGCGCAGATAAACTGACATTTTTTTTTGTTGTAAAGGCCCTTGAAATTGCAAAACTCAACTCTGGAATTCGAACTGGTTTTTGTTGTTGTCGTTCATTTTGCAAATCTGCCGACAGGTAGCAGCAGCAGCAGCAGAAGTTACAAGTTGACCAAACCGAGTTCCTTTACCTGTCCAAAAGGAATCTGGGCCTAAAAGCCTCACACGAGTGTGGGCCCAATAGCCAATACCACTTTTTTAAGATAGCCACATAGTGTGTGCCAAGAGCGTGACTAAAATGTCTTAATCCTCCTGATTTGTGTAGTAGAAGAAAATACAAAAAAAATACTTGAGACATCCCACTGATTCGAGAAAATTGTGTTAAATTAATGTTTAGCAAACTGAGCAATAAGCGTGACAATTCTTTTGACCAAAATCTAACAGCTAAACGCTTGGGAAATTTAATTTAATTGATTTCAATAGAAATGCAATTGTTTGCTTCATTTTTAGGAGATATTATAGTAAATAATTATGATTTTTACGATATTGAAATCATAACAGAAATAAATATATAAAAAATAGTATGTAATTATTATGCTTTTTAATTTTAAAAAATATTTAAGATAGCATAATTATGATATTTAAATCATAACAAGAATAAATACATAAAATGAATTTTATTGACACTATCTAACAAAATCTAGCAGCTAAACGCTTGAGAAATTTAATTTAATTGATTTCAATAAAAATGCATTTGTTTGCTTCAATTTTTTGAGATATTTTAACAATAAAAAAGAGTATATAATTATTATGATTTATATTTTTAAAAAAATATATTTCCTAGACCGCATATTCATGATATTTAAATAATAAAAAAAATTAAAATAAAATGAATTTTGCTGATACTATCTAACAAAATCAAACAGCTAAACGCTTGGAAAATATAATAAACTTTAATAGAAATTCAATTAAAAAGTGTTTGTATTTTAATAATAATTTTCTAGGTAAAAAAAAACTATATTATTACTATGCCTTAAAAATTTTAAAAATATATAATTGGGCATATTTTAATTTACAAATTGATATGCACAAAATAGTATTTAAATCATAACAAAAATAAAAAAATAAAAAATGAATTTTGCTGACACTATTTAAAGTATTGAAAATATATACAAAAAAAAAAAAATATATATATTTTAATTTTAAACAAAAATTGAAAAAAATATACCTTATTCAAAAATTTCGCTTAGCAACTGAAAAAAAAAAAAAAATACACCTCTAATCAGTACTAAATATTCGTTTAGTTCAACTTAATTTAATTACGTGCTCATATATACATTTTTTACTACTATATAGTCAGACTGTCTAGTCTTGTTGTTTTTCTATATTTTATTGTTTGTTTCCTGATAATTTTTTTTTTTAGTCAAAGTTCAATTGCGCATTTCGTTTGAACAGTCATATTTTTTTAAGCTGATAATTCCCCATTTACAATTTACAATAATTTACTTTTAGAAAATTTTCATTTAAATTGAATACAAATAGATCAATTGACATACTGTATTTTCTATTATATAGACAATTTCCTTGTTATTTTTTTAAAGCAATAGAAAATCGGGAACAGGCCATAATAGATTCTTTTGGCCATTTGTTCACTGGCTCATAACAAGGTCATTCCGAATCAATGCACAGATTTGCGTGTGAAGCGCCACTTCTAAGCCGATTTGGTCCAATGAATGAGTTGGTTTTTAGTAGAATAAGTAATGCTCGTTCTGGATGGACTCTTGCAGCTGCTAAAATGCCAGACTTATGACTTTCATTAAAAAGTGGAAAATAGTATCTTATAAAGCAAAAAATAGCTGCAGTCTAGACTTGAATAGTATAGACTCTAGATAGTATAAAAAAAATTTTTTTAAAAAAATTCTATTGCAAGGAAGTGTTACCAGAAATTTCGAAAACTATCTTTTCCCGAAATTGAGTTGTTGATGCCTCCATCTCTTCACTTTATACGGATTTACAAGAAAATTTATATATTTATTCCCATATTTATAAGAATTTCCTACAAAGTTTAAATATATATTTAAATTTTTATCAGACTTAGAAATAGTTTATTATATAGTGAGCAAAAATTCAAAATTCAAAAATTATTATTATATTGTTTATTTTTTTATTTTTATTTATTTATATATTTTCTTTATTAACTTACTGTTTCCGGTAGAAACGTTAAGTCACAAAATTGTTCAAGTATTTCTTAGAACATTCCTTATTTTTTAAAACTTAAAAATCAATTGTTCTATAATAAACATTGAGAAAAAATTTAAAAAGTGATTTTTTTTTCTTAATACAAATTAATGGTAGAAATTTTAATTCAGAATATTTTTTAGAATTTTATTTAATTGCAACACATGTATATGGTTATTTTGGGTTTAAAAAATCCTGTTTTATATGTGTAGTTGGATCTAATGTGACCCTTGGCCATTTTAAACTCATTAAGCTGAACTAAATTTGACATTTGACAGACATTTTTGCCCATTTGGAACAGGACAATTTAGCATTGGGAAAAACAGCATGAACTTTGAACCACATGTAAAAGTAATTGGCATTGATTAATTGAATGCCAAGAGAGAGGGAGAGAAGAGAGGGCAGAGAGTATGAAGGGGCAGAAAACATACATTTCTCTCACTTGATGAGCGAATTATGCAAAGGCAGCCCAAGCAAACTGCCATTATCAGAGGAATCATTGCTAAATGAGTTATGAATGCAAATATACATTCATATCCTAACTATGCATATTCAAAAGGAAGAGGAGGAAGTGGAGGAGGAAGTGGAGGAAGAGTGTGTGTGTTGCATGCAACTTCAACTGCAGCCGCTTGTGTGCCACATGTTGAAATAAAGCGAATTTAATGAATGAATTGAGTAAATGGGGGAATGAAAATGTTTGTCTGCTGACTGTTTGAATACGCGTGTGGAGTCAGAGCTACTTACTTTTTGTTTTGTTTTTTTTTTTTTGGTTTTTATGGGGAGATTTGCTGACGTATCTGCATCTGGTTTTGTTGCCTTTGTTTTTGTTGTGTTGGTTGTGCCTGCTGCGCCCACATGTTGTATATTCTGCTGCAGTTGCAGTTGCAGCAGCTGCCAATGCTGATGCCACCACAGTTGCAACGTCAATCGCAGACAACAAATGTAACCAGAATGATGCGACTTCAGTGCTGACAGCTAAGAAATCTAGCAAAAAAATTTGGCTTTTTTTTTAGGGAAATTTTAGCTGTTTTTATGCAGCAGCAATATGGATAAATATAAACACTTTTATAAGCTTCGATGGGGAGCTATTAAAGACTTTAAGTGAGTTCCAAAAATTAACAGAATGCGGTTTAGTCTTGCATTTATTTAGAGGAAAATTTTTTTTTTTTTTTTTTTTTTAACTAATTAATAAATAATAATAATAGAAATAACAAGAGTCTCAGCGAGACTTCTATATAATTACAGAATCAGAAAAGACCCAAGAAAGTTGTTAAAAAAATTATAAATTTCAGTTTTAAATAAAAAATCTTTTTAAGAAGCAAACCATGAGTAAAACGCCATTTTCGTATAGAAATCTGATGAATTTTGACCAAGTTTGAAATTTATGAAGTCTCTGAGGGTAGCTTCTTTATTATTACAGGTCAGAAAATATCTAAGAAGTGTGTAAAATTTAAATTTTATATTATAAACCAATTTAAAAAGTAAACAATGAGCAAAACGCCATTTCGAATAAAAATCGAATAAGTTTTGACAAAGTTATGGATGTTTAAATATCTAAGATAGGTTTAAAAAATTTAAATTTCAGATTTAAATTGAAAATCAATTTATCTAACCTCAGTTAGCTGCCAAACAAAAGAAATTGGTTTCATACAAATTTTTTTTGTATAATATTCGAACAATTAAAAAAAATAATGTTTACATTAAAAATTAATTTTTTAATTTTTCAATTATAAATAATTTTTTTGTTTTTTTAAATAATAAATATCTGTGGCTTTGAAAATGTTTATATAAAATGTATATAATATATATTCCAAAGAAGCCTGTTAATTTTTTAATTTTTAAATATCTGTGTTCGACCTTTAATTTACTCTCATTTTGGCATTAAAAATTTCTTTGAAGTTTTGATAATACTTATTACAAAGTTACAGATTTTTGAGTCCAAAATTTAACAAAGTGCTCTCTAAATAATTTCTCATTTGATAAAATATATTTAAATAACATATAAATACACTAAACTTTGAACTTTTAATGTGTCTTAAATGTTTTGTTATGAAATGTAATTAACTAAATAATTATCTTGAATGAAAAACATAATAAATTATAAATTTATAAATTTATCTGAATGATTTAAATAAAAAATCAATTAATCGAAGTTTTTTTTTTAATTCTAAATAATTAAAAATAAAAATAGGAAAATAAATTGCAAATATTACAATATTTTTGTTTATTTTTTTAACGTCATTTCCTATGTGAAAGAAAATATATAATAAAAATCTGCATTTGACCTTTAATTAACGCCATTTTTAATGCTGTGCCTACACTCATTTTAATATTAAAATTTACTTTGAAGTCTTATATTACTTTTTACAATGTTACAGATTTTAAGGTCAAAAATGTAATAAATTGTTCTTTAAAAAAATTACTTATTTATTAAATATATTTAAATAGCATATACACAGACTAAACTTTAAACTTTTAATGCGCATTTAATTATTATGAAATGTTGTAAAATAAATAATTATCTTGAATTGAATTTATTTATTTTTTTTTTTGTCTAAAACTGGCTTTGGTTTTTGTTTGCTGACAACTCTAATGGCAAACTATAAATAACATGAAAGATTGTAATGGTTGTAGTTTCAGTTGTTGTTGTTGTTTCAGTTGTTGTTAACTTGTCGCTTGTCGGTAAGACCAAAGAGGCCAAGTACGCCCACAGGCGCCGCTTGATGATGGTATCAGGGCCAAACCATGGCACAGAGCCATAGAAGGAGGAGGAGAAACTGTTGACTGTGTGTTGCAACTTAGAACTCTTAAACATGCCACAGTAACAACGACAATAATGATGATGATGATGAGAGTTTTTGGTAACGTATTTTGAATGCATAATAATTCAAATTGAGAGACTGAGACACAGAGAGAGAGAGAGAGAGAGAGAGAGAGAGAGAGAGAGAGAGAGAGAGAGAGAGAGAAGTCAAAGCACTTCACGAATTCATAATTAATTGAATGCGAGTACACACAACTCCGAGGTACATGCAATATAAAAAATAAAACTCTCCTCATCCCCAAGATCCGTAGCACGCATGAAAGTCAAGTCAAAAAAATATATATATATATATAAAAAAAAGAAAAAAAAATAAAGACAAAGAAATTGCTTTGCCCGAGGGCTGGCATAGTTTTCTCTCCGTTTCTTACTTATTTCATTTTTATTTCTCTTCCAAATTGTAATTAAATGCAACACACTGTGTGGTTCCGGGAAATCTCAAACCAAAACATCACAAGAAAATAAAATTATGAACAAAACCTGACGATGATGTTGATGTTGATGATGATGACGAGTTAGAGTGTGTTGAACTCAGGAATACTCATATTACAGACAAAACCGACAGAAAGAAAATATATTTTATAGGATTTGACGCTAATATTGTTGTGTATGTTGACTAATTGCAATCAAATTTGTTTGACATACTTGAAATTTCTATACTTTTATTCAGTTTTGAAAGGAAATAAAATATGCAATTTAATAGGTAATCCTAGTATATATATACTATAGATTCTATAGTATTATTATGAGCTCAGCTTTGGTACTATAAAACCCTTTTTAAGTATAAAACGAATATTTGTAGAATTTTTTTTTGTTACTGAATTTTATGGAATTTATTTTTTTTTGATGTGACTTTATTTTTTAGACATTCAGAAAATATGCACGTCTCTGGGGAAATACAACTATTGAAGCTATCAGTTCCTTTATTTTGTGACTGTTTATGATGTTTATAGAAAATTTATATACTATATATTCCAAAGAAATCTGTTCTAGTTATTTTTTATTGCACTAAATTGCTTGTCTCATATTTTATATAATTTCTCTACAGACTGATTTATTTAGGTTTTAAGCTTTGTTTATTTGGAAAGAAAGTTAACATTTTATTTTTTTTCAGTTTTCTTATTTGTTCTGTATATAATTGTACGTCTGATATTTATATTTTCTTCCGTTTTATTAAAAAATGTAATTAAAAAAAAAATATTTAAAGATTTAATTGAAATTTTTTTTTAAATTTATTATAAAACAAGTATTAAAAAAATACTTTTTAGAGCTTTTCTGTACTAAGCATATTCTCAAAAATGTTTTTATGATTTTTTCTGCACTAAGCATATTCTAATGACCTCAAAGAGTCAAATTCTACAAACTGTTGGATATTTGTATTATTCTGAAACAACATTATAATATAGATATTTGTGAAAATTAAACTATTGCAATTTATAAAAATCTTTTTTGTAAAAAATTTTTTTTTTTGGTTTTGATAAGGCGAATAGTTAAAAAAAAATGTATTAATAATTAAAAAAAATAAAAACTATTTCTTTATTAAAGATTCATTTTTTGTTTCAGCACAATCCTAAATTATAACGAGTATAGTTTAAAGGCTTAATTAATTTGCATTTAAACATCTTAAAAACTATTTTTTATCTCAACTGTCTCACAAGCTTTAAAAAATCGAAAACCTAAAAAAAAACTGAAAAATATTTTTATGAAACCAAAAAATTATAATAAAATCATTTATTATAATTTTCTTTTTTTCATAAAAACATTTCTTAATTTTTTTTGTTTTATCATTTATTATAATTTTTTTTTATTTATATTCAACCAACTTCGCCTAAATTCCAGTTCATTATATATATATATATATATATATATATGAATATAAAAATATATTTTTTAAATATTTTCCTTATCATCTAACAAACATTACATAAACATCTCAACGACCATGCCGCGCTTGACCTTAACATTCGCAATCAGCTCGAGCTTAGCTCAGCCCAGAGAGTTGCTTTTCCCTTTGGGGTAAATAAATGAATAAATACTTTAATACATAATATACAGACTCAAAACCCCTTTTTAAAAACTTATCTCTTAGTTTGCTATGCCAAACATAAAATGCTTCCAGCAAGACCTTCTATTTCAAGTTGTTGTTATTTTTCTTGTTACACATTTGAAACCGAAAAACAAGTTTAAGTGTAATTAAAACTTTAATTAATTTAATGGATGGTCAAACTTTGAGTGTACACATACGAATTGTTGCTCTCTTTTCTGCTTTTAATGCATTTTATTACCTTTTACACCAATTGCATAATTTATTAAAGTGCAAAAAAAAGAAGAGGAAAATTGTTGTATTAAAATCGTTAGACAATTTGCGGGGCTTTGTAACCCAATGCCCGTCTCGCATTCATCATTAAGTAACGCATTAAACATTAAAAAAAAAATGTGTTAATTATTATGTAATGTTTGCTTCCATATGTGCTTAAATTACCTGCAATACAATATACATATATATAGATTGATTATGATACACACTCACCCTACTTGTATGCATACTTCCGTATTAGTCACACTTTAATACCAGACCACAATTTCAGAGTTGGAACTGCTTTAATAAGCTCGTGAAAATCAATTAGCAACGCATACTATATAAGGCAAACACTTTGTGTTTTAAAAGAAATCCAACTATTGAGATTTGTGTACTTTAGATTCTATAATTGGATATTGTATTGTATTTTAAAAATAACTATTTGCAAGCTTTTTACTGGGCTTAACAATTCTATCTTTGTATGGCATTTGAAAATGCTTACATTTTTGTTTAGGAATTATAAAAAAGTGGGCTGTAATGGCAATAGCTCTGAATAAACTAAAAAGTGCATATAAATATTTAATTTAATTTGTCACAATGTAAAAAATGTTTATCTAAATAAAAAACGAAGTTATATCAGACACAAAGACATAGTGTAACCTATAGAAACTCTCAGAACTCAGAAATATATCTTGTTCTATTTTTACCATTAAATACAGGTTTCTTTTTCTATAACATTATCAATTCGATTTTTTAAGGTTATTAACAAATTTTTTAGACATTTTATCATATTATAAAATAGAGTTAGTTATTTATTTTATTTTTGATATATTTTAATTTGAAATTTTTATAAAATTTATGCCAAAGTTCTTCAGTTGAAAATCAGTTTAAAATTTTTTAAGGCTTTTTCAGTTCCCTTTTTAAATTGGGTTAAGCATCTTCAATCTTAAGAATCTGTTTCAGGCGCAAAAACTGGTTTATGATGAATCATATTTTGCACTTTCTTTACCATCAAGAGAAGCTGATTTAATTTATAAACTAAAACATTTCTATAAAAATTAGCTATAAGCAGTTAATAATGATTAAAAGTGTACTATTTTTTTAAACTGACTTTTAAGGCATAAAACTTATTGCTCCATTTGCTTAAAAGGCTCTGTCTCTGCCACAATAATAAACCTTAAGGTTTTTTTTAGTTCTTTTCAAAACCAGTTTGCACATTAATAAATCTTTTCACTGCATTCTTGGGAATCTTCGGCATCTTTTGCCTGGTGTGAAGTAAACAAATTCTGATTCATGTAAATGTCGCGTGTGCTTAGCTGTAGATAAAAAAAAAGAAAGATAAAAAAAAACTGGAGAAAGGCACAACCCATATTACATATATATTCCTGAATAAGATGTCTCTCTCTCTCTCCCCGTTGCATGCCACCTCAATAAACAAATCAGCTGCAATTCTGAATCGTCTGCCTCTAAAAAATAAACATGTTGCTCAACAGGCTGAAACTGTTGCCTGTCGCTTTGAGTTTATTTATCTGTAGGAAAAAGACGACGAGTCATACCAGCCCAAAGTTAGCCTGCTTTTTTTTTTTGGATTTTTTTTTGTTTTTGTTATCTACAAATTTGTATCTGTGTAGCACGTACACACATAGATAGAGCGGGGGGCAGCTAAGGGCGGACAGTTTCTTACGCATGCGTAATATATTATTCAAAAAATATACAAAAAAGGAAAATAAAAAAAAAATAGAAAAACTTGTCTGTCTTCTTGCCTCACACCCACCAACGCACAAGACAGTTCATTACTCTTCTGTCTTTTTTTTTTGTTAAGCCATCTTCAGCTATTTTGAAATTTGGTGTCCAAAAAAAAAACCTATTTGTTTATATCAATTGTGAAACATGTGTGTGTAGATCAGGTGAATGCACTTTCTTTTAACTAGAGCTAAAAAAAAATAATTTGTTAATGGAACTACATATATTATTACTAAAAAGCTAGAAAGCTGTAATTTGATTTTTTTTTTTTGGCAGACTATATAATCTAACAGAGCTAAAAAAGCAGCATTTTATGCTCGGCTTTTTTTTTAATTTTTTTAATATTTTTTAAGTTAAATACTACAATAAATAATATAAATATAATATAAATATTATTAATATTATTTTTGTGGGTTATTCTCTCAGAAATTTTTGTAGAATTAAATTGAAAAATTATTTATCAAAATATGTCTATTTAAAAATTGCAGAAATTTTTTTTTGAATTAAATGGAAAATTTGTTCATCAACATATGTCTATTAAAAAATAGCTATTTTTAATATCAAATATCAAAATCAGTAAAATGCTTAAAGGTGGTATTAAAAAGTTTTAAATTCTTACAGCTCAAAAAAAAAAATTAGCTTAGGTTATACGATTAAATATTTAATACCTAAACCATATATGTCTGTATAGCAGACCCATAATTTCAAATCAAGCCGATAATTGACAGTAAAAAGCCTATGACATCGATTTCCCCTTAGACGTGCAACGGTCAATGGCTTTGACTCATCAACAAAAAACGAAAATTCAATAAAAAAAGGAAATAAATAAAAAATATATAAATGCATAAGCTGCAGTGGCGCATCTTAAAAGCGAAAGTATACCGGGGGGGCTTTGTTCGAATGTTGTTAATTAGCTGTAGAAAAGCTGATTACTAAAATTCATAGGAAATGCATTTATTTGTTTTTAGAAAAAAAACATCTTTTAGATAGTTTTTTTTCTCTCATTTTTTTGTAAGATGCGCATCGTTAGTTGAGTCTGCAGTCTACAGGCTTCTGGTTTTTATAAAGACTGAAAGCAAATCGATCGATTTTAATGGCTCAAGCAGCTGACAACTCACGGCTGACTTAATTACTTAATAGCCCTCATATTCACAAAAAAATAAAACAGCACTTGGCATATTTCTTGATGAGATGACGAGTATGAATATGTAGCAGATGTTTACTTTCATAAAAAGCTGTTAAATCATGTATTTAATAGGTTTAAAAGCAACAAATTGCTTAAGAACAGGAAAGAAAACTAAAGTGTTTGGTAATGACATTGATTTAATACACTTGCAGTTGAGTTTTATATAAAAGAAATCAATTTTTGATCAAAATTTTGTATGGTAGTTGTAGAATTTGGCTATAAGATATGTATTAAATTTTATTAAATTGTATAAAATGTAATAAAATTTAGCAATTGCTAAGTTTTTTTTTAACTTTTCTGTCAAAACAAATTTCTAATTTATCGATCCTACGGCAGCTATATAATATAGTTATCCGATTTTAATTAAAATTTATCAAACTGTGTAAAATACATTAAATTATATGCAAAATAAGTTTGGTTGAGATATTTTGTCAAACAAAAATGTTTTTCATACAAAAACTTATTTTTGGACAGATTCTTCCTATGGCAGCTATATGATATAGTTATCCGATTATGCTAAAATTTTATAGTCTTATAAAAAAAAATCCGATACGTAGAATACATGAGTTTAATTGACATATTTTGAAAAACAAAATGATTTTCTTATAAAAACTTATTTTTGCAGCGATTCTTCCTATGACAGCTATATAAAATACTACTCAGATTTCAATAAAAATTTGTGTAAATATATAGCTTATAATGAAACTCGGAATTGGTAAGTTTTGTAGAGATATTTTGAAAAACAAAAAAGTTTGTCTCACAAAAACAAATTTTTACAATGATTCTCTCTATGACAGCTATAAGATCCAGATCTATTGACCCGATCCAGCCGATTTCAACATATATACAGTCTGCAATAAAAAAAAACAGCTGTATCTATGTTTCATTAACATAACTAGTTCTTATAGTTCAAACAGATTGATGAAACTACTCAACTTCTGATGTTAAAAAATATATTTTATAGATGCAGATACAATCTCTTCAATGCGTTACATAATGCTTCACAAAACTGCAATACCCCACGCAAGCGTATAATAAATGCAAATACGGAAAACGAAAAGATCAAGTCAATCAAAAAATGGATAAATCGATGCGACTTAATGATGATGAAGATGATAAAGCAGCTAAAAAAAAAAATAGTGTGGAAGTTGAATATCAAAACTAGCTAAAGAATAAACAAGAAATGCGATTTTTCGATTTTAAAGCTTTTCAATAACGAGTTGCATGCCACAACAAAAAAAAAAGAAGAAAAAAATGCTGATTAAGCAATTAAATTTGATATTGAGTTTAGTCTGGATTTTTGCCAATCTTAAATAATCAAAATAAGTAGATAATTATAACAATTGTCTTGCATACAAATATCTAAATAAAAGCTTTGTATAATTGCCTTTTGTTTTGGCATCATTTTGTGTATATATATATTTATTTGAAGTTCATAACTTTTGTCATTTTGTTGTTGTTGAATTTTCATTTCCGTTGAATTCAGCTAAAATGAAATTTCATTCATTTGGCAAACAACAAAAACTAATTACGACTAAAACATAACTTGGAGCCAAGTTTACTCTGCAAATTGATGATTTTGTGTGGGATACAATGTTATATTATACATATATATATATATATATAGTTGACATCAACTTATAATGAGCAAATATTGTCAGCACGTTCACAATTTTTGTGAGATTAATGACATTGCGAATCACCAGACAGGTAGAGAGTTCTAATTAACTGGCTAAGGTCTTAAATCTTACGTCACTTGCCGCCTGCTACCTGCATTCTCTTCCCATTCTCCATTAACCCAATTTATCAACAAAAAAAAAACACAGTTCTGTGTTGCAGCAGCATGGGGCACATTTTACTTGTACTATACTCATTAGGAATGCATTAAGATGTCAAAGAACTTTTGCTTCTTGAATCAGTTCAAATGCCACAATGCAGCAGCAGGGCAGCAGCAAGGCAGCATGCTGCATGCTGCATGCAACATGCAAGACATTCCCGACAGCTGTCAGTTTGAAGCTCGTCCAAGGGTTTTAGTGGCATAGAATAGAAAGAATAGTATAGAAAATTTATCTTGAATTTGCCAAAATTTAAATACTCTTTATATTTCAGACTAATTTATTAAAGAAAATAGGTTTTCCAATTAAAAATCAATTTTTAGAAAATTATGCCTAAAAAAACTATAAAATTTCTATAAAATTATATGTATTTAAATCGATTAGAATCAAATTTAGTAAAATTGTAAAAAAATACAATAGATTTGGAATTCTTAACTTGGGTTAATAAATTTAAAGAAACAAAAATTTTTTCTTAAAAAAACTGAATTTCTATTTTATCGGTCCTATGGCAGCTATATGATATAGTTATCCGATTTTAATAAAAATATATCTAACTATGTAAAATATATTAAATTATATAAAAAATTAGTTTTAGTTGAGATATTTTGTCAAACAAAAATTTTTTTCATACAAAAACTCATTTTTCAACAGATTTTTTCTATGGCAGCTATATGATATAATGCTTCGATTATGATAAAATTTTGAGAAGTCGTAAAAACTAATATAGAACTTGTAATAATAAAATTTGATTAAAATATTTTGATAAGCTAAAAATTTGCTCATTAAAAAAATTGAATTTCCTATTTTTCAATCTTATGGCAGCTATAAGATATAGTTATCCGATTTTATTGAAAATTGGTTTGACTGTGTAAAATATATTAAATTATATAAAAAATAAGTTTGGTTGCGATATCCTGTCAAACAAAAATGTTTTCAAAACAAAAACTAATTCTTTTCACCAATTTTTGCTATTCGAAAAAGTCTTTTTAAAGTCTGATTCCAAAATATATATAGTCTAATGCAATAAGAAATATATATACGAAATTTCATTGGCATAGCTTTAAATACAGTCTAATTCGTATAGATTACAAAAACGCAAAATATATAACTTTATTGACAACTCATTAAATCTATATATTTACAGCCACAAAAATTGTCACTTTCCAACGCGTTACACTTTTGCTAACAATATTTTAATACCCTCTGATAGAGCAAACATTAAAAAAAAAAAGAACAACTTTCCATTGCAACCATAAAATTTTCAATTGTGACAAGTTTTCCAACTAGCAACGAACCCGAGATCAACAAAGTTTTTGGCAGTTTATTTCCTCCGGGCCAGAATTTCTTATTTAGAGGCGGCGGCAGGCAAGAAGTTTTGAAACTTTTGCTCTATGGTCGCATAATTTCTTCATTGCAACTGCACTTCTTTTGATTTGTTTGGGAAAAATGTTTGAGAAAATGGAAATGGAAATGAAAACAACAAATAAAATAAAAGAAAAAAAAAAGTCGAGCAAACGCAAACGCATGGCCAACAGATGTGTGGCGATTGCTTTACAACTTTCCCTGGTTCCGCAACGG
This sequence comes from Hirtodrosophila alboralis, assembly GCA_035043045.1. Lineage (NCBI taxonomy): Eukaryota > Metazoa > Arthropoda > Insecta > Diptera > Drosophilidae > Hirtodrosophila > Hirtodrosophila alboralis. The sequence continues at coordinate 212,853 of JAWNNH010000325.1, forward strand.
AAACAATGTTTAATCCAAATGGTTTTGTATTGTGTTGTATATTGTAGACTCAATAAAATAAAAAAAAAAAACTTTTACAACTGTTTAACCTATGTAGAGTCAGACTGACATGCTTGTGAAACTTTTTCTTTAAATGACTAACGAGAGAATTATTATAAATGATATAAATAAATATTTTTTTTAAAAAGAAAATCAAGAAAAAAATAAACGATGCTTAGCTGCATTCTTAATGAATTAGCTCAAAAGTGCTGATAAAATGAGCTGGAAATTTTAAATTAAAAAAACATAACTACAAAAAATTATTTGATTAATATAAATTCAAATTTTGAGCGTTTCTTAAATCGAATTCAATTGATTCTTAAATATGTACTAATTTAAGCAGCAGAAAAATAATAAATTATCTATCTATTAAATTATATGCTTAGCTGCATTCTTAATGAATTAGCTCCAAAGTGCTGAAAAAATGAGTTAGAAATTTTTAAATAAAAAAAAAAAAATTACATAAAATTATTTGATTAATAAAAATGAAAATTTCGAGCCTTTCTTAAGTCGAAGTCAATTGATTCTTACATATGTTCTAAATTAAGATTAAAGCAACAGAAAAATAATAAACGATTATATGCTTAGCTGCATTCTTAATGAATTAGTGCTGAAAAAATGAGTTAGAAATTTTTAATATTAAAAAAAAAAATTACAAAAAATTATTTGCTTAATGAAAATTCAAATTTCGGGCGTTTCTTAAGTCGAATTCAATTGATTCTTACATATGTTATAACTTAAGCTTAAAGCAGCAGCTGTACCAAATTTCCTAAAGATATATATATTATATATAACTCTATATAACATAATTTTTTTTATAGCTAAAATATGTAATTTTTAGCGGCAACTTAATTTATTCTCACATATGTTCTAGCTTGAGCTTAAAGAATAAGCTGTACAAAATTTTATGAATATTTTCTCCAAAAAGTTTCCAGTTCACAGAGATCACATAATTTTTATTTAAAAAAAAACCTACCTGCACAACAAAGACATTAGCAGACAACCCATATGAACTGTTGTCGTGTTATAACAAAAAAAAACTTGAGCCATCAGCTAATTTAGCAATAAATGCAATAACTACAATTAACAACAAAAGCAGAAAGTCTGCGTGTGCTCTACAAAGACAGGATAGTCAGGTTTTTTATAGAGAGTGAGAGAGGTAGAAAGACGCTATTACACGCCGGATTATATGTGGTAACAGCATGCCATAACAAGCTAAAAATTATATATATATGACACACAGAGTAGCAAAAAAACATATAGACAACGAGTCTAGTAGGGTCCTCGAAAACAGGAAACACTGATTATGGGGCTAGCCTCTGACTAAGGCGTACAATTATTACACAGCTAATATGCCATAACTATGAAAAAATCTCTGATGATTGCCAGACAAAAGAGAAGAAAAATTAAAGACTTGTATATATGTACATATATATTTATAAACACAAGTTGAGGAAACTTGTTGTAAACTATAATTATGCACTTGTCAGTCAATCTATGCATAGTTTTGCAAAGGAAAGTGACAAAGTTAAGTTTAAGAACGACACATCTAATCAAGGGCGTGAACAGGTTTTAGCCCAGGGGGTAGAGGAATGTAAATTCCAATTTGTCAGCATAAGATAAGATAATTTATTTAAAAAAAAAATCAATTGTTAATAATAATTATTTGATATTTTCAATCGCTTATGAGCAATTTATAAATTTATCAAAATTCTCAGGAAATACCAATTATTTTTTTTGGGTAAAATTTTTTTTTTAGGAGATGAAATGATTTATAAAAAAAATTAAAAAAAAAAGCAGCAGTAATTTTTGTGGCGAAAAAATCTTCAATTAAAAATTGTTAAATGACTTTTAAATCAAATTATAAAAAAATTGCAATTTATTAAGAATCCCAGGAGATAACAATTATTTTTTGACTAGAAATACATTTTTATGTTTTATTTTAAAAGGTGAAATAATATATTTATTAAATTTTACAAAAAAAAACAGTAATTTTTTGAGCAAAATAATCTTTTATTAAAGTTTATTAAATGACTGAAATTTTGAGTGAAAAAACCTTTTTGTTATAGGAGTTATAAAATGATTTTTATTTTGTCGCTCAATAACAATTATTTTTTTTTTAATAAGAGGAAAAATTTTTTTTCAAATAAAATTAAAAAAGCAACATCAGTAATTTTTTGAGCGAAAAAAATTATTAAATAACATTTAAATCATATATAAATATAAAAAATTAATATTTTTTGAGTGGAAAGTAAAAATCTTTGAATAAAAAATGAGCTCATTTTATTTTGTCGCTCAATAACAATAATATTTTGTAACAGGAGAAGAAATTATTTTTAAATAAAATGAATGAAAGAAAAAAACACATCATTATTTTTTGACCGAAAAAAAATTATTAATTAACTTTTAATAACAATATAAAAAATACGACTATTTTTTGAGTTAAAAGGAATTTTTTTTAAATAGGAAATGAACTGATTTAATTTTATCGCTCTATAACAATATTTCATCGAAATTAGGAACTTTTTTGAATTTAGTTTCTGTATTGAATATATTTGATTTATAGGAGATTTTCAGATCCTCCTTCTGCTGCTGCTAAATTACGAACTTGCATCTAAAATAAACCCTTTTTTACTGTCCCAAAACGCCCTTATCAAACTCTAAAGCAAATTAAAAATGTGTGTATTGTGTGTGTGTATTGATAACGCCTTGGAATTTATTTCGTAACTCTAACGCACAATATCATATTTGTTGTCTTCTTGCTGTTAAAAACGAAAATGTGTATCTCATAGATACAAAAAAAAAAAAAAATAGAAAAAAAAAGAATAACAAACTGTAAACTAACAAGTCACGTACCCTGACGAAATATTCGTATGTTGTATCAAAATCGAAAACTGATAAGTTCACCAAGGGCCGCCAAGGTGTCGTCATTGCATTTGTTGATAATATTATTCTTATTTTCTTTTTTTTTGGAATATGAGTAAATAAGGGGGTCATAAAAATTAAACATTCAGAATGATTGTTGAAATAATTCAGCTGGCCTGATTACGCATAGGTAGGCTGTATATAGAGAGATATTTTAAGTTAAACTTTGTACAAAAAATTGATAAAGCTAAATGCTAAATTTTTGAATGAATTTTAGGGCTTAAAGTGTAATTTTATCATTTAATTAATGAATTATATTTTTTTAAATATTTTTTACTATCAGATTTAATCAGTTAATTAATGAATTATATTTATTTGTGATATTTTTTGACTAACATAAAGCCTTGAATTATAAATACTTTAAGCCCTATTTTAACTATTTTTAAATTTATCTTTTAGCAACATTGTAAAGGCTTTATAGCTCTAGTTACCTTTGGTAACTTTTCAATTAAAAATCACACTGACTTATTATGCAATATAAAATATAATTTATTGTTTTTATTTTTGTATTTTTTAAGTTATACTTTATGCAGGAATGTCGCGTTGTCGTGCCTACCATTTATGTCCTACGCTATTTATTGCATAAGTTTTTACTGAAAGTAAAAGTTTTGTTTAGCGCCTGCAACTAATTATGTCGACTACTACCAAAAGCTAAGAAAAAATAAAAAATCAAAAGCAAAAAACAGTTGACAAGTTGCAAAAGAAATAAAGAGTTAACAAGATGCGGCTGGACTTGTTGCCTGTTGATTTACAGTTGACAGACGTTGTCCATAAAAGGTAATGATGCTTTTTTTTTTATATAAAAAAATCAACGGTTATCTTTTTTTTTTGCCTCTACGAACTACTTTTAAAACAAATTCCAAGGTTTGTGCATTAAATTAGAAAAACTTGCACAGCAGTTAAAAGGTTTTTGTGGAAAATAAATTAATTTTAAAACGAAAAACGGAGCTAAAAAAAAATCACAGAAAACCCAAAACTATTTACCAATGAAAAGGGAAACTGAAAAATATATTACTATATATATTTTTAATAAAACATATATATTTTTTTTAATAAAGCAATTTTGGAGAGCCAATATAATATTTTAGATTTTATTTAAAAGCCTCGATCTATTCCCAAAATATTTTTGGTTTTATTCTATTCTCAAAACGTTAAAATTTTGAATAAATTATTTCTTACAAAAAAATAAAATGTTAGATTTGTTTTGAGTTATTTTTAACTGTTGTGCATTAAATTAAAAAAATATTGCAGATCAATTGAAAAGTATTTGTCGAATATAAATTAGGCTACATTAATTTTAAGAAGGAAAAACGGAGCTAAAAAATCACAGAAAATCCCAAAATATTAACGAATGAAAAGGGAACTAGAAATTATAATCCTATATAAATTTTTAATAAAACATATTTTTTTTTTATAAAACAATTTTGGAGAGCCAAAATAATATTTTAGGCTTTATTTAAAAGTCTCATTTTATTCCCAAAACGTTGATAATTATAATTTTAAATAAATTATTTCATATAAAAAAAAGCTAGATTTGTTTTAAGTAATTTGAAACGTCTTTCTGATTTTGTGTGATTTATTTAGTTCCGTTTTTCTTTTAAAAAGGAATATTTGCCTAATTTATATTTATTTTCAATGCACAACATTAAATTAGAAAAATTAGCAAATCAGTTAAATGATATTATTGTGGAATATAAATTATTGTGAAATATAAATTATTGTGGAATATAAATTAAGCAAATAAAAATATTTAAAAAAAAAAAAAAATTCACCTAAAAAAAAATCACACAAAATCATGAAAAGGGAACTGAAAAATGTCTATATTTTTTTAATAAAGCAATTTTGGAGATGGAAACCAAAAGTAATACAGTAAAGCCTCTTTCTATTCTCAAAACATTATTTATTATAATTTTGAATAATTTATACCAATTATAGAGACTATAAGATTTCTTTTTATAAAAAAAAAAACAAAAAATGCTAGATTTGTTGTGAGTAATTTGACGTTGAAAGCGCGATAAGCATTTGCAGCTGACGCTCGAACATAAATCTACAACAAATAAATTCTGAAATACATTTTCAAATGTCGTCGTTGTGACGAAAATAAAACCGGGAGAAATGTCGCATTTATATCTAAAAATAAATATATAAAATACATACGAGGCGAGTACATAGTAAAAAAAAAGTATACACAAAACATTGCAGTATTCGCAACGGATGCCTTAGCATGAGGGCAAATAAAATAAATGAGCAAATTTAATAAAAAAAAATAAAAAGAAAATCTGCACATAAGAACTAAGGTCTGATTTACGATATTGCCTGAAAGTGACAAGTGTATAAGGGAGGACTTTGTTTTGATGGGCAACAAATCAATGTCTCGTCTAAAATGCGAAAAAATTGACAACAATAAATAAGAAGAAAGGAATTTGAGGCAAACGTGCAGGACATATAAAACACGCCCCCCCAAAGGACAACAAATCTATGGTATAAGAAAGAGGGGAAAAACATAAAATAAAAACCTGTTGACCGCGCGAAATTATTCACGCTCGATTAAATCGATAAACAAACAGGTTGCACAAAGGTCAAACGCCACAAGCTCGCACAAGATGAAAAAAAAAACTTTTTAAATAGCCGGAACACACCAAATTGAAGTACAAAGGATTCTTCAACTCACCCCCCTTAGATCAAACATCAGTTAGAGGGATGATTAGCTAGATTATCAATGGTGTGTAAAATTGGTAACATTTTGTGGCCATGGACATGAGGGGAATTTTCTATAGAAAATTAAAGCTAAAGTAAAACAAAAAAAAAAAGGCAAACTTGGCCAACAGGTGTGGCAGCAGCTGTGCAAAAAGTTTGGAATAAAAGTTTAATAAGCGAAAAATACAGTATAAAACGGGGTGAAAATATATATACTATATATATTCTATACTATACTATACTTCTATATATACTTGGCATGATCTCACAGAGACTATTAAAGCTAAAGCTATGAAATTAGCTATGTGGTTATTTTAAATGAGTTATTTAAAAAATCAATAGAAAACATTTGTGTTTACTTAAATTCAAGTAAATATTATAATTACATACTTAAATAAGTCATGAAAATTGTGAACGAGACTTAAAGAGACTATAGACGCTATATAGCTCTGAAATTCTTGAAATGTCTCAACAAATGTCAATAAGAATACATTTGTGTTTATAGATTTTTATATATTTTATGAATAATGTAGATAATATTAGGTTTAAAAAAATATATATAAAAAGAACAATTTTATATTTTAACTTTTTAGGGGAGAAATCAGATTTACAAAATATATATATATATATATATAAAAAACCAATTTTATATTTTAATGAGAGAGTTATGGCATCAAATTTCAACAAAATAAATAATTTTTTCAGTGAGTTTAGTAAATATTTTCCCTACATATCTAATATTTCTTTAATAGCTGTAATTTCAACAAAATATTATTTACTTCAGCGGAAAAGGCTTTTTGTCGTCTGTGTTCTTAGCTTGTAAATAATATGTACAAAATTGTACTACAAATGTACATAATTAATTACTGCAATTAAATGAATTGAACAAATTATGAAGACAACGCGTTTCGGTAAATTAAAAGTATACAAAAAAAAAAAGATATTTTTATTTTTTTTTACTAAAAAAACAACGTTTTAAAATTGATTTTTAATTAAAAAAAAATTGAGCAAATATTATTTGTCGATAGTTTTACAAGTATATAAAAAAAACCCAATAATTGACATATAACTTCAGTTTTAAAGATTATTTTTTATTAAAAAATATTGTTTCAAAAATTATTATTCGATATTTTAAAAGGTTTACAAAAAAACCTAAAATCGTCTGAATTTTATTTTTTATCATATAAATTATGTTTTAAGGATTATATTTTATTAACAAAAATTGTTCCAAAATTTATTGTTCGATATTTTAAAAGGTATACAAAAAACTGAAAAATCGTCTGAATTTTATTTTTTATCATAAAAACGTTTTAATAAATTTTTTTGATTAAAAATTATTATTCGTTATTTTTATTATTTTTATTTATTTTTATTTATTTTTTTATTTTATTTATTTATTTTTTTATTTTTTTGTTAATAAAAGTAAGAGTTAAAAAATTTTTATACTGAAATTTTTTATTTTAAATGTCAACGGTTGCGTTTCCTATTTTTTCTTTCTTTTTTTTCAGCTTTTTATATATGAAAGGAACTCGGAGGCTATAAGAGCTATACCCACAAAATCATTATTATTAGTTGTATGTGGATTCTTCTATAAAAAACTCAGATAAATTTAGTTGCAAAATCAAAAAAAGCCAATTTATTTAAACTTTTTCCAGTTTTGCATTTAAGAAAGTAACTCAGACCTACCTCTATTAAAATGATATTTAGTTTCTAAGAATCTAAATGCATATGCGATTTATTGTAAATATTTAAATATGCCCGCTGGCAATGTTAAAAGTTAAAGCTAATATTAAACTGTAACAAATGTTGACCTAGAACTTTCTAAAAAAAAAAAAAATGTTAACTTACATCTGAGAATTTGTTGCTGCTGCAGTTGCCGTTGCTGTTGTTGTTGCCGTTGCTGTTGCCGTCATTGTCAACGTTACATTATTATCCGTACACAATGTAGTTGTGGTGATTGTTGTTATGTTGTCCTCTGTGGGATTCAAATACCATTTAGTCTGTGAGACAATTTGCTTGCATCCTTCGGCTGTCGAGTGCTTTGGCCTTAATTGGACTGTGTCGCAGGCAGCAGCAGTAGCATCCTTCTGCTCGTTCTGCTCCTTCTCCTCCTGCTCCTCGTTGGCTACACTATCAAAATCATTTGCCGAAGCACGCCCGCTATCCGAGCAACCGATAGGAGGTAGCACTGTAGTAGGGACATCATCGTTATTCGTATTCGTCGTATTGTTATCCTTATCCTTCACGCCCAAAATGCACACGACGAGGAATTCATCGGTCGGTGCTGCCGCTGGCGCTGTTGCTGTTGGTTGCGGCACACTTATTGTTGTTGTAGACATTTTTCGCAGCAATTTTTGGAAAATGTATTTTTGTTGTTGTTTTTGTTTCGCTTTGGCTTGTGCTATTGATTTTCGCTTAATGCTGTTGTGAATTTCATATATAATTGCGCTTTGTTTATTGCACACATTTGTACATTCCTTTTTGGCAAAATGCCGCGAAAGAAGCACAAGCACGCACACCTATACACCTATACACACCTATACACCTTCACACCCACGTCTCTCTGAGCGCACAGGCAAATTTTTTTTTTTAGCGTCCACCGGCAAAGACTGCACTTGATTTAAATAAGTTTAATTGACACAGATTTCGGCTTGCATTCGCTGTCTTAATATAAAGACATGCAATGTCTCAATATATACACATATATATATTTAAAACCAATTTACACTCTTTAAAACTGTTGTGCAATTAGACACAGCGCTATTAACTAATACTAGGCGATATGTTTTTATATTATTTTTAAAATTGACTTCTTTTCATTCACGCGCAAAAGCGACGCGACGCGACGCTTGTAGTACTTCGACGTCGACAAAACAACAACAAATGTTAAATACAATTTATCGAAGCGCGATATTTTCATTTTTTAAGCTACTCAATTTGGCGCTGTTAAACTCAAGATGGACATGTTAGCGTCATGTTAATGTTCGATGTATCGACATCGCCAAAAAATAATTGTTATCGCTGCAATAACAAGCAACCAATCGTGTGAAACTTGAAATCTTATTGCATTTATTTTAAAATTGGTGGTATACATCAACATTTGCTTATATATACAGCAAAAAACATTGAGTTATGTTTGGAATTCATAATGAAAGTAAATTGCATTTTGTTGGTCATGCGCAGCTCTAAAAATGCGCAGTGCTAAAAATGCGCAGCATATTGCATTTTGAGCGCAGCATAAAAGTATGCTACAAATTTATGTATGCTTGTGCAAGGGCAGTTTGAAAAAATGTTTTAATGGTCAATGTTCCAATGCTCTTTCCAAACTTTAAACGCTCATAACTTTGTCAAAAGTGGTCCGATTTACATGCTGAATGTCATTTTGATGATGGCTTGTCTCCTAGATTGATTTGTTATATTTTGAATACTTATTTTTTTTTAATATTTGTTGCATAAAATATAAAATTATTCAAAAAAATTGAAATTCTTAAAATTCAGAACTTTTACATTAAATCGATTGCGGACATTGAATTAAGCATAAAATACCTGTTAAACAAAATTCCAGAATCTATATAGCCGCAAAATTAACAAAACTCTACAGATTTTCGTGCGGAATGTCTTTTTGATTGTGATTTCTTCCCTACATTCATTTTGTCATTAAAATTTCGATATTAAAAATTATTCAACAATTTTATAATTGCTTTCATGGCATTAAACAAAATTTCGAGGTTTTCTTTTAATATGTATTGGCAAAAATTCAAACTCCATATTAAATGCTCTTTTAAACTGTCAAGATATATAACTTTGTCAATTTTTTTTGCTGATTGTATGCTTTGTGCTGGTTTGTTCACTTGATAGATTTGTCATGTATACTAAATTGAATCATTTGTGAAAATTCAATTTTTTTCAAATATTTTATTAAAGTCCTTAGCCAGTGGTTGACTGACCCACTGAATGGTTTGTCCTGATAAAAGGTAGCACACGTAAAAAAAAAACTGACTAGGCACTAAACACATTTTTTCTTTTATGTAAGAACAAAAAAGAGGGTCATAACTTATTTATGGCGTTGAGGCTGTCTCTTTGGAGTGTTTCTTGAGGGGAATGAATAGAAATAAGGGGGGACAGTATATATATATGCCTTCTAAATATATATATATGTGTGTTTAAAGTGCAGTTGGGTCCAGTGGGTCAGTGAACTCGGCCAAACAGTCGAGACGTTCTTAGTGAAACGAATAAACATCTTGTGACCTTACTGTATGTCATTCTTTATACAACATCTTATGTCAGCGTGTCTACTAGAGTGTAGGCCTACATAATATTTTTATTTTTATATTTCTTTTTAATGTCCAAATCGTTTGGGTCAAGTGCAGACACACTGCTGCACTGTTACGTATATAATTCAATGGATATTATATTGATTATATGTCAAACAACGTTGACACCAATGTCCATCGCCAGCTGAGCACCGGTCATCAGCAGAGTCTCTCGCTGCACCTTCCTCCATTCTATTACAATACTCCACGGGCGGCTAACGATTAACTGACAGTCATTTTAAATATCTCAATACCCATTTGACAAGGGTATACGGTTGGGCAGGCTCCACAGGCTACCCCAATACATATATATATATATTGACGTATAGCCTTTAAGTCTCTTTAGTCTTTTCAACTAAAGTAAAATTGCACTGAGGGGGGCGGCACAGGTGGTAAATAGAGTGTCAACTGAACTGTTTATCAGGAAAGAAAATTTCAGAAAAAAGAGCAAAAAAGTTTTCCATCTTTTAAGAGTTCACTGCATTCGCTCATTGTTACATAAATTTTTGAATAACCCGTTGTTACTTGAGCGACACTTTAAGCCAGCCCTGAGGCCATCATTTAATGACTATATATATGTATATATATAATATATATCTATACGCTTTAATGAAATGCATTTTCATATTTTTCATATAATTTTAAGTTGGCAAAACTTTAATTATTAAATGCATAGCATTAACAGTGACATTCTACTTAGCTTGCTGTCAAAGTTCATGTTAACTGAAAAGTTTTTTACATTTAACAACATGTTAAAAAGCTTGAAAGCGTAGCATTTTATTGCACTATTCTTTCTAAAAGTTGTTGTCAAAGTTCTTAGCTGACAAATAGCTAAAGTTAATAATGTAATAAATAGCGCTTCATTTGATGGCAACAAAATTTGAAATTTTGTGTCCACTAATGTTGCTGTTAAAGTTCATAGTAGCTGATAAATAGCTAAATTTAGCAACACGTTAAATAGCGTTTAAATTTTTTTGAAAAAAGTGTAAAAATTTGATCAAAAATAAACTTCAATAAAAGTTGTAAATGTAAAGTGAGCTGTTCTTAAGTTCCCCTCAAAATTCTTGCTAACTAAAATGCAGTTTTATTTAAAAACAAGTTAAATGTCGTGTTAATTTATAATTTTAGTCTCAAAGTGGTCTTCAAATTAAACGCAAACAAATTATTTTAAGCTGAGAACAAGTTAATATTGTAGAGTTCATGTTAACTCACAATAAGTTTAATTTAACAACAATTTAAATATAATTTTGTTCTCAACGTTGTATTAAATATTCGTTAATGTTGGCAACAAGTAAATATTGCAAATGCGCTCCTTTAATTTTCCCTCAAAGTTTATGTTAACCAACAAACACTTCAAATTAACTTAAATATTCAATTTACTTAAAAAGCGTGACCATTTTCTCATTTCGCTCTCATGCTGCCATATGTGTTCAAGTTTTTGCAAGCTGGCCACACTAAAAATACTATTTACTTATCATAAACGGGCTGTCAATGTTTGACAACATGTTAAAACGGCTGTCAACTTTAACAGGAACATAAGAAAATAGCCCCGAGCTATCGACTCTATAGTTCTAGCCCTATATATACATTTTGTAGTTATATGTGAAAAGTTTTACACTTACCCCGCAACAGTTTGGCTCGTTAGCAGCTGTTGGTGTTGAGTTGTTTTTGTTGTTTTTGATGCTCGACAGGGCAACGAATGGCTACGCGGACGCTTCCGGTTGCTGCTGCTGCTGCTGCCACCGCCATTGCTGTTTGCCTGTGTCAATATGGTGGCCAGTTGCCGTTCATTGCTCATGGCCAAGGGCTGTTGGCACTGCTGATTTGTTGTTACGCTTGGGTTCACAATTTTTAGATTGTTTTTGGCAAGGCTGTAACATGCAGAGTTTTTATTTTAAAATATATATATAATATAATTTTTGCTTGTCAGCCTAGAGATCAAACATTGCCATCACATAATTTAAAAATATTAATTCAAAATTAACTTTATCCTAATAACTCAATATAGCAACATATAGATAATATAATGTTAACAAAAAAAAAACTAAATTAATAAAATGATACAAAAATAAATAAATAAAATAAAAGCAAATAAAATAAATTACGAGTTGATAAACGTTGATATTATATTTTTTAAATAGACTATATTAGAATATTTATTTTTTTTTAATTAATTAAGCAGGCTATATAATAAATAAAATTAGGCAACAACAGTTTGTATCCATCTGAGCTCATCTGAGACTAAATTTGTATATGTAATATGTAAGCCTATTTAAAATATTTTTCCTAAGTTTTTATAGATAGTAAATAACATTTACATCTAAAGAGTGATATAAAAAACCAAAATTCGACTTTAAGAGAAAAAATTGTTTAAGAAAATAGTCTTTTTAAAAAACAGGCTTATTTTTATGCAACATTTTTAATTCAATTCCTTTAAATTAAATTCTTTTAGCGGTCTGTATAAGAATATAATTTAATTAAAGCATGTAATAAAATAAATAAAACTGGGCAACAAAATTTGGTATTGCCGAACATCTGAGCTCATCTGGGAGTCCATACCGAATAAATAATAAAACGATTTACAAAAATTTTTCTTAAGTTTTTTATAATAAGTATATAACATTAACATCTAAGGATTGATATAAAAAACCAAAATTCGACTTTTGAAGAAAAAATTGCTACAAAAAAAAAAACTTTAAAAAAAGGCTCATTTTTCTAAAAAAAAATTTAATTCAATCCCAAATAACTTTTGAACGAATAAAATTATTTAAAAATGTTTAATGACAAATGTATAAATTTAAAAAGGAGTCGAAAATTGTTCAAAATTTTTGAAAAAAGAATTAGCAAACTATTTTACATATAAATGAGTTTAATCTCAAAAGTTTCGGATTTTTTAAAAATTGGTTGCATATTGTAAATAATAATTAAATTGTTCATGACTAGTGCATTAATTTGAAAAATAAATTAACAAAATAAATAAAAAAAATATTCTTAATAAATAAAAAGTAACTTACCTTTGCTTAGTTTCCGTTTGTGGCAGCTGCGTTTTGACATTTGTTGAATTTACGGGCAATAGATCGCAATCTCCTAGTAGCACCAAGGAATTGGCAGCCAATGGTATGACACGTGGACGTATAACAGCAGTTGGCTGTCGACGATCCTTGGTGACATTGCCCTCCACGCCGCCGCTGCACAGAAATGTCCACTGCGGTGTGGCAGGTTTGCTGGGGGCAGTAGCAGTAACAGCAGTAGCCGCAGGCGTAGATGTTGTGTCCAATTTAATGACATTCACATTTACGGCCACTGTGGAAACATGCTGCTGCTGCTGCTGTTGCTCATCTTGCATAACTGCAGGCAAAGAATTTTGTCTTTTAATGGCAACCAGACTAGCTTGCAGCACAGGCGTTGAGGGTGAATGTTGCAAGTTGGTGCCGACGCCGACGCCGACGCTGCAGGCCACACAGCGTGGCCAATAATCACAAGAGTTGAGACTTTTACGGCATTTCATGTTGGTGCCTGTTGGCTCGGGACTGCAAGAGGAACAGGCACAGTGAAACTTAGGATAGTTTCGGTAAGATTTATCCAAAATTTCCTTGGTTAGATTTTTTAAGTTAGTTTTAAAATTAATTTTGTGAATTGCACTACTAATTTGTTATCCTTTAACCATTAGTTTTAGTAGTTAATTTTAGTAGTATTATTAATTGAGTATCTATGAGTTTAAGCAGTCTTTTTACAACACATTTTGTAAAGCATACCCTGGGAGCTTGCTCTGGTCAAGAAGGTTAGTTCAGCTTTAGCTTAGCTTTAGAATATGTTTTCAATTTTGTGGTTGTTTTTTTTTTTTTTTTGGTTAGAGGCGACCTACAGTTGAGGCCTTGGTGCGTTTGTTTTTTCTAAATAACAGTGTTAGAGGTTTAACAGAGAATTAACAGCTAATGTTATCGCTTATCGTTTATCGATTGTACTTGAGCTCAGTACCTGCTGCTGCGCGGCGGCGGCGCTGCTGTCTGTTGCCTATACAAATGATCCTCTCTGGAGCTGGAACGTTGTGGCTTTAATATTGTTGTAGGATGCTCATAAATGCGCGTCTCATTGCTCATAAAATTGAGTTCACTATTGCCGCCAGAATTGATGGTCTCACGATTGCGCAATTGCACGGGCAACTCATAATCGCTATCGCCGCGTCGAAAATTCATTATGGGAGATTTACGCAACATTTCATAGGTCAATTCATGATCACATAGACGCGTGCCATAACTCTGACTCTGCGGACTGCCAGTGCGACGTGAGGGCAAGTGCAAATTATTGGATGAGGAGCCCGAAGATTGGGGTGAGCGTGTGGTATTACGCTCATGCGCATTTCCCGAAACTGGTGAATTCGATTGTCGCAAACGTGATGAGCTGCTGGCCACAACTGTTGCCGACTCTGGCACAACACCAACAACAACACCTGGCTGTAGAAAGCGTATGCTGGAGCCACTGCTGGCATTATTATTAAGCAATGCCTCACGATAATCCTCGTCAAATGATCGACTCTTATCAAAGTCCAAACGTAGATTTTGATTGCTGCCGCTGTCATTGCGTATTGCATTGCTGCTGTTCGTGTTGTTGCTGCCACTGTTGTTGCTGCCACCACGATTATAATTGTTGTAATCAAAATCAAAAGAGCATGCCTTGTCCACATCGCTTTGACGCAAACGCGTGCCGCCATTCGAACTGGGCAACATTTTGTTGCCTCTAGAATAGACGTTCGGATTGGATTGCTGGTAAATCAATGTTGCCTGCTGCTGTTGTTGCTGCTGTTGTTGCTGGGGTGAAGCACCGCCCACGCATACCACAGATTTGTGTCCACGATTGGGTGAACGTTCGCTAAGTTGCAGAGATCTGGCAGAATGCATAGGATTTTAGTACAAAAACCATAACGATTATAAGTTTAATTATTTTTTAAATTTCAGGATATAACGGATTGTAACTTACCTGGAACGTCGTATTAGATGCTCCTGTTCCGCCTGCTTGGCTGCACTGCGTCCCACCGCACGACGATACTGCGCTTGAGCTTGAGTTGCCGCAGCTGTTGCCGCCGCTGTTGCTGTGGTGCTGGGACTGCCATTTAGTGGCTCATGTGATTCACCACCGCTATAACTGGAGCTGGAGGAGCTGCGTGATATGGTTGGCGGCGTTTTATCCTCATGCCTTTGGCGGCGTTCCAGCGTATTGCTGCGTGAACTGGAATTCTGACGCGAACTCATCAGCGATACCTGTGAACCCTTCTTGCGACGCTCCTCCGGCGTCAAAGAACGAGATTCGGGCGTCAGTGAACGTTGCTTGCGCAAGCTGCTCGAGGAGCTATGTGAATCATTGCGATCTGGAGTCAGGGAACGTTGTCGCTGTGTTTTAAACGGAGAGATGCTAATGCTGCCCGTGGTCACGCTGGGAAATTGATAATTGGTGGCGGACAAAAATTCCGTAGAGCTGCCATCTTCATTGTCCAGCTCATCATTGGAGAGATCTGTTAAATATATAATATAAAATGAATATAAATAAAATGAATTACAAAGAGATTGATGTATTTAATTGAATTTTATATATAGTGGAAGCTTCCTTAATGGAAGAAACAGATATAAGAAACAGATATATATTTAGAATCGGTCGAAGAACGGATCAAGAAATGTTTACTATGAAAAAAAAAACCTTTTTATTACTTAAAATCTATTTATAAAATTTAGTATATTAGGTTTAAAAGAGAATGGGGATATTTGGCGATTATTTGGCTCTAAAATTGAAAAAAAAAACCAACAATAAAAAAAGAGAGAAATCAGTAAATTATTCAAAATTTAATTTTAATATTGTATTAATATTTTAATATTTAATAAATGAAAAGCCAACATTAAATTTATCATTGGAATATAAAGATTTTAAGGAGCTATATTAAAGGTGTAGAAGCTTTCCAAGGATTTCACACAACAATGCTCATAACTTTGGAAATTTCAATAACGTTTACTAGCCAAACACCCACAAAAACACACACACACACACACTCATACACCCAGCTACACACAACAAGTCGAGTGGACTGTCATTCAGTATTACAATCTCTTTATTCATCATCATTTCCCCCCTTAAGTCAGTCAAGTAAGACAATGACAAGGACGTTAAAAACAAATGCCAGAATGGCAAGGATGTTGATATGGATGTGGATCAATGACTCGCTCTCCCTCTCTCTTTCTCTGTCTCTGTTTGAATGTTGAATGCTCAACTTCTGTCGCTGATTCAATGAATTTGTTAAAAGTGAAACGAAGCGATTGAGGCGATTACTTAAAATGTCGATTATTTGAGTTGTTTTTTGGCAAGCAGAAATATACACTGCATAAAAATATAAATGAAATTCAGAAGTCAAAGATAATTTTAATGCAATGTCATTCTGATTTTTTTTGTTTTTTTATTTGTCGAAGAACATTGCTGTTATTTATCGAAATTATTTTATGCACTTATTCTACTTTGAAATATAAAATTAACTAAATATTTTCTTGCTAAATTTAAAAAATAAAATAATTTAATTTTAGGAAACACGGCTGAGAATTATAAGTGCAAGTGCATAGATGCTCAAAATCGACGACTGTAAGTATGCATTTTTTTATTTTAATTTGCATATCTAATTAATGCTGAATATTATATATTTTTAGTATGATAAAATTCGAATTTGTTTTGATATTCTCAGTAGAAAAAATGATTGTTAAAAAAATATAATAGAAGAGTGTTTATATTATCCGTAAAAAAATAATTTATAAAAACAAAATTTAATAAAAGAAGTTTAATTGTCCTTCATTTCGACACGTAATTTTCTCTACATACGTTTTGGAGATGATAATGCATAATATTTAAATTAATTAAGTTTAAAATAATTATGTGTAAAAGTGCGTGTTCTCAAATTAAAAGAGAATGTTCCGAATTATAGCAAAAAACAGCTTTTTTGTGATATGGTCTCAATTTTCTACTCAATATTTTTAAACTTATTACTTGATTTTTCCCTTTACCAAAAGGAAATTTGTATATTTATCTAGTTCTCTGAGTTATATTTATATCAATAATTCCGAGTTCTAGCAAAAAATAGCTTTCCCCTACTAAAGTCTCATTTTTCTACTCAAAATTTTTAAACTAATTACTTGACTTTGCCCTTTACCAAAAGGATATATATTAATCAAGTTCTTAGCTATATTTCAATAATTTAAAAATGTTTTTTTAATGCTCTCAAATTAGGAAAAAATATTTCGAAATCTAGCAAAAAATATTTTGCCTACTTTGTTCTCACTTTTCTACTCAACATTTTTTAACTAATTGCTTGATATTTTTTTTTACGAAAAGTAAATATTTTTAACAAGTTTTTATAGTTCTTATAAATAGCTATATTTCAATAATTAATTAATTTATTTATTTAAAAATGCTTTAAAAAATTGTCAAATTAGGAATGAATGTTCCGAATTCTATCAAAGAACAGCTTTTCCCTACTATTGTCTCACCTTTCTACTTAACATTTTTAAACTAATTACTTGATTTTTCTCTTAACCAAAAGAAAATATATTATTCAAGTTTTTAGCTATATTTCAATAACTTAAAAATGCAATCAAATTAGGAAAAAATATTTCGAAATCTAGCAAAAAATATTTTTCTCACTTTTCTACGCAACATTTTTGAACTAATTGTTTGATTTTTGTTTTTAAAAAAAGTTATCAAGTTTTTATAGTTCTTATAGCTATATTTCAATAATTTAATTAATTTATTAATTTAAAAATGCTTTAAAAAGTTCTCAAACTAGAAAAAAATGTTCCGAATTTATAGCAAAAATAACTGATTTTCTCTGCTTTGGCCTCACTATTCTCATTTTTTGGACTACTTGCTTGATTTTCTAGATTTTCCCCATTTGGCTCTCACTTTTCTACTCAACATTTGCTAGCTGTTCTCTCAGTGTAATAAATATATATATATTTTATTTTGTAACTCGCAAAAACTCACCTGAACGAGCGCCGCTGTCGCACGAGTTGAGCCGGTTGTTAATGGTCGTATCGAGGCTACGGAAACGCGACATGCCGAGGGCAACAGTTGGCGGCGCTGGCGGTGGATTGATGGCGTTGCCACTGTTGCCCATGCGACTGAATTGTGACTTCCTCGAGCGTCCAATCACATTGTGACTCTTGGAGCGCTCGAAGGTGCGATCGTGACGTGAACGTGGCGAATATTTGGCCAATTGATTGCTGGCCACGCTGGCAACACTGTAGGCGGGTGGCGCCTCCTTGACGGATGCATTCAGATAGGCGGTTGTTTGGGGCTGTAGATACTTTGGGGAATTGTCGCGACTGCGCAAAGATCTGCTGCTGTTGCCGCCAGTTAATACTGCTCCACCTCCGCCTCCAGCTTCACGCTTGGTCAGATAATTGGGTGAGTTGCCGGTTAAAGTGCTAAAATTCAAAGAGCGTTCCCGCTGCACTGCGAGCGAAGGCATCGGCGTGGGCCTTTCCGATAGATTGCCATCGAAGCTGCGCGAAAAGGTCTCCACATAGCTATTGGTGGGCGTGGGACGTCGCGTATCATATTCAAAGCTGCGGGAGAAGACCATGCCCTTGGCATTGACACCAACACCGCCCACCAGCTGCTGCTGCTGATGCAGTGCAGCTGCTGCTGCTGGCTGAGGCGGTGGCTGCACTAGACGCGGCTGCTGCATATGAGATTGACGGCTAACCTTGCTACGTCGCTCCTGATGCCTGGGCGTGCGACTGCTGTTATCCTGAAAAGCGGGTGGAGGCGACAAGATGGGTGTTATGGGTGGTGGCGATTCCAAATCGTTGGCACTTTTCACTGGCAAGAAACCAGGACGTTCATTGAGTATGCTCGCCAGCTGGGGATCAAGGATTCTATAGCCAGGACGCAGGGCGCCACTCAAACGTGCCTCATTGCGTTGTATCAGCTCCTCCACCTTGGAGCCCACAAATTTGGGTTCACGCTCACACATGCTAGCCGGCTGATGGACAAATGTTTGTCTTCCCCTCGATGGATCCACTTGGATAACCCTGATGGCATTGCGATGATGTTGCTGCTGTTGTTGTTGTGTTGTTGGTAGCTTCTCCAGCATATTGCCATCAATGCCATTTTGATGCGTATAATTGAGACGACGATTTTTATGCTCCTGCTTTGTGCTTACTTGCACCCAGCCGGATTTATTAAGAAAGATCTCCTCCTTGTTGGGTGAATTGGATTTACGCATTGGCCCGGGCACACCATAGAAATGCTCACCAAATAGATAGGTGGGCACATTGGCATCTCCTCCTGGCGGACCACCACCACTTGTGCCACCATTACCACCCATGTGGTAGAGCATTCTACGCGCCTCCAGCTTCTCGTTGAAGTTACGCGTGGATGCCTCAAGACTTTCACGTCGCTTGGCAACGTATTGCTGAAAAGCAGAAAGATGTTGCTGCTGTTGATGTTGTAGCGGTTGCTGCTGCTGCTGCTGTTGTTGTTGTTGCAGTTGCTGCTGTGCTGCGGCTGTGTTGTCGCTGTGATTGCTTAGCAACTCGGCTTTGTGTCCTGTATCCTGGAGAGAATCCCGCGTTTGTTTTTGCTTTCTATATGGCAAAGCTGAAATGGCAACAGTTTTATCTGATGCTTCAGCATGTTCGCTGTGTTGCTGCTGTTGTTGATGTTGCAACTGTTGTTGTTGCAGCTGCTGCTGTTGTTGTTGATGATGATGCTTTGAGGGACTGGCACGGGAACGTGTACGTCGTCGCTTTGGCGGCAGCGCCGGCAATGGCAAAGTGCTTAGATCAAGTTTGTCGAGTGTCGATGATGAAAGTTCGTCGTTCTGCGATTCACGGGTCACAGAATCACGGGTCAGGTGACTATCGTCCGATTGTGCCTCACTGGAGTCGAGACAGGTGTAGTCCGGCCGTGTCACAACAGTTGCTGATGATATTGTGGGCGGATCACTGAAATATAACAAAATAAATTGAGAAATATAAATATAGAAATATATAGCAATAAATTGTAGAACTTATAGGAATAAGCCTGGGAAAAAGAAACTTAAGTATAAAATATAAATTCACTAAAATTAATACATATATCTTATAGAAATATTATTTATTTTATTTACTATTTATTTATGTATTTACTATGAATTTATTATTCATTTATTTTTATTTCCTTATGCTACATGTAAAACTTATAATTGGGCATTTTAACACACATTGTTTTCATAATATTTTAATTTCAAATTTAATTTTTATTACAGTTCACACTTTCAATTAGATTTATTAAAAGCTATTGGTTTTATTATTATTTTTTTTTTTTTTTAAATTAAATAAAATTTTTTTTTATATAATTTTCATGTTTCTATCACATTTTTTTTTTATTTCGTTATTTTATTATAAATTGGCATTTAGTTATTTTTTTTCATTATCATTACTATTAACCTAATCTTTATTTATTAAAAGCTATTATTTTAAATATTAATATTATTTTTATTATAATTTTTTTTTTTATTATATTAAATATTTTTTTTTTTAATATAATTTTTATGTTTGAATTTAACTTTTATTTTATTTATTTAATTTAAAATTAAATTTTTTACAGTATTTACTTTTAATTAGATTTATTAAAAGCTATTACTTTTATTATTATTATAATTATTTTATTTTTTTTTCAATTCAATTTAATTTTTTTTTTTATATAATTTTTATGTTTCTATTTAATTTTTATTTTTAATTCTTGCATTTAAATATTAATTGGAATTTAGTTATTTTTTTCATTATCATTGTGATTATCCTAATATTTATTTATTTATACATATTTAATTTATACGATTTATAATTTTAAATTTTTAAGAGGCAAAATTGCGTTGCGCTAGAAATAATTAAGTTCTTTTAGACGACAGCTGATTAAAAAATCAAAATTTAATTGTCATTTAAATACAGAGCAGTTAAACTACATGTTAAATTTATTTTAAGACTCTAATTTAGAAATATATTGTCAACAGATAAAAAAACGCCTTTCAACAAAATTTTTAAGCAATAAATAGTAAAAATTTTCGATAAACATTTAAATATTTATTATACAATTTGCAAAAGTGTCCTGTCAACTTGACAAAGTGACAGTTGTCAAAATTGCACAACATTTTCACATTATGCTGCAAAAACGTAACGTAATTTAACTTCAATCAAAATTAAACTTCAAGTCAACTAGTATAGAAGAAACTTTTAGTAGAACAGGACGTGAATATTTTAACGATAATACTACGTACATCAAATAGCAGAAACATAGCAGTTCAATGGCCCTAGTACACAGTTCTGCACTCGCCCCGACTCGTTGATAATTTATATATATATATATATATATATCTCCATTCAACATTTGTCTGGTTACAAAGTGTGAAGGCTTGTTGTTCCGAGTGCTTGACAGGGGAATTGGCTTCAAGTGTGAAACTCTCAGAGCAGGAACTTTAACGCCTGTGGGTGGACAGGGTAAATGGCAGGACTGAGTGGAGGAATGTGTTACCAGATTGCGCATGACAGGACAGACAATGTAGCTCAAATGGTTATACAAAAAGCGCAGCTAATACCATGAGTGTAAAATGATACACCTCCCTAATGATAGAACTAGATGTTACTCTATATTTTTGGTTCTAAAGTGTACGCAAAACTATAAAACTATAGGGTTTATAGTAATAAATAGTAATAAATGTTCCAATTTCTACGTTTTGTAACATTTGCTGAATTCAATTCACTTTTGACATAGTTTGGTGATTTAAATTCACTTGTCTTTGATGTACAGGACTGAATTCACGTGCAATTGAGATATTATTTAAATTTATTTCAATATTAAAAGCCAAGAAACGCTTAAGAGAAATTCATTTTCACAAAATGTAATCACATTTTCACTTTTCACAAAATTTGGCGGATTTAATTCACTTGTTTTAATTTTATATTTGAATTTTTTTTATGGTTCTTTGATATAGAAGTGAACTTATTTACAATTCAGATATAATTTTAATTTACAGCAATATGGAAATCCGAAACGTTTAAGAAAAATTTACTTTCGAAAAAAATTTGTTGAAGAAATTTATTGCTTTTTTTTTTAATTTTTGTAAATTAAAAACTATATTTATAGAAAATTATAAAGCGCAATATATTTCAGTTCCAAAAAAAAAATGCCTTGATATGTTTCACTTCTTTTACAAAGCTTTAAAAAACCCTTTGAAAAACCTTTATTACTACAGGGTATAAAAAATGCAAATGCACAATCTGGCGTATGCGCAATACCAGTAACTTTTTAAGCCTATTTGTTGAGCCATTTAATACCTTTTATGCGAACTGAAAAGCAGCTGTGACCAACATTTTTACAATACATAATACAACAATACATTCGTTCCATAGTCTGCTAACAATATTGAAACAATGCTATCATTCAACAAAATTGTAGAGTATACAGAAAACCCAAACAAATCAGATATGACCCCGAACTTAGCAAGCTGAATAAAAATTGAAACTATGGCAAAAAACCAGTTAACAGTTCATTTAGAGATATAAAAACGTGGGTGTTCATAAAATGGACAAGTTATGCTCTTCTTTTACAACTAAACAACAATGTAGGAATAAATCATGTAAGCATATTTATATATTGTTGTATTTCAAATATGCAAACGTTTACAATTTCATTTTGTGTTGAATTTAACTTGGCTATGAAATGTCAATGACATTGTCACAGCCCACAATCATACACACACATGTGTGTATGTACTATGTACAACTTACTTATATATATATAGAGAGAACCTCAACTATTTCGACACAGTCAAGCGCAAAATACAGTCATGTGCATAAGTATTTGTACAGCAAGCGGATGAGTTGCACTTTGAAAAGTAATTTTTCTAAATAGTCAACTATTTGTTATTTATTTATTGAATTAATACGTTAAAAATATTTTTAAGTATTTATAAAATTAATTTAAGTTTGTTTTTTAAACTCAAAGCTATTTAGAAAATATTGAAAATATTTTAAACATATAAAAGTGAAGAGCAAGGAAAAAAGGAATGATTTGCTAACAAATAAAGTTAATTGTGTTTTCTATATTGTAAATATTAATAAAAAAAACAATTTATGTATGTTTTTATAATCTCAAAAACTAGCTGAACTAAATATAGCAAGAATAATAGTTGTTTGAATCCAAAAAAAAGTAAAGAGAAACGATAATTTTCAAATAAAAAATTAAACACAAAAAATACACAATTTTAGTTTATGCAAAAAGAAATATATTAAAAATATTTAAAATACAAATTTTCATAACTATGCTAGATTTTTTAATTTAATGACATATTCAAAAATCGCCTTAAAAATCTGCCATTTCACCAAGACAACATAATTTCATAAGCCAACAAAAAATAACTTATTTTCACTACTCAACATAATCTTGGGCCTTAAGCATAAAACACTTAGACCAAGAACTCTTAAAGGCTTTTTACCAAAAAAAAAAAATAAAATAAACTTTAAAAAACAGCAGCCATTGTCAAGCTGCTTACTGTGCATATATTTATGTTAGGCACTGTGCCCAGTTTTATGCTGCCTTTTTCAGTTAACAAAAACAAAAAAAAACCAAGTCCACAATAACGACAGGGGGGAGTTAGGTAACAGACAACATTTTGCCGGCTGGTAGCAGTTATTTCTCAGAAGTAATACTTGCAGATGTGTACCACTCCCGGTCTGAATGCTCCTGCTCCTGGGGGAGCTGGAGGAGCATTCAGCGCAATTCGCTGACGTGGAAATTTGTAGGGTTTGAGAGGTAGACAAAAAAAGAAAACAAAAAAACAAAAAAACCTGCTGAAGTTAGGCTGTTGGCCTGTTGGATTCCTTTTTAAGCCTGCCGCGAGTTCAACTCTGTTTTTATTTTAAAGGAATCCCAACGACGGGAATCATAGAAATTTTATTGTTTCACTCAGGTTGTGGTTGCTTTTTTTTTATATATTTTTGTGGTCGTCGCGTGTCAAAACTTTTGATGTCTTCTTGTTAATATATGTATAAAGATCAAGTGGTTTTTTTTTTTTTTTTGAGGAGACACTGAATGAGTACAAGCAATCAGCATAAGCATCAGCTTTGAACTTATAACGCGAAAACTTGGTCTCTTCTGTCTGTCAAGCAATTTAACCATGTTTGGTTTAACGGATATCATCATTTGAATATTAAGGAGCATGTTAGTTGAATAAAAAAAAAACAAATAAATATATAAATAAAAGACAACTTTGCAGTAGTCGAAAAACTTAATACACTTACGAAGATATTACATTCGGTAATCGGTTAAATTTTGGCAAAGTTATAGACGGTCGAAAAAAAGTAGAAAGATTAGGAGGTTGGGCACCTCATATATATGTAATTTCTTTAAAATTGTCATATTTTTACAGAAAAGGTAAAGACAAAGTTTTCGAAAAGCGTTTTTAACTAAATATGATATTTGCAATCGATTAAAAATCAATTAAAGAGAATTTAAATTTTTATTTAATTTATAATTTAATTTTTTTTTGCAGCTATGGTAATTCGATTTAAATAAAATTTGTTCAAAAAAAAAATATTTTTTTTTTTTTATTTCTAATTTTAATTAAAACTTTATTATAAATTTTAAATTTTTGCCAAATGTCCCCTTTGTGACCTTGTTTATCTTATAATTCAGCCTATTGGGCGCACCGCCTAACTGTTAGGGTTAGCTTATTCAGAAAAATATATTAAATATAATAAAAGATTTTATGGATGAGTTTGGTTAAGAAATCATGAGAAAAAAACAAAAGTAGTAATTTTTATTCAGGCCAAACGTATAGCTATATGATATAAAAATCAGATATAGCCAGTTTCGATATACATATATACAGTCTATAGTAAAAATAGGTATACATGTTAAATTTTAGTAGGATATCTGTAAAATTAAGACTAGTTTGCATAGAAATGGACAAATGGATGAACTATTAAAGAATGTGTTGATTTTCAAAAATATATTCAATTTAATATTATTATTTTTTCATTACAAAATTCGTCACTAAATCATAATACCCTTGAAAAGTAAATAAAAAAGATGCAGTCAAAACTGTAACACGGCCTACCAAAAACTTTATTTAACACGTGGGCGATCTACTTTTGGCATCCATAGATGGATTTGTCATGCTTATAAGTATGATGATGATGATGGTCAGCTGCTGATAATAATATTATTGTAAATTTGCGTGGGAAACTCAAGGTAGTGAACGCACAGTTTTGTTAATGAAATTGTTTTTAAAAATAAAAAAGAATTTGATTGCATGTCATAATAACTTTAGCTTGTAACTTCACAACTTTAAATTGTTTAAAACCAAAAAAAAACTAAATATAATATGTACATTATGTATATAACACCTACACCCACATATCAAATGGGATTTTTATGTGCCAGAAACACTTTATTCAAAGAATAAAACGCGATGAGCATGCTCTTGAGTTGACGTTGATATTTTTGCTATATAAGGAAGCTTGTTTTTTCACGCTCTTATATATATAAGTCTAGTATATACTTAAGATTGTCCACAATTTGTGGTGAAAATTCTTTTGCAGAGTCTAGTTTCCATTTATGGAATTGACATTTGAACATATTTTTGCCTTTAAATTCAACCAATGAATATTTATTCTACTTATGCTTGGCAAGTTTTTGCTATATACATATATAATTTATTATTTTATATTTCATTCAAAGGCTTCTTCTTTTTTTGCGTAATTAAACAATGAAGCGTAATTTAATGAATTTTAATTAAATGCATTCATTTAATATTTAATGCATAATAATTAATACGCAAGCTCATATTAATTAAAAGTGGTTTGCGGGCTCTCTCTGTGTTGGATAATCCGATTATCATGTCATATTTAATTAGATATTGAAATCTGTTTAAGTGCCAATGCGTGTCTAGGATGAACACAATTCTACTGAAAGAAAACTCAAGGGTTTGAGCAATAGCAACAACTTAATTTATTGAAATTAAATACATGATTATAATAAGTATATCTTGACTTAAGCATCTCTTCTGCATTTGCAAACATTAATAAATTTGTTTGATGTAAAACGTGGGCTTCAAAAATAATATATGAGTTGGAGAAAATTAAAAAAATATAAAATTCGCTTGAATGAGCTTTTGTTTTCAGAGTTTTTATGCTCTGTTTATAAAAATACAATTGGGTTTATTACGTTTGTGGGCGTTTTCAAAGGTATAAAAACAGGAGTTTTCTATAGAACTGAGGTTAGAGCAAACAAATTTGATGTGGATGATAAATCTAGGAGGCAAAATATTGTTAAAATAACAATTCGCATGAAAATTATTGTTTATTGTATTTGTAAGGGAAATAGCAAATTTTCTGTCAATATTAAAAAAAATATATATATATATATATATTTTCTTAGAAAAATATATATATATATTTTCTTAGAAAAATATATATATATATTTTCCTATTTTTCGGCATAAATATTGACTAAACCTACTTAAATTGATTTGGGCAAGTATTTTATACTTATTTTTATGTCCGCCATCGAAATAAAGTAAAAATTTGAGATTAAAAATTTTTCAAGATTTTTAGAAATTTTGATAGGGGTAGGTAAGCAAAAAATGACAAAAAATTCAATTTTTAAAAATTAATAAAAATTAAATGAGAAATGAATAAGGAAGAAAAACTATGATCAAAATTACAATCCGAATGGAAATCGGTTGAGTTTTGGCAAAGTTATGGCAGTTCGAAATGAAGAAAGAGTATTAAATTGGGAAATTGCGAAAAAATGTCTTTAAAAAATTGCCATATTTTTGCAGAAAAGCCTCAGATAAAGTTTTGCAACAGCATTTTAAACTAATTTTGATATTAGCAAACGATTAAAAGTGAAATCAAAAGATTTAAAATTTTTTAAATTTTTTGGAAATTTTCAAAGGGGTAGGTATGCAAAAAATGAAAAAAAAATTTAAAAATTAAAATTTTATAAAATTTTTAAAATTTAAATGCCAAATCAATTTAGGAGACAAACCATGAATAAAATGACAATCCGAATGAAAATCGGTTGAGTTTTGGCAAAGTTATGGCAATTAAAAATGAAGAAAGAGTATTAAATTAGAAAATTGCGAAAAAAAATTCTTTAAAAAATTGTCAAAAAATCAGATGAAGTTTTGGAATAGCGTTTTAAACTAAATTTGGTTCTAGCAATCGATTAAAAGTGAAATTAAGAGATTTTAAATTTTTCAAAATTTTTCGATATTTTCATAGGGGTAGGTATGCAAAAAAATGGAAAAAAATTAAAAAATTAAAATTTTTAAAAATTAATAAAATTTTAATTAGAGATACATATAGAAGTCAAATTATGATTAAAACGACAATCCGAATGAAAATTGGGTGAGTTTTGGCAAAGTTATGAGAGTTAAAAAAGATTTCAGGAATATCAATATTTATTTCTATATACACATTTGTCTAGCTAGAGTCGGAAAATTTGGTATGCAGACTACAGATGAATTCTTGGAGAGAATTTATGAACTAAAAGCTTAGCCCGCCTGTTCAATACTCCGAAACTGAGCAAAAACTATATCTCTAATAACATTATAGGCTGAGAAAAAACAGGTTTTTAAGACATTTATAGTATTTTTAAATATTCAACATAAAATGTACTAAAAACAGACTATATCAAAGTCTAGCTAGAATTTTTTTAGCTGTATTTTTTTTAGCTGTTATTGGTTTGGTTTCACTCAGTCAAATGTTTGTTAAAATTTCCTTGCCGCAAAAGTTTCAACATGTGGCATACAAAACTCGTATATACGAGTATGTAATATTATACATATGTGCCTTGTGTCGTACTGTCTGTCGTTTAGTGTCCGTAACACTGTCTGATGATTATGGATGGGCAACGGAACAGGGCAGCAACAGCTACTAAACAAGTACACACGACTACACAAATCGATTCATCATTTTGTTTGGCAGCATCTATGCCTTTTAAGATATTCTTAGGTGATTGAAGATATCTATCTATTCCTATTTGTATATATATATTTTTTTTTTAATTAGACCAGTCCAATGTATGTTTTGGTACATTTGCCTAATGTCCACCCACATATCACATCCAAATTGGCAACTTTAAACACAGTTTTGCCACTTGTAACTCGTTCTCTTCCTGCTGCTGCTGTTGTTGATTTATCGTTGTCAAAAGCCTATACGAGTAATGGTTATATGTGCCCAGTATTTTTGTGTATTCAAAACTCACTTGTTGTTTGCCTGTCAGAGAAGTGTCTGCTACTGCTGCTTTTAGTCAGAAATGAGAAATGAGAAATGCTTTCAAAGGACATCCCCCATTTGTTGCATGCCCGGTCTCCCAGTCGGACATTGTCCGTTTCCATTTAAATGTGAAACATTTGTTACAGCAAAAAAGGGCCACAACTTGTTTAAAATAAAAAAAAAACTATAAATACGCTCGCATATTTCTTGTAAATCAGAAATTATTTATTTACAAAAATAATGCAACTACTGTTCTATAAATATTAGAATTTTCTGGCCATAAACAAGCTAATCTTTAAATTTTGCGTGGCAAATGCAACTGCTTATTTTTTTTTACACTATTATAAATAACTATAAATATACATACTATTTTTAGTAAACAACAAAATTATTCAATTACGCAGAAATATGTGAGAGAAATTTGATTAAGTGCGTCATCAGCAGCGGTAATAACAGCTATCTATGGGGTGCCAATGATTTAATACTCGCACAGCGATGATTTTCAATTTATTTTTACTAAAAAATAATAAAATAAAAAAATATATATATATTTTTTTATATAAAAAAACAAAAAGAAAATATAGTTTTTTCTATAAAAATGCCATTTTCAAATAATTGTTTATGTGGCAGCTAATTGATTATCAATTTATTTTTTTGAAAAAATAAAAAAAAATTAAAAAAATATATTTTTATAAAAAAATAAAAAGAAAATATAGTTTTTCCTATAAAAATGCCATTTTCAAATAATTGTTCATGTGGCAGCTAATTGATTTTCAATTTATTTTTTTTAAAAAATAAAAAAAAATTAAAAAAATATATTTTTATAAAAAAATAAAAAAAAGATAGTCTTTTCTACAAAAATGCCATTTTAAAAAAATTGTTCATATGACAGCTATTTGCTCATATCTGCATCAGTTCTTATCCTAATTTCTATTTTTTCACTTATTTTAATAAATTTTATACTCGCAACTTTTGTATTTAGAATTTTTTATAAAAAATTTTTATTTTTTTTATCAAAGTAAAATGAATTGTATTTTTAAAATCTAACTTTAAAAAAATAGACTGCAATGAGACAACATTATAAAAATAATGCTATTGATAGTCTACAACAAAATTTTTGATAATTTCATTGCTACATTAAAGTCATTGATACTATGAATAAATATTGCAGCATTAGCCATATGTTATACGATGACACAAGCTGCACATAATATCAGTTAAAAAGAGTTTAAAGCCAGAAACTTGTCTTTAAAACGCGTTCGCGGTTGTTTGGCCAAATAATTAACGCACAAAATACATGAAAAATGTAAACTCATTGAAAGTCAAGACATAGATACAGTGTGTGTGTGTGTGTGAGTGTGTGCCTTGGTCATTTCCTGTTTATGACCAGGCAATCTGCACTTTCGCACAGTTCCGCAATTTTCTTAAAATAAAATCCTTTCACTTAGAAATATAATTACTTTGGCACAGGTGAATCTATGAATTGATTTACGAGTCTGCACACACTAATACTACAACTATTAAGTAATTTGTTTATAATAACGCAGCTTATTGACTTTGTGCATTGAGCCGTACAATGACCATAGGAAATTGGCCATATTACATCTTGGGTTATTAATATTTACACCTGTTTTATTTTGTTTATTATTTATTGCTTGTTGTACTTAATTAGGGTATTCACACAAGGTCTGTTAACGTTTGTAATTGCCTTCAAGTGATTAAAAATAAAGTGCAGCAAATAAAACCAGTTGCAAATAGAAAAGGAGAGTGAAATGAAGAGATGAAGAGGGAAAAAGATACTTTTATTTGCAAACATTTTTTTAGTGTTATTTATAGTACTTTAAAACGTCAAAAAACTGTAAATTTTGGCCTTTAAAATAATAGGAAAAAATGAAAAAACAAAATTGAAAGTATTTTTGCTATTTTTTTGATTTTTACATTAAATTTGACAACTCTAAATTTTAAGATTTTATTTCTAAGTCGATAAACTTATTTGCAAGCATTTTTTTTTAGTGTTATTTATAGAGTTTTAAGACGTCAAAAATCAGTTTAAATATTTTTTTAACACTGTAAAATTTGGCTTTGAAATGAACAGAAAAAATTTAAAAAAAATTTATATATATATATATATATTTTTTTTGTTGTTGTTATTTTGGCTATTTTTTTTGTTATTTACATTAAATGAGACAATGCAAAATTTTATGATTTTATATCTAAGCCAATCAACTTTTATTAAAACCTATCTATACTTGTATATATATACTATAGGAACAATTAGTCAAAAATACAGATTTTAGTAAATGTAAAATTTTTTTTTAATAATCTCTTCGTTTTGATTTGATTTTTCATTTAATCTTTTTTTTTTTGTAGAAATAAATGTTTTTCCAAGCTAGTTGTCATTTAAAACCAATCTGGAGGTAAGGCCTTAACCTTCAAGCTATAGTCTTATTAAATTAATCAATGCCTGTTACTTAAAGCAGATCTTTCCATATTAAGCCCATTAAAAAGTCTTGAAATTCTTGACAAAATTAATATTAAAAGCAATTTTACTACATTTATTTAATGCCTGTTAAAGCAGATATTTCCTTAGAAAATCTTTAATACTTTTTTAATTATTTTTAAAGAATTCTGCATTTTATGCAAATTTAAGGTTGTTTGTTATTTTGCCAAATAAATATTGAAGACAAAAAAAAAAAATAATATGAAAATGAAAACACACTAAACGCATTAGAAATGCAATCCTAAAATTCCAAGGAATGCAACTCGGTCTTTCTCTCAATTTGTTTGTATTTATGTCTACTTTTCTAGCTGACTTCTAGAATAAATTGTATATGTATATTTTAAGAGCTATTTGTATTGCCTTCGACACGCATTTGCCCCCCCACACCCCTCTAAGCCCCTCTGGCATATGTTGCCGTAGAGTTTAAGCAGGAAACGCGAATTTGCTTTTAGTGTGATTAAAAGTTATCGTAACTGGGGCCAGAGATTTTGTTTAACTAATCCCCGATTATTGTATGCAATCTGGGCTTAGAACATTTTCTCTTTATTTTTATTTAATTCGTTTTTGTATTCAATAGTTAGTTCATTAGTAAAAGTATTAAAGTTAAGATTCATAAGTATACGTAATTGATTTCCTCATTAGCAGTTCCTACAAAATGGTTTTATGTTTAACGTTTTCTTAGAATTTATATATTTCATATTTATTATGTAATTTGAACCTTTTTTTTTTTTGTTTCTCTTGGGTTCAGCGTTAATTACGGAGCATTTTAATAAGGGCAAAATGTGTAGAGACCTTTTCTTGGTTATCCAAAAGAAATAAACACAAGAAAGATAAACATTTAAAAAAAATAAGAGCTCAAAATAAACTTGATTGTAAAAAGTTAAAAAAAACCTTTAACAGAGCTTGAATCTTGTGATATGAAAATTTTAACTTGCATTTATTGTAGTCTGCATTTACATATTTTGTATTTACAGCAGCTTATTTCCTATTGAACAGGTGCTTAAACCATAATAATAATAATATTAATAATAGAAAATAGTATATAAGAAATTGTATTTTCAATGCCCCACAGCTGCATTTGTAGCTTATTCAACATGCTACACAAAAATGCATTAAACTTTCCATTTAAAAGTGCATTATTCCCACATATCTTCAAATGAAAATCGCTAATATACGAGCTGAGTAGTAAGTACTCCCCATACAACATACAACATACAACAGGCCAGATGCCATAAGCTGGCTATAACCATACCGATACTCAAACCCGCACATGTTGCATCCACAAAAAGCAACGTGCAACAACAAAACACAATGCAACCAACGAAACATACTCAGAGTATATGAAAACTGGTTTTCAATAATATTTTTTTTCTTATGCTGCACTTGTTGGCTTTATTTGAGATGATGGCAGCTGCGGGAGCTGCGGGGTTGGGATTGGCATCTGGAAGCTGGCATTGTGGGGGGCAGGGTATGGGTAAATCGATTGCATTTGCCTGCATATTTTCAACTTGCACTTTCGAACTGAAAACCGCGTTACTTTTGCTACACTGCAAAGAATTAACCAGCTGCTTAGCACATAATTTTATTCTTTAAGAAGAAGGAAGAAAAATATGTTTGTAGAAAAGTGAAAATTACAAGTTTTCGTTATGAAACAATCGCACAAAGGACAATTAAATAAAGGAAAAGCACAGGGATTTTTATAATTTAAAGAATTTCGAAACGATTCTTTAGAAATTTTGACAGTATATTAATATCGATCAAAATATATTGGGCTCTACTTTTAATCCCTTTAAACACACCTTTCCCCACCAAAAATAATAATAAAATAAAAACAATCATACATCGTTTATATAGAGAAATTCTATTATAAATTTAGGAAAACGAGTTCGAATATATATGAGAAAAAATATAACACAAATTTCTCTAATTTTCTTCTAACTTATTTTTATCGAACTGCTGAAAGTATTATAATATTGTCACAGAATGTGTAACGCGTTGAAAGTTGCTTAAATTATATGTGAATTTATTTATTATAATTTATTATAATATATTTTGATAAGGTATATATTCTGAAGGACTCGGCAGCCATAGTAATGAAATGAGCTAGCCTATAATTTTATTATTTTTAAGTTAATAAATAAATAAATAGTTTAATTTAATTTAATAGATAAATAAAAATATCCTTCATCTGAACTTCTTTATTAATTTAATAGCTATGCTTCTCTTTGTTTTAGATATTAATTGTACGTTGGAATCAGATAAATTAGAACGCTATATAATCTTTATGCCATAGGAATGATTCTCCGAAAATATAGTTTTTCTAAGTAAAACTTTTTAGATTTTTAAGATATCTTAATCAAACGCAGCAGTTCCAACTTTTATTAACAGTTTTATAATCAGAACAATTTTGTGCAATACCTGTTTATTATATTATATATCTCTCATCAAAATTATATCTCGAAAAATGAGCTTTTGTATAAAAAATAATTTTTAAAAATTTCTTAACCAAAACTTAGCAATTAAAAGTTTTAATGTACTTTAAATAGTTCTAAAAAATATTATCAAATTCTGATTATTATAAAATGTGGCTGGCAAAGGTTAAAAACGTAATATTTTTTTTTGGGAAATTTTATATTTTTAAAAGTAAGCTTTTGTATTTTTGTTACTCAAATTAATTTATCAAACTCGCAGATTTAATTTGCCATCTGATAACAATTTTATTGAAATGCAGACACTATTTTTTTAGCTACCTTAGAAATCTTGGAACTGTCTCTATTATTTTGTCAAGAAATAAATAAATAAACAATGAATAAATAAATATTTTTTAAATAAATTTCTAGAATTTAAAAAAATGAGATTTTAATATGAAATATATTGTTGTCAAGTTATGCTAACAATTTGTTTGTTTGAGAACAATTAAAGCCTACTTTTCGCCAAGTGCAGCTTTGCGGCAACATTGCTAGTGCTGCTGCTGCTGCTGCTGCATTTGTTGCAACTGCAACATGCAGCGAATGGCCAAACGACACTGAACTAAGGCTTTGTGGAACGCATCGCATCACATCGCATCGCGTTGAGTTGCGAGTTGCAAGTTGGGCCGAGCTGAGCTGAGCCGGGCCAGAAAGCCAATGACCAAGACCAAATTAAGTTGCGGCCATAGAAAACAAGTTTCACCTCTTCAATAAATGATATGCGAGTGCTTGAATACTACGTTGGTAATGCCTATGCCTTATGCCTATATGCAATTTGCCAAACTGCTAAAAGTTAGCCAACTTTTTCCTCCAAAAAAATAGTTTTGTGTGTGTTTGTGTTCGCTTCAAGGTTGTTTGCAATCTTCGTCTACTTATTTTCAATTAGCTGCTTGATTTTGTTTTTTATGGTTTTTAGTTTTTTGGTTTTCTTTTCTTAGTTTTTGGTTGTTTTTTCTGTAATGCACAATTTACGCAATTCACAAAAAAGTTTTGCAGTAGTTGCGGCTTTTGTCGTTGGCCATGATTTCGTTTTTACAGTCGGTACAATAATTAAACGTATTTATTATCGCAAGCTCTTTTTATATACACTTTTGGGCCTTTTGCATGTTTTGAACTTGTTTTCAATTAGTTTGGTCTTTACCGAGTTATTTCTTAAGCTCAATTTGTGCACCTCCTAGACCACAGTTAATTAATGCCTTTTTGTCAAAGTCTTTGCCAATTTGTTGCGGTTAATATTGGGCGATATTTAATGTTGATGTTATAATAATATTTATAATGTCATAATTTTGTGTGGGAAAATGTGTCAGTTCAACTAAGACAATAAGTCTGCTGGTAGACAAAACTGCTTTATAAATTTGTTAGGCTATTTTTAAATATTTTATTTAATTTGGTTAAATTTTAGGCAGATTTTTTCTAAGCCATGAATTTATTTAAATATTTATATTATAGTTGAAATGGTCACAGTTATTTATACTAAATGGAATAAAATAGCATATAACAAGTGTTTTTTAATATTTTTGAAAGATTTTAAATAAGAATTCATTAGTGTCAATAAGCAAACAAATTTATCTATTTATCAATTTTTCTAAATTTTTTAAACCCCTTTACACACTTATATTATAGAATATAATAGGTGTCTCTATATTTTTTTTTGAAAGATCTTAATTAAGAATTCATTATTAAAAATTGGCAAACAAATTTAGCTATTTATAAATTTTTCTAAATTTTTTAAACACCTTTACACACTCATAATTCCATTTTATACCTCTGCCAGTATTTGTTGGCAAATTCCTAACCTTTTTCTATTTATTTATTCCAAATCTATTTAATTTAATATGTCATCAACATTTGCACATTTTAAACATTTAAAACTGCTTTATAAATTTGTTGGGCTATTTTTAAATATTTTATTTAGTTTGCATCAATTTTGGGCAAATTTTTCCTAAGCCATGAATTTATCTAAATATTTATATTTTAGTTGTAATCGACACAGTTTTTCATACTAAAGGGAATATAATAGAATATATTAGGTGTCTCAATTTTTGGTTGTAAGATTTTAATGAAGAATTCATTATTTATTAATTGGCAAACAAATAAATCTATTAAACAATTTTTCTAAATTTTTTTAACACCTTTCAACACTTATAATGCCATATTATACATCTGCAAGAATTTGTTTCTTTTACTAAATGGAATATTATACAATATAATAAGTGTCTCTATTTTTTTTTAAAGGTTTTAATTAAGAACTCATTAGTATCAATTGCCAAACAAATTAATCTATTTATCAATTTTTCTAAATTTTTTAACACCTCATAATTCCATATTATAACTCTGCCTGAATTTGTTAGCAAATTTCTAAACTTTTTCTATTTATTTATTATTTATTTAATCCAAGTCTGTTTAATTTAATATGTCACCAACATTTGCACATTTAAAAGTAGCCTTTTTAGCCTTTTTTTCCTAAACTCTGTTAGTATTCATTTGCACACAAGTTTAAATAGTTGAGTTTATAATTAAACATATGCAACTATTTTTGGGTTTTTGTGTGTGCCTTTTATGAATATAATCCTACAGTCTATAGAAATATTGTAAACAAATATTTGTATATTTTGTAGAAATTTGTAAATTTGCTAAAGGATTTGCAAAAAAAAAAGGGTTATGCATTTATTATGGTTTTAAGGAATCTTTCTCTCTCTCTGCTTTGTTATTGATATTGCTCAACAACATTTTATAGTTGTTTTTTTTTTTTTGTTTTATTGTACAATGTTGCACAATGGGGGAAGCCACATAAATACATAAAACAATGTAAAGCGCGTTCATAACAGAGAAATTACAACAACAAAAAGTAAAAGAAACTACAATAAGAACAACAAATATTACAAATTGTTACTATTTGCTTTTCACCGATTTTCCAAGCCATGAAAGTTCGGGTTAAGTGCTTATATACTCTGTATACTCGATACAAATTTGCATATATATCTATATATATATATATGTGTGAATGGATGTGTTTGTATGTATATATATTTATTGTGTACAAAGTATCGAGTGCTTACGCCGAAATGCAAATAAATTGATTTACATACAAACATTTTTGCAATTGTGTTCCCTTCTGTGTGTGTGTCTGTGTGTGTGTATTCAGAAGCAGGAAAAACATTTTCCGCAAATTATTGATTACCAAAATTATATTAAAAACGTAATACCCGCCCGCATTGACTGCCTGCATCCTGTGTATGTTACTTCTTCCCTTTTTTTGCTGGCCAAATATCAACGCACAGCAATCAGGATAAAATAAATGTATGTATATTTTTTTTTGGTAACAATGCAATAAATGTAATGAATGTACGTGAAAGTATTTACATATGGATATATCTATCATTATTTGTTTGCACATCTGACAGTCGTGACGTTGTCGTCGCACGTTGCTCATAAATCTTCTTAAATTTTGAAGCTTTCGACCTTTAATAAGGTAAATATTTTATTTGTCAGCATATGAGCGGAATATATATATATTTATAAATAGAAAAATAACTTTATATGAGAAGTGCTACCATAAATCGTATAAAATTATATATATCTAAAGTTTTTGATAACATATTTTATTTGCCGGAAATACTTATATGTATTTAATGGAAAGGGTATTTTTCCTGTGCATTATTAACAGTGTTTTAGGATCATAACAAAAACCCTTTTAACTTCATACTGTTAAGTTAATAACTCCGCTAACATTCCACTGTTAACTAAATTATATTATAACATAGCCCTATTAACTTCACACTGTTAATTCAATAACTCTGTTAACATCACACTGTTAACTTTATATTATCATAACATAACCCAATTTACTTCCCACTGTTAAGTTAATAACTCTGCTAACTCTCTACTGTTAACTTCAAACTAACATTGGGTCGTTAACAGCACACCATTAATTTAATATTTAAAAATTTGTTATCATAAAAATTCGACGCACATTTGAATATTTCTTTCTTTTATAACTTAGAATTGAGAACTTTTAAAAAGTTTTTAAGGCATGTTAAAGTCCCAATGTTAAATTCAGCTTTTTAAAAGCACACTATTTACATAAACATTAATTTGCTATAGGTAAATTATAGATGAGCAGCACAATAGAATATTTCCGTCTTTTATATTAGAGTTATTTATAAAAAAATATACAGAGGTTCACACTTGAGTGCTTTAAATAAGTTTTAATGAATTTAACAGCACACTGTTAACTTGACGCTGTTAACATTAATTCAGGCACAAAAATAGGAGACAAATTCGAATGCTTTAGTCTTTAATAACATTCATTGTTATAACTTAAACTACAGAACTTCACAGTTGGAAACTAAACTCTTAAGAAGTTTTTAAGGCTACCAAATTACACTGCTAACTTTGGGCTGTTTGCCACATACTAACACATTAACATTCATTAATCATATATCTAAAAGACACACACATTCGAACTTTGATTTATTTAAATCAAACTATAGACTGTCATACTCATTCTAAGCAGTACTTTAAGGCTTTTGTGTCTTGTTAAACCATTTGTAATCTTTAAGGAAACCCAGACATGATTTGAATTTTGCCACAATTGGCCTTGTGCGTGTGACTAAGAGATCATTAAGGCTGTCTTTGTGGATGGAATATACTCGTACTTATACTTAGTCCTTTATATTATTATCTGTTTGAGAATGTAGCTGCTGTTTCACCATACTATATAGCATACGATTTTGCTACAGCTTATTTAATATTATTTGCATGCTTTAATTATAATTGCGTGCTCCGTTCGTTGTGTATTTTGTTTTGATGTTGTTTTTGGGGCTTGCCTGCTACAGAGTCCTAATTTCTTTTTTTTTATATATATATATATATATTTTTCTTGTTGTATTTATTTCCCTTGCCACGGGATGCAAACGTGCTTCTCAGCACATTTTTCGCTTATACTCGTATTATATGCACGTGACAGGCAGTCAGGTACGGCAAAAACTGACAGCTGTGCTATATATTTTTTGTTGGTATATATATTTTTAACTATTGCTTAA
This sequence comes from Hirtodrosophila alboralis, assembly GCA_035043045.1. Classification (NCBI taxonomy): domain Eukaryota; kingdom Metazoa; phylum Arthropoda; class Insecta; order Diptera; family Drosophilidae; genus Hirtodrosophila; species Hirtodrosophila alboralis. Next base: position 251,133 of record JAWNNH010000325.1, read on the forward strand.
ACATGATATATCTATATATATGTATATATAGAAGGGGTATAAATAATTGGCAGTGAATGTTTCGTAGTTCAAGCGACGCATTGAATCTATGGCAAAAACTGTAGCCTGCTTTTTGGGGCAGGAGAAAAATTTCATTTTAAATTGTTGCTTAAAGTATGTGCTCAAGTTATTTTTTGTGGAAAGTTTAAACTGAAATTGTTCTGAATACTTATTCATTTATTATTATATTTATTATTCCTTTTTTTCTATGGCCTATTCAACTGTCATTACTCAATCCAAGGACCACCATAAGCTGCTTATAAAAAAAAGCCAGCTTTTTAATGCTTTTATAGTTAACAGGTTTTATATGGCATTATATCATTTAAGTATTATAGCACAGGTTTCACTCTGAACCTGGGATATGTGTAGTGTATAATTATAATGCCTGCTGCGAGTGGAGCAGCTATGTATACAGATTATTCTGACTGTTAGTGACAGGTCACGCTGCTCGACCGATTAATCACTAAACCAGCAGCCCCATCAACATTACCACAAACAGTAGCAGTGCCACAACCACCCTGTCTACCCACTACTTCGCCACCCTGTATTAGACACTTAATGAGCCGCTTGTAGGGTGCTTCAGCCACGTCACGATGTCTGACACTTTTCAATCAAATGGGGCACACTCGGCAAGTGTCTTGGTTTCGAAACGTTTGTTTCCATTTTTGTGTGTGCCTCCCCTGCTATATCAGGCCAAAAACCACATATCCATCCACTTTTGTGGCTGTGTTAGGGTAAGTTATACTCTGTTTTTAATAGTTAGAGCGAGTCAAATGGGTTTGTGTCGTTTAATTCTAAGATAAGAGCTTTCTCTGAAGAATTTTTTGGCAAAAAAAGAATTTTTTTAATAAATTCGTTAGCAGCAATTAATTAAAACTGAAATTTCATAATTTTGGTTTTTTTTAAATTTTCCGAAAATGTGAAAAAAATATATAAAAATTGTTTAAAAAATTTGTTTTTTCTATTTTAAATGTCAAATTTAGCTAGAAGACAAGGCCTGATAAAAAAAAAGGAATGCCAAATAATAGTCTGCTCAGTTTTGACAAAGTTATGAGTGTTAAGAATCTAGGATCTAAAAAAAAATCAAAAAATTTAAAAAAATATTATTTTCACATTTGAAAATTATTCTAGAGGTCAAAAAATGAACAAAAACACATTTCGCATAAAAATCGGTTGAGTTTTGACAAAGTTGTGGGAGGTACTTTCCTATATAAACCCAAAAAAAAAAATAAATAAATAAAAAATATATAAAAAAATTCGAAAAAATATTATTTTCAGATTTAAATAAGAACTTAATCTAGAGGTCAAATAATGAACAAAAAGCTATTCCGCATAAAAATCAGTAGAGTTTTAACAAACTTATGCGATTTGGAAATTTACGAAAAATATTTTCTTGCGTATTTAAATCCTAGAAACATCAAAATTTAATCCTAGCGTAATAAATTTAATATTCAGTTTTTGCCGCTGACCTTCTAAGCAGATTAAAACTGAAAAATTTTGTTGGCAATTAGATGCGAACACCGAGAGCATAACACAGTCGTGAGCGTTTTGTGATTAGAAAAGTTTTTTACTTGTTTTTCCTTTTAAGCTCATGTTATAATTGGCAGCTCAATGATTTTGCGCTTTTCATAGTCTACTTTTGGACGACTTAGCCACAGAATCTGAATCTGGCTGCTAACATGTCTTGTGCGTGCTTTTATGTGATTTTGTTTGGTTTTTGTGTTTAATTTTTTTTTCTTCATTTTTATTCTGTTTGCCCCTCAACATTTTTTGCATATGCTTGATGTACATGAACGAACGCTAATGGGCATTCAATCGATGACCCAAATTAGATGATTATAACTTTCAACAAGGCAGAGGCACAAGCCTCGTTTCTATTTTAAACTTTCTTTAGCTCAAATCGCAGGATTTTTACCAAGCAGGATACATAAATAATGAGTTTTTTGCCAAAAATATTTAGTTCGATAAAACTATAAACTTTCATAGAACATTTTTGCAGCTAACCAAAAATGTGACACGTGCGTTTTAGTTTTCAATTTATGGCTGAAAGAATTCCACTTAATTTATGCTACCAAAAAATAACCCAGCTGCCTTTTAAATATTAATCATGGTTGCGGTTTTGACACCAAAAAAAAAAAAAAAAAAAACAAATTTTAAAATAAATCCTTTGCCCTCCACACCTTTTCCTAACTCGATAAACCATTAAATTATGGCCTACAATAAACAGCTGTTATTACAAACGCGCATTAATAGAACTCTTCCCATTTATTATAGCTCAATTTGACCACAATTAAGTATATATATATATACACAATATATTTAGGCTGACATTTTCAGTTGACAGCCCTTGGTCAATATTAGTTAGCCAAGTGCAATGATGTGTAAAAATAAAAGGTTACCTGGTTAGAGCCACGATTTATATATTGTACATATATATATTTTTAGTTTTGACCTTTTTGCAATAATTTCTTTTTGAAGTTAATTTGCCCATATCACATTTAAATGTAAGTACCACAAATTGCATTTTTAGTATACGTGAGGGGATTTTTAGTGGCAATAGGCCAGGAATAACTAGAATTTATATGGCCAACAATTGTGGGCAGGCAGACTGTCGCGACCGAGTTGCACTTGAAATGGCAACTCTAAAGGCCATCCAATTTGTAAGAATTTTTACAAGAGGCGAACAAGTTTCAAATGCACAAATACACTGAGAATAAAATTAGGGTTAACAAGTCGAAAAAATCTTAAGTGAACAGGCATAAAAAATGGGATAAGCCCGCAATAAAATAAAACCAAATAAGTTATCGAATTTGAAAAGAGAAAATAAAAAACACTCCGCAATAAAATAAAATCAAATAAACAAGCTAATTTTTACTTTAAGAAATTTCAATCTAGATTAAAATTTCATTCACGAAAAATCCAAGAAAATAGCCAACAAAAATCGTTAATTGAATTTTTGTCTCAGTTTAAAAATTGCAAATTATTTAAGAAATTTTTTTCCAAAATAAAAGTATATTTTCGTGTATCTTCTAAGTATTTATAATCACTTAAAGTGAAATCTTTAATTTGAAATAACCGAATTTCGGGAAAGAAAAAGTGCACAATTAAAATAATTAAATTTTAATTTTAATTATTTTCAGTCTAGATAAATATTTCATTCCCGAAAAATCTTAGAAAATCGCCAACAAAAATCGTTCATTAAATTTTTTCTCCTTTTAAAAAAATACAAATTATTTAAAAAATGTTTTTCCCTTTTAAAAATAAAAGTATATTTTCCTATTTATGCTAAGTAGATAAAGTAAATCTTTAATTTTAAAAAATCTAATAAAATATCCAATAAAAATGGTTAATAGAATTTTTGTCTCAGTTTAAAAATTACAAATTTACTAAAAAAAATTATTTCCCATAAAAAAAATATCTCTTCCTATATTTTCTAGGTATATATCTTCTAAGTATGTTTACTCACAAAAAGTAAATCTTTAATTTAAAAATTCTTATAAAATATCCAATAAACATCGTTAATAGAAATTTTTTCTTAGTTTAAAAATTACAAATTAACTAAAAAATGTATTTTCCAAATATGTATTTCTCAAATTTGATTTAATTTTTATTCTATATTTTCTAAGTATTTTTACGCACATAAAGTACATTTTTTATTTAAATTGAAGTCTAAGAAATTTGGCAGTTTGGGTACTTTCTAAATTATATTTTTATAAAGAAACAATTTTCTAAAAAGTTATGAAGCTTTTTTCTGATGAAATAAAGTTACACAAATAAAAATTTAAATATGTTTGTAGTCAGTTATTTAAAAATTAAATAGCAAAATCGTTATATTGTCTGTTAAAACATTTTCAATTTGATTTAAAGCCAAATCAAGCCCCAGCTTCTGCTTTAGTGTAGTTAAATAAATCTTTAGGAAAAATTAACATAATTTGTAATTTTAATTACACTTTACACAACAACTGCTTAGTTGCCAAATTAGTCATTTTTTAAGCCAACGGAATTTTTTCCAACTTTAATTATTAGTTAAGACTTTTCTTAAGGTATTTATTTCTTAGTTATTTGTGTTTTTTTCGCACAGTGTATTTAGGCACTTCGGAGGCCAGGCAGTTTGAGCTAATGGCGTGGGCCCCAGACCCAGTTTTGTAATGAAGTATCTTTGGCATTGCCAGAGGTTGCAGTTACTTGCAGTTAGACTTGTAGATACTTAGTTGTAAATAGTTGTGAACTCTCTCAACATGTTTTAAGTGCACATTATTTAAATAAATAAATAAATAATACCAGAAAAAACTGCTACACTTTCGATTGATCAATTGCAGTTTATAAAACACAAATTGTTGCACTTTGAAGTTTTCGAAACTTTTGCAACTTTTTCAACTTTTTTAAAAACTTCAACTTTTTGTTGGCAATAATCACGCAACACTTGAGATGCTTAAATATGTATTAAATGCTGTTGAGATAACTATACTTAATACACACACGTTTAATTAAAGCAACACACGCACACACACACAGACAGAGACGCGGTTAACGTAGTTGTGGTTTACCGTAAATCAGATGAAAGATACGTTTGTAACTAACGGATGCAAATTGAAAGGTATTTTTTTTTATACGCGTAAACAACAAGTGTTTCTTTGGCGATTATTGAAGTATGTATATACATATAATATATACAAATACACTGATGTTTGTAAGTAGTTTGCCACTACTAACAAAACATATGTATCTACATATAGTTTTTACAGATTAGCGGCAGTAGAGCCCAAAAATGTATCTCACGGATACGCGTACCTGTTCGCCAGCGTTGCGCTGTCCGTGTGTTCCGACTTGCAACTGAACTCGAGCTCCAATGTTGCTCCAATGGTTGTTGAATCTTGCTCGTTGCCATCGTTGTCTTCGTTGTTGTTGTCGTTGTGGTTGTTCTCGTCGCCTTCGTTGTTGTTGTCTTTCGTTTTGTGGGCAACATTTGTTGCCAGATGCAAACTGGTTGTTGCTGCTGCTGTTGCTGTTTGCCCCTCCGCACATGTTGCTGCAACATTTTTGTTAGCAACAACAACATTATTACGTTTTGTTTTGCTCGCTATTTCGCTATTTGTTTTGACTGTTGCTTCGCAGCTGCTGCCGCCACGCTGCTGTACACTAGCGCAACATGTTGCCGTGTCGAAAGTTTTTGCTTTGTTGCCAGTCTCAAATGTTGCCAATGCTGTTGGTATTTCATTTTTGACTTTTGCAACACTTTGGTCATCATTTGGTGGCACTTGACTCTCTGTGGCAACTGGGGTGGTAACCAATGTTGTAAGCGGTGCCATTGTATTTTCAACTATGGCCTTGGGCTCCTGCTGCTGCCGCTGCTGCTCGTTATCCGTTGTCAGGGTCGTTTCTTGGGCTGCCAGTGTCAATATGTTGGACTGCTCACGATTTGCCTGTACTACACACACATCCTGTAAAAATAATTGCTTCAATTAAACTCGTATTTGTCTTCATTTTTCTTGTCTTCTTAGAATATACATGCCTGGTTAGTCGAAATGTTACAATTGTTTTTTTTTTTTTCTTTTTGCAAATGACTTGGAAATTATTACAATTTTTTTGTTTGAAAATAATTTCTTATAGAAACAATGTAATGATGAACGAGCATAAATTATGGTAAATTAATGGTTAACGTATTTATTTATCTGTTTGAAAAGAATTTGTCAACCATTGATTGAATATTGGAATACGAATTTCTGCTCTTTGGAAGACATTCCATTATCATTATCCCTTTGTTGACAATGTTTATCATTTTTCTAATACTGGAATGCAAATATTATGATTTTGGCTATTATTCCAATATAAGTGTTGCTCATCAATCATCATCAATCAAGCTAAAATAGGGACTTTTTAAAGATAAAGCTTGTTGTAGCTGTTTCCTGCTTTGATTGGGCAGCCAAATTAAATGGAGCTGGAAGCTTTATTGTGTATTTCTATTATTATTATTATTAAGAAACTTTTAGATATATTTTAAAGCTCTTTTAAGTCCAAAGGTTCCTGTCTTTAAGCTGTTTAAATTTAATCTTTTAATCCAATGCTAAATAAACTTAATCCGACAAATTAAAAGCAGAAAATGACAGTTTAACACGAATTTTGATAAAATGAAAATCTTGTCAAAAATTAAAAGATAAATTTTTAGATTTATTGCAATATAATTTCAAATTAAGCAAGAATTATATTTAGCTTGAGTTGGATTTCTTTGTTCTCTATTTCGCTTTCCAAGTAACCTGCATCTACTTCTGGCTATTTATTCTATATAGCATCCTTTTATATATTTGCTATTTTAGAGAATAAATACCTGAATCTTACTTCCTTGTTTACTTTCCAATGAGATTTTTTGTTGACAAAAAAAAGGATTTATTTATCTACCAGAGACTGACCTTTCTAATATATGTATATACATCAATCTATCATAAATAAACAGAGCTTGTTAAGCCTTGGCACAGACTGACAGCTTCAGGTTGTACTAAGCTCAAAAGTTCTGGGGAAATTATATTTTTAACAATTTAAAAGCCTGTCAGAACAAAATATCAACTTGTCCTGTTGGTTAGTTCAAAAAGGTGCCATTTCAAGGAATTTCATTTAACATTCCCGGAAGGTCAGGTTAGAGACATGAGCTCAAAGGTTAGCTAATTAAAAATGCATGTGCCTACCTTGGACAGCTGGAGGGCAATAGGAGGAGCAACAGCAGGAGGAGTAGCAGTAGCAGCAGCAGCAGTAACATCTGCTGTGGACAGGACACTTAAACCTGCGGCGGAATCCTCGCTGCGCGCATCATAAAAAACGTCATCATCTTCCGCTTCCGGTGCACATTTGTTGGCGCTGTACTTGACACTAGTTTCCGCCTGTTGGTGTACTAAAGCTGTGCGTATACTTTCAGCAGTGACTGTGGCATCTTTAACAGGCAGTTTTGCTGTGGTTCCTGCTGCTGCTGCTGCTGTGGGCATTTCACTGGTCTCGCTTTCCAGGCTGCGTGATTTGGTGTCATCCTGTAGTCCCTCCATATTGGCTTTCAGCTCCTGCAGATCGGAGTAGGTGGCCGGTGAGGGTGGCGGCGGTGCGGGTATATCCTTGCGGCGTAAATTTGGCACTGGATTGCCACTGCTTGGATGCATTTTGTTGCTGCTTGAACGATGATGTCTTTTACCTGTAGAAGAAACGGATGTGCCGGAAGTAACTGCATTTGAAGTTGAAATTTCACAAGTAGCTACTGCTGCTGCTGTTGTTGATGTTGCACTACGCTCACGACGCTCCCTGGACTCTGCATCCTTATGCTTGGATTTTGTTTTGCCCAGCTTGGGCTCCTCCTCTTGTGGCGCGGCGGCGACGGTGCGACTTTGCCGTTTGGGTATGGCGCCTGTGGTGGAGGCAACCAGACGATCCAACGAAGGATATTCACGTCTTTCTGTGGGCTGTGGTCTACGCTTGCTGGGCGTGGGCGTCGCATGCTCCAGCGGCAGCTGTTGTTGTTGTTGTTGCAGACTTGTTCTAGGCGCTGGCGTTGGCTTGGCCGCTGCTGCTGTTGCCTCTGCTGCTACTGTTGCAGCTGCTGTTGTGGCACGTCCTTTACTTAATGGTAATGTGGTCACCACCAGCGGCGTTGTCGCCGCCGTCGCCGCTTCTTGCGGCTGTGAAACTGAACGTTTTGGACTTAATTTATGCTGATTAGTGCTGCTGCTAATTCGGTGACCACGACGCGTTGATTCCAAGCTATTATTACGCTGCATCTCCGACTGATAAATGCTGCGTTTAACATCGTTGACATGCTTAAAGAAATCCATGGCATATTTATTTTGCTTGAGATCTAGTTGAGGCTGAGCTTGAGGCTCTGCTGGACCGCTGGATGAAGGTAAAGTGCCCGCTGCAGTTTTACGTGGTATTCCACTGCTGCCACCACGTGCCATCGAGCCGTAAATATCATCAAAATCCGAGCTAAAGTAGCTGGATGAACAATCACAATTTCGACATTCATAATTGCGGCAATTGTCCGAGTAGCTGCACTTATCAATTGGACCTGCTGTTAGGGATGGAAATAAAAGCATGCATTAATCGATATGATTTTATTGCAGCGATATTTATCGATGTATCAATTTCTTATAGGATAAAATAGTAGACTTTGCAGTAAATTATAAAATCGATCGTTGATTCCAAATAAATTATTACAAAAAGAATTTGATAATTTATTTAGTGTAATAACTTCAATATTTGTCTATCGATATTTATATAATTTATGTTCTTATTGTATAATTATGACAATAATAAATGACTATAATTTTTGGCAATAATTGACAATAAGGAAAATTACGATACGAAAACTAAAAAAATATAAACGATCACTATTGTTTTTCGATTAATCGTTCAATTTCTGGCAATAATAAAATTATTTCATAGGAAAATTGCGATACAATTAAATCGAATATCCCATTCCTAATAATGACGATACTTATTGGCAATAAGAAAATTACGATAATATTAAAAGAATGTAAACAATCAATAATTGTTTGTCAATTAAGCGTTCCATTCCTGGCAATAATTTAATTAATCGAAAAGAAAATTAATATAAAATTAAATCGTAAATTTATTAAATAAAAACGATCGATAATTAGTTTTCGATTAATTGGCAGAAATTTAATTAATTGAAAGAATAATTGCTATACAATTAAATCAATAATGGAAATATTATAAACGATTAATAATTGTTTTTCGATTAATCGTTTCATCCTTACCTCCTGCTGCGGCTGTGGATATGGCAGCGCCATCCAAACTGCAACGTCGACAATCATATCCGCCGATCCGGCAACTCTCTGTGCTGCCAAAATAACGGCGTTGATGTGAATTGTGATTGTTGGAGTTAAATAAATGTGAACTGGAGCGATGTGGATAACGTGTATAACGCTGTGAATTGTCACTGCTGCGCAAGGAGAATTCACTTAGTATTGATGCCTTGGAATCGCTTTTATACATCTGCGGCGTTTCATATTGATCAACTAATATTTGAGAGCCACCAATGGGTCGACTTGCGGCATACATCAATGGATGCAATGGTGGTGCACCAATGGCATAATAAATATCACCCGTGCCTGGTGCAGCAAATACATTTGCCTCCAGTCGTGCCATTGTATTATATTTATGATATGGCAACGAATCGCTAGAGGATGAGGATTTCGTATTCATGCGTTGCACAGATCCATTACCATAGCTGACTATATAACCAGCCTGTTGCTGCTGCTGCTGTTGCTGCTGCTGATGCTGCTGCTGCTGATGCTGCTGCTGCTGTTGCTGTTGTTGTTGCTGTGGTCTTCTGGGCGTCACCTGTGCCAGCAACAGGCTGCCACCTACTGCGTAATGATTTGTTAGCGGATTGTGCTGCAACTGTTGTTGATAGAAGCTGCCATAAAGTTGTTGCTGTCGCTGCTGTTGCTGCTGCTGTTGTTGTTGCTGCTGCTGTTGCTGCTGCAACTGTTGTTCGCTGGGCGTTGTTGCTGTTGTCGTTTGCTGAAATTGCAATATGGGATTGTATTCACCCGTAATGGCCACAGGCGTTGTTTCTATTTTGTATACGCCCGGATTGTTGGGATTATATGATTGAAACTCAAGAATGTGAGCAGCTGGCAGGCCACTTGATGATTGTTGCTGCTGCTGCTGCTGTTGCTGTTCATTGCTATTGTCCTGTTGCTGCTGTGCTGCACAATACTTGCAATTTTCTTTGCTGCATTGTTGCATGCACAATTCACAATCCGCATAGACGCCAGACTCGGCCAGACAATGTTGCTGTTGCTGCTGCTGCTGCTGCTGTTGCTCATCATCCGATTGCACAGCAACAGCAACAACAGCTGCTGTTGCTGCCGCAGCTGCTGCTGCTGTTGCCGCACCACTGCTGCCTCCGCTGCTGCTGTTGTTATTGTCCAGTTTTGTTGGGCCACTTGGCGTATCCTTAAAGAAAATCTCCTCATAAATATTTTCCTCGCTGCGTGATTGCAATTTCTGTTTGGCATTGCTGCTGGGCATTGGCTCGCTGCCCGCACTACGCTGTTTATCCAACTTCTTGCTGGTGCTCTTTAAGCCCTCTTTGAGCAGATAATAATTAAAGCTTTTGATACCAATTTCGCCACGTAGAAATCGTCTGCCAATTGGCAGCTTAGCTGTTGCCTCCGCCGAACTACGCACCGAGTATATGTCATCCTGATCACCAATTGGTGTCTCCATTTCCACATATTGCTTACGATTTCGTTCTTTGCGATTTCTCGTTTCCATTTCGTAGCTCTGTTTACTCTTCACCGGCGTTTGCGATTGTGTATTGCCCTTGCGACTATTATCGAGACTTAGATTGCGTTTTTGCTTGGAACTGCGCTTCTGTGTGCTCGACTTCTTCTCATTCTTCTCGGCCAGACTGCGTTCCAGACTGAGCACACGTCTGGATATGCTGGCATCCTTCAAAGGCTCTGGCATTTCATTGTCTGAGCTGCTTGAGCCCATATCGTAATCCATGCTGACAGCTCCAGTATTGGTATTGCTGGCTTTGATGGGCTTGTTAACTGCATATTTGAGAAAATCCTTGGTCAACTGACTGCGTTTACCCAACGAACTGCTGGTGGTCAACTCCGAGCTGAGCTTGTAATCAGCTGAAGATTTGCCGGAAATGCTGCTGCGTCGCAAAGGATTCGCCAAATGGCTAATATCCTCGGTATAGGCTGGATCATCATAGATGCGTTCACGCACAATTGTTGAACGATCCTTGGACTGCAAGGGAAATGGATAAAAAAAAGTTAGGCATAAATAAATAGAGTATAGTTTAACTATAGAGAGCAGAGGCCAAAAAAGAGATGAAAAATTTAAATTAAGGGCCTAAGCCTTAATCAAAAAACTAAAATCACGGATCAGAAAATATCTAAGAAGTCACAAAACTCTGCGTAAAAAGACTATTTGATGAACTTGCTTCCAAAAATAATCTATATACAAATATACAGATTTTTATCTTTATCTCAAAAATCGATATTTTTGAGGGTTATCAAAAAAAATTAATAATAAAATAAATAAATTCTAAATTTGAATTTTAATATTTGTATATTTTTTTTAAGTGCTCATTCAACAAGTGTTTTGAAGCTCACGCTTTTGTGTTAATTATCGAAACTATCGATAGTTTATTTAGTTAAAGCAACACTGTCTATACTAACGATAGTTCAACAGCTCTAACTCAAAGTTCAACTATCTTTACTCACCTTAACTTTCGTTTTTTTGCGACTTCGATGTGGAGTCGCCACATCTGTTAGCTTCAGCAATTTTGGTCTTAAAGGTCGTTTCGAGGATTTGGCACGTTCATAGGTCAGATCCAAAAAGGTTTCCGTTGCCATAGTTGGACTAATTCACCGATAATTCCTATAGAAGCAATGATAAGCCGTCTTAAGGGGACCTAGATAAATAGAAAAACAATTTAAGCAATGGAATAAAAAAAAATCTTATAAAAGTCAACATTACACAGAGAAAAATCTATATACATATAATCTAAAAAATAAACATCATAAAATCTAATTTAAAATTCGTAGATTATGAATAATAATTCATAGCTTAGATAACAAATTCAAGGCTAATATTTAATATTCTGATTTCTGCATAGATTTTTCTCTGTGTATGCACACAAAATATTTTATTAAATCTCGCACCAATATTTCATATTAAAAATATGACTATTAAATGGGCATTTATCAAAAAAAAAGGACACTCTTTTGATGTCAGTTTTTGTGGGGAACTTGCCTGGGAGGGTTTGCTTGCCTACAACATTTTAAGACAAAATACCTGAAGGAGTCAACAAATTAAGAAGTTGAGGCTGGGCAAACAAACTGTAGTACGTGCTAGACAAAGAATACGGAAAAGTCTTGGCCCATTAACTGCCCCTTAAAAGGTCTGGACGGGGGCAGTACACTGAGAAAAATAATCAGTATTTAAAATATCGCATAATCTGTATAGTAAGCATTTTTCTGGTAGCTTAAACTTTGGTTATATTTTGGTATTTTTTTGTTCTCCGATTTAAAATATTTTTATTGATCTCTTTTTATTGATCCTATTATTCTGTCTTTTTTATAAATATTTTATTAAAATTTTATTTTTATTTTGTGGCCATATTATTTGTGCTTAATGTACATTTTTTGCATTTATTTAACTAAAAATTTATTTTAAAATACAAAATTGATTGAATTATTTTCTCACGGAAAAAATTAAATATAAAAAAGACCTTATATATTGACTGCCAAACCCGTTTGGGAAGTGCACAAGTGCACAAAACAAGCGACTAAAAGTATGCTATATTTTTGCATACAGTTTCAATTTCATTTCCAAACTTGTATATTTATTTATTTAACTGACAAATTAAATTTTAATTGAATGATATGATAAAATAATAATTAAAAATTTTATGTTAGAGTATAAATTGTTCTTTATTTTGAAACGTAATTTTTTCCTTTGTGTAGAGCTAGAAGTGTTGTTAAGGAAATAAAAAAAAAAGGCGGCATTCTAGGTCTATAGCCATGTGAGCCAAAGAAAAGCCCAAGGAAATTAAAAGAAATATACGAAAGTGTCCCAAGGAGACACTTAAAACGACCTTGAATGTGCCTGCTACATCGTGTTAGGGATTTAGAAGGTGGCTGCTGACTTAGGAGGTGGCTGAAGCGGCACACAGCAAGTGTGGCAGCCACGTAAGATAACCATTTGCCATTCATGGTGAGAAAATTAGTATGTACAGTGTAGTACCATGTTTGTTGCTTTGTTACCAAAAAAAAAAAGGGCATATAAGTCTGCTACTCCTGCTCCTTATCTTCCTTGCTAGGGACAGTTCATCATATTGCAAGTAAAGAAATTTGAGTAGTATATATATATATAGTCCTGCGAGGGTCGTCTGCTCTTTATATTTGCTTAGTTCTCTGTTTATTCATTGTGTTTACGCATAATGAAATTGACTTGTGCTCTTCGAATACGTAACTATAGTAACTCAGCAGAACTCTAAAAGCCTATATATCTTCTTATTATTTAGTATATATATATATACATATGTATAATATATGTGCTTGTATCTGACTGGTCGATAATGTTTGCGTTTCCTATCTGCAATGAAAACAAACGAACAACAAAAAAAAAAAAACCTCCTTGCGTTTCAGGATTTCCTTGTTGAAAATATTCTTTAGGTTTATCACATTTTCTTTTCATGTTTTTTCGCATTTTCTCTGCCTTTTTTTTATTTCTAAGGATATTATAATTTTATTACAAAATGTGTAACGCATTGAAGGACCAAGTTCTCTCGTCTGCTTCTTTGGCATGCCAAAGATTTAGTTACCCTATGAGTTGTTTATTATCAACAATAGAAAGTGATGAGACATAAAGTAGGATACCTTTTTTGGGCTTTAGTTACCCTTTCTTTGCTTGCTTTTAAGCGGGTTTTAGGCAAATATTTGGGACAGTTTTCAAATAGCATTGCCTAGCCTCTCATTTCTACCTTTATTATAAATGTTTTTGAACTTGTCGCTTTTTGTGAGAGAAGCCTAAATAATGACAGTTTATTATATGTTTATGTTTTATTTGTATAATAGAAAAGGTTATTTATTTTTTGATTAATGTTTTCGGTATTTTAGAAAGGTTTTTAGTTATAGATGGAACTGTTTTTTCTTACTTTAAATATCTTTTAATTAATATAAACTTTTTGCTACATCGCATTTTTTTAGAATTTTTTTATTTTTTTGATTAATGTCTACGCTGTTCTAGAAAAGTTTCCAGGCTGTTTTTAACATTTAAATACCATCTAAATTAAGTTGAATATATACTATAATTTATTATGCATTAAAAGTTTGTTATGTTATGCTAAAAAGTAAAATTTCCTGGCTACAGTTCAAAGCTAAGGCTACTTTTTGCAAAATGAAGGTAAAAGCTCTTTTAGCCACTTTTTATTGATTGCTGCTGACAGTTGAATGACAGTCACAAATGACTGTTTACAACCGCCAGTAATGACTTGTATGTGACAGAAATCAATCCAATTTGTTGTCTTCTACCAAGGGACTAACAACAACAACAACAATATAATTAAATTGACAAACAGCAAAAGATTAAAGATGCTCAAAAATGCAGCTGAGAATTGACCTTGAATATATAACTATGTTTACAATATACTCACAACACCTTACCAATAATTTCCATAATATAAAAAAGGCCACAATACTCTTGCATTTGAGGACAACAACAAACTGACAGTCATCATGACACAATTTGCATATGCATAAATTTAACTCTTCATTTGGTTGAAATGTGGCAACAACAGCGTTGACAAATGTTTTTGTTCGCCAGTTCTCTGTGTGTGTCTGGGGCATGCAACCTTTAAAAATGTCAACAATAACATTCAAGTGAAATTGTAAAATAGGTCAAAGATGTCAAGAAGGCGGCAAAAATTGAGATATATAATATTTATGTCATTAAAAATAAATAAAATTCGTCGTTAAAAATAAGAAAATTGATTGCAGCAATTTAATTTTAAATAATAATAAAATGTCTATTGGAAACTTAAGATTGTTCAGATTATTATATTTTATAATCAAGCAAGAAATTTTTATATATTATTGATATTCTTAGAATTATAGCCTCAAGAAGCTCAATAAGGATATTACTCCCGATAAGATCATTTTAAAATAATTCAGTAATTTGAAAATATTATAGTCTTTGTAATTAATTAAAACAACACATAGACTCGAGCGCTTTTTTTAAATTATAATATTTTTATTATTTTTATTAATTATAATTAATATATAAATATTTAAAATTTTATATTTTAACCTATTTCAATTAGGTTTAATAAATAAATATATATTTATTTTTATCTATACAATAAAAACTACTTCGTCTAATCCTTCGAAAGATTTTTATAATAAGAATATCTCAGATATGTTCTCATTTATTTTGTATTTTCATAGAGTACTATAAATACTAAAGGTATTTCCTGATAATTATATGGTAAATTTTCATATATATGAAAAACTTTTGAAATTATTACAGTAAACTCAAATTCGCTCAGAACTATTTATACATATTGAACATTATTAGATACAAGTGTTTGTTTAATATTTTAAATATAAAATATAAGCTGCTTCTTGACAATAAAATATAAAAAAAAAATAAAAATAAAGAAAAAAAAAAATAAATAAATAAGAAAAAAAAATTATAAAATTATATAAAATTATATAAGCTGAGCAAGTTATATTGATACAGATCTCTTACTATCAGAATATAACTTATCAGGATATAACTCTTAAAAAGAAACATTCCTGGTCATATTATTTGATATTAGGGTCAGTTTACCACCCTAACAATGAAATATTGCCCAAAAAAGTGTTTGAAATACTATTTAAAGCTGTTTTATATTAACCAACTAAGGCTCATTTTAAATTTGTAGATAATTTTAAAATTATTTAAAAGTTAATTCGTATTTGCAAAGCTTTTTTTTCATTATTTTATTCAATTTGTTTCGTAAATAAAATCTGGATTATTATAATAATAAACCTTTGTAAATGGTTCTAAAAATTTTAAAAATATTGCTTTATCAATATTACTTCTTTCAGAAAAAAAATAATAATAATATTTAGCTATTAAATCGCATTGTAGTTAAGGATTAATTATAAATTACATTTATAAATATAAAATAAATAGATAACAATCATAAAAATTAAATAAATAAAATATTATATATAGCTTTTTTCCCCATTTATTTCAGCATAAAAAATAATAATAATATTTAGCTTAGAATTAATTTTTAATGAGAATTATAAATATAAAATAAATAGATAACAATTATAAAAATTTAATAAATAAATTATTATTATATATTTTTGCTTTTTCTTATTTATTTTTAATTAGTTGAACACATTTCTGTGCCTAATTAAATGCTAATTATAACAGATATGAATGTTGACATTTTTATAAATTGTTATTTTGTTTTTCCAACTAATCCATGGGGGGCTGCTGCTGCTGCTGCTGCTGCTGCTGCATGCAGCTGTTGTTGCAGCATGCCTCAGCTTGTCTGTGGCAATCTCTGTGAGTGTGTGTGTGTGTGTGTGTTTGCCTGCGCGCACATTGAGTCTTGTACACAGGAGGCAAGGAATATGTTTAGGGTGTGGCTGTGTGGTAAGGATGCGAATCCTGTTTTGCTTTGGCATTAAATAATATTATTGGTTCTCTATGCAATATGACAATATGATATGGCTCTAAAATCTCTGTGGCATAAGCACTTTGTTTATTATTTATTTAACAGTGCAGCACTTCTGTTTAAACAATTTAAATGTAATTTGTGCACAAACAAATCCGAAAATCTAGTAAAAATTTAATCAAGTTGTATGGCAACTTCCTAGAAGGACCTTCCGACCAGCTGTGTATAGGCAGGCACCCTCATATTTTTTGTATTTTTTTTCTTTGCTGTTTTGTTGATTGTTTAGTAGGTAAATAAATGTGGCAGACAAGGGTCGAAGCTTTTATGCTTTAATTAAAATTTAAAAAAAAATTGAAAAATGATTTGTTTGCTTTTAAAATATTAAATATATTATTTGTTAACCTGCCAATTGGGCTGCGGCGAATTTTGTATTCCGATTTTCTTGCTTTTTCCTTTTATCTTATTTAGCTTTATTGTTGTTTGGTTGCACATACACACACACACTCACACTATTATAAACACTTTACGGCTCTCTGTGTGGCATGCCACTTTTAACCGAGTATCAACGCATCAACTTTTATCTTTTATGCCACACACAATCCGTAAAAAAAACTCCGCGTTTTGCGACACACAAACGCGACGTACGTTCTGCCAAAAACTGAACAAAATTTGCGTTGCGGCGTTGCCAAAAGCTCAAAAAATATATAAGAAAAAAAATTCAACAGAAATATTTAGAAAAAAAAAACAAGATACGAAGATACGTTGCAAAAGCTTTATTTTTTTTTTTTTTTGCAACTTTACTATGCGCTCGTCCAAGTAGGATGCTCTTCTGTGCCAGATAAACCAAAGACGATTTTTATATATTTTTGACGTTTGCATAGTGAAAGTGAGGGCAAAAGTGTTCGGCAAATATACAATTTTGCTCGGCAAATTCTGAGAGATATACTCTTTTATAGCTGCTGCGCATGCGTTGGATTTTTGCCTGGTTTTGACATTTCCACACGCAGAAAAAAAGAAAAACTAAATGTTGTGTGTAAAAGCTGCATTACACATACGCAGCGTGTAGCGAGGACCTTAACAGAAACTCTATTAAGTAGCCTTACTTGTTGACGACCATAAGGAATTTTTAAATTTTTTTTTAAATATTATTTAAATAATTATAAAGACGATTTCTTGTTTAAACATTTCCATTTCAATTCATTTGCAACTCCAGCAACAATTTGTATCCACACTTTATCCGTATACATGTTGTTGGCAACATTTAGCATGTTGCTAGACTGGTCAAAAATGTTGCCAATATTTTAGTGGCCAATTTGATATAACTTTTTCCCCTTTTTGAGCCGAAAGCTGCGCATGACATTTGTGCGTGTTGTGGATTGTTGAAAAAAACCACACACATTTCATTTGTTTTGGCACGTGCTCAGCTCAACACACACCCGCATACACACGCACACTACACACAGCAACTACAACCGGCAACATGTTGCTGAGTTTGCGTGGGCGACGCTAAATTGGCCCACGTGTGCGGCCGCCTCTCTCTCTCTCTCTCTCTCTCGCTCTGTGTGTGTGTAAATTTGCTTTGTTTTGCATATTTGCAGACATATATACATATAGAGTATATATATATACTAGTATATATGTAGCATATACCCACATAATAGCACGCTTCATTTCGCGCTGATTATGTTTATTATATGTAGCCTCTAACGTTGTCCTGTCTTGTGTGTGTGTTTATGTTGTCCTTGCTGGCAATTATGAATTTTTTTATGGTTTTTTTTTTTTTTGGGCTTTTGCAGTTAGCTACATGTTGCATTGTCACAGCTACACAAATAATATTTGTTTGCCATTAAACAATTGCATTTTTATAGTTTTGTTCGGATTTTTAATTGCAGCAGAACTTTGAATTGTAAATTTTCACTTTTCTTGAGATTTTGTGATTTAAATTCACCTGTTTTTGATCAGTTATTGAGTTAACTTGCTTTTTGACAGCTTTTCGGTAGTAAAAAAAATACATACTCATAAATAAATAAATTATTATGATGTGAAAAACATTTTACTGTTTAACAAAGCCAATTCAAATTTTCACTTGCGTTTTTATATCACGGCATTATGTATAGCCTACTATTGGGCTGTTTAGAAAAAGTTTAAAGTAAGTTTTTCAATTGTAAAGAGCTTTATATTAAATATATAATTAAAGTCTAGATATATACCATAAGGAGGAGGTTATTAAGCTTGTTCTTTTTTATCTGAACATACATTTTAATCTGACGTGTTCCAGAGACCATAACTTGCTCTAATAATAATAATATTTGTGTAATTATTTTTTTTTTGTTTATATAATATATTTTTAATATATTTTTTATTTTATAATTAGCATATATATTATATTTCAAATAAAAATAATTAACATAGCGAAAAAAAAACATTACAGAGCGCAAAATATAAAACTCTGAGGCAAATGCTTATTTCCAGCTAAATTACTTTCATCATTATCTTCAGTTTGTTTATATTTCTGAAATTTAATAAATGATAGATTGAGGTACTTCTGTAATTTTGTTTTGGATTTCAGCATATTTATTTAAATTAAGAAATTATTCTCTTAGTGGACACGCTTTATTAAGCAATTGGAAAACTTTTTGCTCAAACTTAACTTAAATTCAATTTGGAACAGTTCGACTGGGAGGCATATACATTGACATATATATGTATATATATATAAATACTGACGAACATAAACACACAGATACACACACATACACATACAGCAATTGTGGACATTCTGTGCAGAGCTGTTTCATAGCAAAGAGCAGCTTAATAACATAATAGAATGAATTTTTTTTGTGTTGCACAGGACTCGGTTATTATACCCCGTACTTTATTGGGATTAAGGGTGAAAATATTGGAAGTTTAAGTTTATTTAAGCTAAACTTTTTCAGTTCAAACGGTTGGCAATTTGTTATTTGAACTGAATGTTTTTTAAATGTTTTCCATTTTCACTGTTATATGATTATGCGGTTTGAGTTCACAATATATGCGGATTTAATTCACTTACATTCACCTAAAATTGAGTTAACATTAAATTTACAAGGAGTTTAATATGTTTTAGATTCTTAAGTCTATTAGTTCAATATGAGATAATTTTTTTTTTTTAATTTTTTGGCTGTTATAATTATATATTCTAGACTGATAATATATAATAATATTCTAGACTGATAAAATTTTGTATACAAAATGTTGGAATATCATTAACAAATTTAGTTTTTAAAGATATTCTGCAATTTTGATTTATATACAGGCCTGTTTCCATTTTCGATGGGACTTTGCGTATTTGATTACGCGAGAATTTGCCGAATTTCCACTAAATTTCCTGTGTATTTCCCTAGAATTCCCCCTAAATTTTCTGCGTATTTTCATAGATTTTCCCATTAGAATATCCCATATATAGAGTGGAAATTTTTTAAATTTATTCTATAGCTTATCATCGATCGATCGTAAAAATGCCCTAAATAAAAAAAATCGCAAAAAGTTGCTCAATAAATTTAAAAACTTATATTCGTATAAGGATACCTTAGCTATTTATACAGGGTATCTTTTAATCAATCATTCTCCTATATCCTATATTCTAACTTGTTATTATTGTTGTTGTTGTTGTTTGTTTTTGTTCTCGAAATCGAACGAAAAATGACAAGAACGGCATGTGAGAGCTGAAGCTCCCCAGTTAAGGGGATAAATAACGAAAAATTGTTGTGCCTGGAAGCGCTGTGGGTTTGATTCTACTTCGTTTTGAGTTTAATTGAATAGATAGATAGATGACAGGCCTTTCAGACTATGGCAATACATTCTGTTGTTCATCACAACAAAATACAAAAAAAAAAGAAAAATAGAAAAAAAACCATAATAATAAATAAGTACTGACATACATATAGATATATATAGATGGCTTTAAGGCAAGGAAACCAAACACCCATCCATCCATCCATCCAACCAGCTCGATCTATAGACTTCATTGTTTTCTAAATGTGAAATATTTTCTTAGGGATATTTTTGTATGTCACTTGATGTTAGTCGAAGCCGTTGATTGAATTTTCGAAGAAAAGTAAAAGAAGAAAAAGTTAAGCTAATATAAATATTTGATTAAAGAGAAAGTGTACAAATGTGTTTATAATGTATATATAATATATCTTTATATTCCCTTAACTAAATACACTTTTATATTTTTATAAATTGACTTTTATTTTATAGGAATATAAACGACAAAATAAAGACAATTAAATAACCATTTAAGGTATGTTTATTTTTTCGCTAAAAAAAAAATAGTTTTTTTTTTTATTTTATTAAAAAGTCATTAAATAATGTCTATATTAGATTTTTGAATTTTTTTCACTCAAACACTTTTTTTTAATTTTTTGACATATTTAATTGACTCTAAAATAAATTTAAAAACTCTAAATTTATTTAAAAATTATTAAATAATGTAATCTAATGATTAATGCATTTTTTTCACTCAAAAATTATTTTTATTTCTGGTCATTTTTAATCGACTTTCAAATAATTCTTTTAAAATAAAATAAATTTAAAATTATTATATCAAATGGTTAAATTACAAAGAATATTCTTATTTATTTATTATTCAATTAATACATTTAATTATTAATTAATAATTATATTAAAATAAAATAAATTGATAATTTTCATATCATTACAAAGATTATTGTTAGAGAATTCAATTAATAAATTTTGCTGCAACCAAAAAAAAAAAAGAACCCCAATAAAAGACTATTCCTGATTTTCTTCCATACTTTCTCCTTGATATTTATGTCGCATACTTTAGAGTATAATAATATTTTATATAGTCAAAACTTGAATTTCAAACCGACTTCATCAACTACAAAAAATGTATAATCTAAAAGAAATTCTAGAAAATGTTTGGACATATTTTTTAAACAATCCCAATCGTTCTCTAACAATTGAGAAGCCACACAATTTTTTCATTGTGTTCCTAATTTGGTTGCTAATTTTATACAAATGTTGGAAACAATATCAGGCCCTTGAAAATATACGCAAATTTCAAGAAAATAAAAAAAAATTATTGGAATTTCGTTATACGATGGCACAAGAAGGCAATTTGGATGTAAATGAAAGATCATATTATTTAACTTCAGTTATTTTACTCTGGATAATGCTGGTCTTATATACAATCAATATGCGTTTTAAGATCTATAAACGTTATAAGAGAATTAAAGAAATCAAGAAATTTCAATTACTTGTCAGAAAAATGGTCAAACGAGAGCAGGAGAAGCTTGATGTGCTAAAGAATTTATTATATTTGAGCTTGGAAAATGAATATGAAAGTCCAATTGAATTATCTGAAGTAAATGAATTACAAATGGTCTGGCGGGATATAGACGAGCGTATGAAGAGATTGAATATCTTAATAGAATCCGATTGATTAAAATTATTAGATTTTGTTTTGTTTAGGAATTAAAAATTAATTAAAATATTATTGTGCACAACAATTTTCAGCAAATTTATTTAATCACAACTACAATGGAAAAATGGGTTAAATAAAATGATTCCTAAAATAAATATATATATATATATATAAAATATATATTTATGTTCGCGTAGCATTGAAAAAGCCACGGGACCACTTCTTTACCATGGGCTTCGGTTTGCTCATTTTTTCGAGCTCATCCGCCTGCATTTGCTCGGATAATTTATGTTGATTCTCCCGGAACTTGGCAATTGGTTCCTCAAATTGATTATAATATTGTAGAACTTCACGCACATCATCAACTTCGCTGCTGCCGAGTACGCTTAGGAATGAGATTAGATCAAATAATGTGGTATCATCATCATTGCCAGACCATCGGGATATTGAGAATGTATTACCGGGATGCATTTGTGTGGAGTTCTTGTCCCAATCGATGACAACAACACGCTTTAAATCACGATTTAGATTATCCAAATTCTTGACATGATGACCATCTTTGAAGTGTGTTGCATCACGAACTAAACGATACATGATATAACCATTGGGATCGAGTGCATCCAACAATGGAAATACATTTAAACCCTGTTCGGCGGTATAGACAACAATCTCAAAATATTTAGCACATTCACACAGGAATAAATCGACGCCGGGACGTTTTTTGAAACGCCAACCCGTTTGATAGGTCCAATCGGGATGTACCAATAGATCCTTAACCTCAAGTACCAGAGTATATTGCGGTTGTACATATGGTGGCTGCAGTGGATCTGGCAATAATTTCTGACGCGATGGCTCCTGTATAAATCTTTGAAAATGATTTAACGATTTTAATGTCCGCCCCACATATTGCTGTGCCAATGGCATTGAACTATATTCATCCTGGATTTCGTTGCCCTGATCATCGATCGTCGGCTTGCCGAAGTAGTAAATGGCCCAAAAGGAAAAGAGTATACCACCGATGCCACAAAAAATGAATCCAATTTTTTTACGTTTCCAGGAACGCTCCATTTCCTTACGTTCTTCCTCCTCCTCCTCGCGCTTGCGACGATCGCGACTCTCCTCATCTTCCAGTTCCACAGATGTTTGGGGAAATAGTTTCGACAATATTTCTGTTGTCGTTGTTTTCTCGCATGAATAGCGACGATGTATTAAATGAACCAAATGCGGATATTCAATATAGCTATAGCTATATACCCTAAACATATTAATCGAGCGTTTATTCGCCTGGGTCGACATTATAACACTATTTATCATGGTATTCCATAAGCCAGATGTTAATGACCGAGATGTATTTATGAGCTTCCGGCTGGTGCCTGTGCCGCCGAATAGTATGCGCCCTATTGTAATTGCAGACATTTTGCAATATTGATTGTCTGCAGTTTATTTTAATTCTTTTTAGATTTCCAATTTACGAAATCGTCACTTAAAAATTTGACATTTTTGTTTAAATCAGAATAGTTTTGTTGAATTTTGTTTTATGTCAGCGTAACGTTGGCATTAAAATTTAGATTGCTGTAATTTTGTATCTACATAACTTAACTTTTATTTTGAAGCAAAATATATTTTAAATGTGGCGCCTTATGCTAGGCTGCCAGATAAATTAATAAACCATGACGGCAGCGCTGTCAGCCTTTTAGTTGAACTTAGTGCTGCCAGACTGCTGGAAAAAGTTAACGCCCGCTGATTGGCAAAATGGAAGAAGCAGCAAAAAATTGAGAAAAATACAACACAATAAAAGATACGAAAATTTTTTGCAAGCTTTTCTCATAGCTGCTCTTATTTAAGTAGCAAATTTAATAATTACAAAAACACTGCCAAGTGAAAGTTATTAGAAACTGTTTAACAAACTGCTAAAAAGCACAAGTACCGCTCGACTCGGCTTCTACGCAAAACAAATATTTCAAGGCAACAACAAAATTTTTGCCAAAACAATTATTGAAAGTTGCGATTTGTTGTTGTGCCGGTAGCGCGCTTTATATAGCGTAAATTATGTCGCCACCTCGACACGGTGGTTTCGGCGGCGGTGGCGGTAGTGGCGGTGGCGGGGGTATGTAGATGCAATAATTAAATAAAACTTTCTATCTACATAATTAAATGTTTTTTTTTAGGACGCTCTGGCTTTGGCGGATATGGAGGGAACGGCGGTGGTATGTATATTACTTATCACTTATTTATGCAGGCATTTACAAATATAATAATTTATTAATATTTATGATTTTAGTGCGTTCTGGACGCATCGAAAGCCGCCCTAGACGCACTGGCGGCCTGAATCGAGGAGCTGGTGCTGTAAATGATGACTTTGGCAGTATGTAGCCTACTTATATATACAAATATATATATTTATATGCTTGCAGAGGGTAGTATAATTTAGTCGAATAATGTGTAACGCTTTACTATAGGCGTAAGCAACTCCATAATCGGTTTATAGCAAAAATTAGCCTCGTAGTGCAGATGGATAGAGAAAATACTTTTTTTTTAATGAATAACTTATTTTATCTGCTCTGCAAGATTATAGAATCTTTATCTTTACTTTACTTTACTTTTTTTCAAAATTTATTTATATAAATTATCAGGCCTTCACAATGTCAACTGGACGGATATGCGACTGCAGCCTTTCCAAAAGGACTTTTATCAGGAGCATCAAAAAGCACGCAATCGCCCGCTTCAGGAAGTGGAACGTTATCGTAGCCAACATCAAATTACCGTACGCGGCCCGGCACCCAATCCCATACAGTACTTTGACGAGGCATGCTTTCCAGATTATTGCATGAATGAGATACGACGCCAGCGCTATGTAGAGCCCACGCCCATTCAAGCGCAATCCTGGCCTATTGTTATGTCGGGCAATAATTTGGTTGGCATTGCCAAAACAGGATCAGGCAAAACGCTCGCTTTTATACTGCCCGCCATAGTGCACATCAATGGACAGCCGCCACTGAAACGTGGTGATGGACCCATTGCCTTGGTTCTGGCGCCCACGCGCGAACTGGCACAACAAATTCAAACGGTGGCCAATGATTTTGGTTCCAGCGCCTATGTGCGTAACACATGTATTTTTGGTGGAGCACCGCGTTCCAAACAGGCCAACGATTTGGATCGTGGCGTGCAGATAGTAATTGCTACGCCAGGTCGATTATTGGATTTTCTGCAAGGCGGCACTACAAATTTGCGACGTTGCACTTATCTGGTACTAGACGAAGCTGATCGTATGCTGGATATGGGCTTTGAGCCGCAAATACGTAAAATTTTGGGCCAAATAAGACCAGATCGTCAAATACTCATGTGGAGCGCCACGTGGCCAAAGGAAGTGCGTCAACTGGCTGAGGACTTTCTAGGCAATTATATACAGGCAAGTAATTTAATTTATTTTTAATATTTTGATTTAAATGCTTTTCCTTTACAATAGATCAATATTGGCTCATTGGAACTGTCCGCCAATCATAATATACGACAATATGTGGAAGTTTGCGCTGAGCATGAGAAGGGCACAAAATTGAAGGATTTGCTATCACATATTTACGATCAGGCCAGTGCACCGGGCAAGATTATTATATTTGTGGCCACCAAGAAGAAAGTGGACGAACTGGCACGCTTTATAAATGCCTTTGGTGTGGGCGTGGGTTCCATACACGGCGACAAATCCCAAATGGATCGCGATAATGTTTTAAATGATTTTCGCAGTGGACGCGCTAATATCTTGGTTGCCACAGATGTCGCTGCACGTGGTCTGGATGTGGATGGCATTAAATATGTTATTAATTTTGATTTTCCACAATCATCAGAGGATTATATACATCGTATTGGACGCACGGGTCGCAAACATTCAACGGGAACCTCATATGCATTCTTTACACGAAAAAATGCCAAATGCGCGCGCGCTCTTATTGAGATATTGCGCGAGGCCAATCAGAATGTGAATCCAGAGCTGGAGTATATAGCGAGAGATTCCGGAGGCGGCGGCAGTAGCAGTCGCAGTCGTGGTGGCCGAGGCTCTGGCAGAAATCATAGCGGAGGCGGCGGTGGTTATATGAATGGCGGCGGCAGTGGCTCTTCCGGCAGATTTAATGCTTTTAGCGGGAATCGTGGCTCCTCAGGCGGTTACAATTCATTCAGTGGTGGCAATCGCTTTGGCGGCTCTTCAAGCACCACTGGCAACAACTTCAACTCGGGACAAGGTCCAAGAAATTATGGCGGCGGTGGTGGCTCGTTTGGTGGCAATACGGGCTACTCAAATGGCGATAGATACTCAAATGCTGCACGCCATTAGAATTAGTATTAGTTTAACTATTAAAACATATTATTTTGTCATACAAATCTCCCAAATTTGCGTTCAACGTTCTCATTTTTTAAAAAGCCCATTTCATATTTATTGACAAAACGCAAAATGTTTAAACTCTTGAAACATATTCCAAAAAAACAAGAAACTGATATTCAAATAAAAAATGAACAATTTTATAAAGATCCCACACAATGATAAAGCTTGTTTTTTCTTTTGAAACTGTTTACAAAAATATTTATGTATATATTATGATTAATTCGATTTTTTTTTTTGTTTTGAAATTTTTAAATTATTGCTACAAATATTTTTGTGCTGTTACTAAATACTTCCTTGATGTGCATACATCATCCAAGTTGCTCGACGATCGTTCTAGGCCTGCGGCGATGCACGACGTGTGCCTATAATGGAATTTAAATATTAATAAATTGTAGATGTTTTGTATGATCTGTTGGCTCACCTTTCTCCTTGTGCTTGCGCTCTTTGTTGGTACGAGCACCGCCTGCTGCACCACCTGGATTGCATTTCTTGGTGTGTGGGCGCACAGGATTGCAGCTCTGTTGACTACCATCTTCTGATGGCTTCAATTTGTCCTCACGTGTCATTTGTCCAGCATTGCACTCAGACCAGGTGCCCTTCTCATAGCGGCAAGCTAAATAAAGGAAAAATTAATTAAATAATCGTTTGAAATCAACTGATTAAACATTTGTTTACTATGTACGCCTCTATGTTAAGGCTCTGTTAATTTTTACAGTTGGCAACTTATCGATATTATCGATTCGCTGTATTAATGATAGGCGCCGATAACGCTTAAAATTGCGGCGATCTATATAATTGCAAGTGAATTGTGCGGGACGCGCGTGAAATAAATGTGTAAATTAAAATTAATAAAATGAGTGCATGTGTTAAGTAGTGTGCAGAATAGCGCGTTGCGTTGTGCATATTTAAAAGCCAAATGTGTTAATCTATGAATAAGTGTTGTTGCAAGATCAACTATGTGCAAGGACATTAAGCCAATGCAGAAACTCGGACAATTTGTGAACAGTACTAAGCCGAGTGTAAGTCTTGATTTTGTTTTATATAGTTATTGCTTATCAATACCTAAAACTAATCTCAGAATATTTAATACAGATTCTGATTGTCTCACTGGCCTGCGCCAGCATCTTTGCGCCGTTTGGCGGTCTGCAATATGAACAGCTGTTATTTAGCAGAACAAGTGCAATGCTAAGGAGACTAAGGAAACTACAAAAATACTCTACATATATTGTAACAGTTATTATTGTGTAAATCTTGTATGAAATTTATTAAAAAATTTCTAAGGTGTATCATAAACTTTTTTTTTTTTTAAATTAAATTTGCCATTGAGTTTCACTTCTACTACGAATAAAAAGCTAAATTTTTGTCGCATAACTCCTTTACTTTCTATGCCACCTTTCCATACCTTTCTTGCACTTCTTCTGTATGGTTCGTGTGGGTAGACAATTGGACTCGCCCTTCCTCAAAGATAGAGTACGCGTGCGCATATTGGTCTTGACATCACACTCCGTCCATGAGCTTTTCGCATAACGACAGGTTGATGCTGCTGCAAAAAAATATAAAAGAAAATATAAAAAAAAAACCAGACAAGATGTTAGCTAACTATATTGAATATATACTATGTATTAGTGACCACATTGAGCTTAGAAAAACGAACAAAAAAAACCTTTTTAAAATGTAAGAAAATTGTTTTGGCTATTTGTTGATGCCCTATATACATATATCTAACCATTGTCTGACCATTTCCTTTTGCATTATGCCCAATTTGGCAATATCCACAGAACTGTCCGGTACACAAAAGATGCCTAATTTAGTATGCGACCGCAATGTGTTTGGTAGTGTGTGTGTATGTGTCTGGTTGTGCGTGTGTGCATGTGTGTGTTAATGTAAAACCTCTGTTAAGTTAGTCGTTTGTATGCGTCACTTGCGTTGGGCGCCAACCACCTTTTCGAGGATTTGTTGCCGGAAATAATAAGGATCATTCAACATATCGTATGTGCTCCTTTCTTTAACTGTGCGTATTTTATATTAAAATCATGCATTTAAATGCCAAAGCTATTGGCTGTTTTTGGACTCGCAATTGGATTAGGGTATGTGCGTGTCGTTGTGCTAGCTATTTGCCTTGATTATGGCTTATAAATCATATGGTCAAAGTTGTTTATTAGCCCATTTCGTGGTTATTTAGTTGCTATTTTATTTTTGCTTAAGTTGAGATCTTTATAACTGCTTTGATGGCTATAATAAATTTATAAAAAATAAAGAAAAACATTTAAATGAACATTTAAAAAAAAAAAGATACTAAATATTTTTATCGACGCATTTAAGACCTAATTATCGAATTTTGAAAATATAGCATAAAATATAATTTTTGATAATAATTACAATAATAACAAATCAATTTGCTGTTGACTAATCAATTTACGCAATTTAAAACATTCAAATGAACATTTTAAAAAGCGACGATACTATCGATTAGTTTAATAATTTTTATCGGCGTGTTTAAGACCTAATTATCCATTTTTGAAAATATAACATATACAAAATTTGATTTTTGATAATAATTACAATGAAAACAAATTAATTTGGTATCGAATATTCAATTTACAACTCTTATTAAAAGATTTTTTCGCTCAGAAAGTAATCGTAATCTTATTTTTTATTTTTCAATTGTATTTAAAAATCATTTAACTCATTTTCAAATATTATTTTGCTACTCAAAAATATGTAATATTTAAATTTTAATATATAAATCAGAAATAATATTATTTTTATGGCAAATTTAGTGTTTATTTTATTAAGTAAATAAAGGTAGAAAAAAATTTATTTTGAAAAGAATTTAAAAAACATTTAATCGAACATTTTTAATGCTTATTTTAAATATTATTTTTTATGTGCGGCTTTATTCTATTCTTAAGACAATAACTAACTACAAAAATGTTGTTTAAAATGTTCAAAAAGAAATTAAAAAAACATTTTATCAAACATTTTAAATCATTTTTAAAATTATATTTTTTTATTTGGGCTTGATTCTATTATTGAGAAAAAATATCTAACTTTTTACATTTAGCTATAAAAACACTATAGAAATGATTTTGAGTTGGATTTCCTAAGGAAACTAATAATAACTAACTTATAATAATATTTTTGAATTTTTTTAATTACTCGTTTTATTTTATAAATCAGAAAATAAAACTCATGCGGATTTTAAAATTAAATCCTGTCCCTGTAATAATGATTAAGCAGCCTCTGGTTGCCCATGGACTTACCCTTTTTGGATTTCTTTGATTTAGGACCCGGCCTTTTGCCAGTGCGATGTTGATGCTCCTGTTGTTGCTGTTGGTGTTCCAACAATTGACGCGGCTGTTTGTTGTTGTTTGTGTTGTTGTTGTTGTTGTTGTGATGTCCCTGCTGCAGTGGCTCCTCGCCATTGGAAGTGACAGATGATTTCTTTAAGCCATTCTTGCGACCGCCGCCAACTCCTGCCGAATGCTGCATTTGATTCTGGGATTTATTTGATTTCTTATTATTGTTTTTCACACGCTTGTTGCCACCACCACCCCCTCCGCCCACTGTGGCTGGTATGGACGATGTGGGTGGCACTTCCTCCTCCGGCACAGCCTCGCGTGCGGGACGCTGGAGTACATCGCCCGATTGGGTTTCCATGACCAAGTGTGCACCATTGGCAAACTTTGCCAAAGAAGCGATGCCATGTTTTTTGGCATTCCCGCCATGATGATGACCATGGCCATAAATCAACGTTGGCAACGTCAGCGCCAATGTGACCAGCACGAATTGGAGCAACGCCCGTGCTGGTGCGGATGTTATTAAGAGATTCATTTCAAGCGAGTTCTCTCAGTTCACACAGATTCAGATAGTTGATAGTGACCAACGGTAACAACGTGCTCTGGTTTCCCCGAAATCACTGCGAATAACTGAAATTTAATGACAATTTAGATAATGAGTTGACGTTAACCAAAAGCTAACAAGCTAACACAATTTAACTAAAAGTTTAAACATGTTAAGTGTGTGTTTTAAAATGAAACGAAACTGTTGACTAAATAGCTTACAACATGAACTTTGAGAATGTCAACTCGATCTTATAAATAAACATACTTCACTTTAAAAATCTGTGTTGAGTAGTTTGTTTAACAAATATAATATTTACTTGCTTTAAAAGCTAGAGCTTTTTAGATGCTATACAAATATTAATAAATTGATTATGCAGTACTTAACTAAAAATAAGTAGAGTGTGTTTAAGAGCGACATGGTAGAGATTCTGCAGTTAGATTAAATATACTTTTTTTTCTTAATTTACTAATCGATATTTGTGGAATTATTGTACCTTTTGTTGGGACGTAACTCCTGTACTTATTACAGATTGGAGGCTTATCCTTTTATAAAAAAAAAAAATAGCTCTACACTGATTAATTTTATATAGAGAAACACAAGAGACCTTATATTTTCACTGCTAAAACCATTTGGGAATTAGAGGTGCCTGCCTCAATGCACAAGCTCAGCGCCTGAAAGTATGCAACATTTGCATACGAATGTATTTTATTTATTATTTTTTTATGCATATATTTATTTATATTTTATTTTTATATGATTTATATTTATCTGACAAATAGTATTTTATTAGAATATTGCGATAAATAAATTTTATATTTATCTGGCAAATACTATTTTATTGGAATAATGCGATAAATTTGAATAAAATACGACCGATTGTTCTTAATTTTAATTTAATTTTTAACTTTTATTTTTTCTTAAATTTTTTTTCTTCCTTTAGCTTAGGCTTGAAAGACAAAGAAATACATTTTTTATAGGTGGCAGTAAATATATGCTCATAATATTAATAAATTTATCAAATCTCGTCTTGAAAATGCTGTAGATTTTTCCATTAACTCATTTATTAGTTTTTTATTTGAGGTTTTTCAGAGTTAATATTTGTTACATTTATATAGAAGTTTAATTATGTTTAGTTAAACAAAAGAACGCCACTCGAGCGTATATTTATTTCAGTATTATAGAACAAGTAGAAACAGTATTAAAGTCTGTTTTAAATCAAGAAAACTTTGCTAATATATTAAACCCTCATTAAATATCCATTACAACTGAAAAACTTTTCTTATAAATTTCACATACTTATGCTATAATTTGCTTCCCTATTTTTTGCACTAATTGATGAGATTTATTTTTTTAATTGAAACTTTGTCCAAGCTGGCTTAAACTTGTAGTAGTTGCTGCCCGTTTCTGTTGGACAGTGTTCAACTCAGGAGACATAGATACTATACACAGTTTAGCTGTGCT
Organism: Hirtodrosophila alboralis; assembly: GCA_035043045.1. Classification (NCBI taxonomy): domain Eukaryota; kingdom Metazoa; phylum Arthropoda; class Insecta; order Diptera; family Drosophilidae; genus Hirtodrosophila; species Hirtodrosophila alboralis. The sequence continues at coordinate 282,486 of JAWNNH010000325.1, forward strand.
GAAGTGTGTGAAAATGTCTGGCAAATGAAAATTGTAAAATCTAATTGTATCAAATTGTTTCTGGCTGCTCTGTTGCACTTTCTAAAAGTACTTCAAATCATTATTATTTGCTTCTACTATTTGCTAGACTATTGTGTGCCATCTCTTTCTCTCTTTCTAGCTGCTCTTCTGCCATCTCTTTCTGCAATTTCTTGTATTTAATTGTCCCTGAGTTGTTTGCGCCGGCTGAGCCTTCCGTCCAGAGCATATCCTGCGGCAAGTAGTGGTAGGAGGTCCTGCTCGTTGTCTATTATGGCAGATACGTGTTGGCAGCTATCACTTGGTATTCCACTGCAATTTGTTATGCAATTTGAAGTTTGTTTCACAAAAATTCCTAGATTTTTAAATAGTTTTGCTTATCAAGTCAAATTTAACAGGCACTTTAATATTCTTTTAGAGTGCATTTTGTTTCGGTCTGTCAAAATTTTCTAGGGCAACTAAATCTTAAATATTAAATATATTAAAAATATAATAATTTAAATTACATTCATTTAAAATCAGCGTTATCAACGCAAAATGTGAGACTTGTAGTCCAAAAAGTAGTTTGTACATGGTTTCACAATTTATCGATATGTTCTTTGTTGACTTGCTGAGTTGCTATCGATTAATATTGGTTTATATGGTGTTCGATTATATTTTTAATTTAATATGTTATCATTGATTGACGAGCGGCTCAAAGCCTTCCAGCAGATCCTCCCAGAAGAGCACCAGCTGACGACGAATTTGCGTATCAAGTGGATCTTCAGATTCTGGATCAGATGGATGCAGCATTTTAAAATAAATATGTAAAAGTTTTGACCATACAGTATGACCATATAATATAGACATTGGTTCCGTCTTAGAGTGATCACTGTTTAACTGATTGACAAGCGGCTCAAAAGTCTCCAGTAGATCCTTCCAGAGTACCGCCAACTGACGACGAGTCTGCGCATCAATTGAATCCTCAAGTTCAGAATCAGGAGTTTGCATTTTAAAATAAATATTTTTTAATCTTTGCCATACATTATGCGATAGAACCGAAGATTCTGAAGTGACCTGAGGCGTAGATTTGGGTTCAGTTTGAAATTTAGATTCAGAAGGATTGTGATCCTTATCTTGTCTTGCAGCCTGATGTTCAACTGCATTTCGCATAATTTGCAAGCGATTTATTAGATTCATTTTGATTTCTTCCTGTTGACGTATTTCCTTTTCTAGTTCTTGTTCTTGTTCTTGTTTTTGAATTGATTTTCTTTTCATTTCGACATATTTGTAGTCCTTTCTCTTGTGCAGTTCTATTGGTTCGGGATGCTTTTGATTTTTTTGCTTCATTTCTTTGTCCTTTCGGCTACGCCCCTTATCCAGAATCTGTCTTGAACGATTGTCTTCAACTTTTCGCGATATTTTCCTGATATTGTCCCGATTTTTACCTTCTAGACGCTCCTGCTCTTTGCGATTCTCCACGTGTTTCCATTTGCGATCTCGCTCCTTGTGCGCGCAATAGGCTCTTGAGTATCTTTTGCTCGGACCTGGCTCTTCTTGCTCCTCTAATTCGCTTTCGAAATATTTATAGTTCTTATTCATGTATCGCTCCATCATTTCGGGATGCGTTTGATTTTCCCAATTTGGTTTAGGCGGGGGAGAAGTAGGCCGGCGTTGCTTCTTGAGCAGATCGAGACGCTCCTTGTCCTTACAATAACGCTTCTCATCCAACAGAATCTGTTTCAGTCGCTCCTCCTCCTTACGGTTCTCGATGTGCCTCAATTTACGCCCTCGATCCTTGGGATCACGATTGCCTCTTGATTCTGTTTTGCTCGGACCTGGCTCTTCTTGTTCCTCTGATGCGACTTTACAGAATTTGTATTCCTTTTTATCGGAATGCTTTTGACTTTCCCATATCGGACTTTGCTGTGGCATCTCCAACACTTCTGGGGGAGCAGGAGGCCCTTTGGACTGGGCTTGTCGCGAATACATTTCCTTGGACAGAACATCATGCATGCTTTCTTTCTCATAATTAGCCTCCAGTTTGTCGAGCTTCTTAACCATCTCATCCGACATCAATGTCCACACTACCTTTTCCGTACCTGGAACATCGCCCACCTTCTCCAAGCTGGACTCCGGTACCTCCTGCACCTCCTGCACCCGCTGCAATTGTGCATTTCTGGTGGGAATTTTTTTCTTTTGGCAAATACGCTGGCGCTGATGAAAGTCCTTAAGCACATCGCGTAAATCACGTTTACAGTTCTCTATATCATTAAATGGATAGGACAATTGACCCTCCTGCAATTGGCTAAACATCAAGGCCACCAAACAATTCCGGGCGTATTTCTCCTCATTTTTGGTAAGAGGATAAACGTATAACCACACAGAACACAGATACTGATCTCTCTTTCGAGTTTGTCTTTTGATTTCATCTTGCAAAACTCCAATTTGTTGATCAAAATGTTGGTCCAGCGTTTCATAGGAATGCTCATCGATTTTAGACTTTGAGGATTTCATTTTGTTTTCTTTTTTTATTTTTGAAAGTTATTTTCAATTGTTTTTTTCAAGTCACACAGAATTCTGTTTTCTGTAAATTATTTTTAGTTGTTTTCAAGTCGAATACAGCTGAATATTTTCTAGCAAGCGTTTTACAATGAATATTAGGTCGTAAGACACAAAACTCCTAGTTTTCTTTGTTTATAATCAATAATAATTTTTAAGACTTGAAAGCTCTAATTATTATGTTTTATTTTTAACAATCGCGTCAATACTATTATTTTCTGCGTTTTAAGTAAAACCTATTTATTTATGAGTAAAAGAAAATAAAACTTAAAAGTTATCGTTATTTTTGCTTAAATAAAATAAAAAGATTTTACCCAATAAAAAACAAAAAGTCCCTAATAAAAGCTTTTATTTAACATTTTTTAAAAAAGTTGAAAAAATGTTTATTTCTTATTTTTTATATTTTTTTAATTTTAAAATATTATTTTTTATATTTCTCTTGGCTTACTTACTAAGAAAAATATCAACCTCTTCAGTATTTGCTAAAAAAATAGTCTGAGAAGGATTTTAAGTTAAATTTTTTTTTATTTAAATATTAAAAATCTCATAATAATATTTATAATAGAAAACAGCATTATTTACACAAAAAAAAATTAGGAAAAATTATTTTTCCAACTATTCTTACAAATAATAAAAAATAATTTTTATTAGGGTCTTTTTGATTTTTTATTGGGTAAAATCTTTTCATTTTATTTTATTAAAAAAATTTCTTAAATGAATTTAATAAAATAAATAAAAATAATTCTGAATGTCCAACATTGTGGTTTAATCTGAATGTGTAATTCGATTCAATTTGAATTCAAAAATACCTTACTACCTTTATCTGTATACAAGTACAAGTATTTTTACACTTAGTGTAAGTTCATTTGGAGAGCCTACAATTACGATTCATACAAAACACTTGCAACCAAGGGGCGACTCAGTGTCGTGTGTCCCAGTTTTAATTGCAAGCAAAATTTGTGTGTGTTTGCAACACTGCAACTGCAACTGCAACTGGAACTGGAACTGCAATTGCAGTCGCCCAGTTGCAAGTGTATGGCAAATGGTAAAGGATGTGGCAGGATATGCTCAACAACGTGCGGTGCATAAATTTGTCATTGCCATTGTGTGTGGCATTTGGCAGTCAGACATTAGGACAAGAGAGAGGGGTTGAAGCTGGGGCAGCTTGTTTGGACAACAACTACTTTTATTGTTTGATTGCTTTTCGTATGGCTTTTGTTTGATGCGGCAGATAACTTGGACAAGGACCAGGGCCCATGACTTATGCCCACAACTACACACACCTACCTATATCGTATATGTAGTTCCTAGATTTGTAGGCTCATATATGTAACTATAAGTGTAGTAGTATTCTTTGGAATTGTTTGTTCAAACTACATGTGCATAGAGGCCATAGAGTTGTTCAATGTAGTTCAATTGTCGGAATCAGTTTACAGGTTCATTTGTTGCTGAAAATCAGAATTTGTCTTTTAATGCCTTAATGGCATTCTCTTTTGTTTTTGTTAATTTGGAATTTATTTGATTTATATTTATCAATTAAAATATTTTTTTAACTTCCTTTATTTTATTTATATATTTTTCCTTTTTTTCCTGAATCCCAAAAATCAATTATAAATATATCAATATGTAAAATTGATCGTTAATTCCGAAATAAGATTCAAAATATTTTCCCGTGCTGTTTATCAGCTAGTTCTCGCTAGATTTTTGACTTTTATTAACTATCTAGCTAACTATTATTTACTCCAAACATTCTATTGTAGTTTAATGTTGTAAATATATTATTTATTTTATGAACAAATTTATTTAGACTGCCTGTTTTTATTATAAACATTTTAGGCCTTAATTTTTGCATTTTCGCTTAAGAATATTTTTATATGAATTTATAAACGATTTGATCTTTATTCAAATTTATTTTGACTTAGTTAAAAATATTTCTTTAATTTTTGATTAAAATGTTATCGAATTTATTTGTTTTTAAAGTGATAACATTGCGCTTATTTATTTAAAATATTATTTGCACTTACTTAATTTTAGCACAGCAATTAAATTTAAAAAAAATATTTTTCAAAAATTTTAATGTTGGGCAACCCTTTAGCCTTATAAGCTGGCTGCTAAAACCGGCTGAGAATTATAGGCAACTATGTTCAATTGTACAAAACCAGCGCCAGAAAGTTTGTTTTGTTTGTTTTTTTTTTAGATTTTAAAAAACTTTAACTTATCAAACAATAATAACAAAAACAATTTAACAAAAAAAAAAAACAGAATTGAGTCTCTTTATTTTTTAATATACCAATATATTTATTTATTTTTTTTAAAGTTTAATTTAAATTCTTAGAGCAAAAAAAAAAGGAAAAATTTTCTTCATTTTGAAATGTAATTTTTTTTTTTAGTGTATTACTATTTTTTATTATACCAATATATTTATTTTTCAAAATTTAATTCAAATTCTTTGAGCAAAAAAAAAGGAAAAATTGACTTAATTTTGAAATGTAATTTTTCTTTTAGTGTAGTTCATTTATTCACCTTTTTTTCCTTATTGAATCGAACTTATCTTTTGAACAATTCAATACATCTCTACTCTATATATATTTATATATATATATATATGTTAGTATGAATGTGTGTATTTGAAATGGCAGGCCTCACTCACATTTAATTGGTTTTTGCATTGCTATGGGGCTATTGTCTCTGCTAATTCACGTGCAAGTCGTCGTCTCTGCTGTCTGTCTGTCTTTCTGTCTGTCCGTCCGTCTGTCTGTCTGTATACGGTTCCTGTTTGTGACGTTATCGTTATCTGGGTTACGACAACAACGCCTCGCTCAACCGCCCACTCGAGAGCACCCTTTTACCACCCCCCTCTAAAAAGACTAAAAGAGTTCTACGTAGTATTCCATATATATATATATATTCGTACATATGTACTACATATATATGTATATAGAAAAACAAACAAACATCAGTTCAAGTCAAGTTTTGTGCGTGTTTGCGTTTTGCTTTTATGACTTTTTGCATATAAAAATTGCTCTCAAAACATATTTGCAAAGAATTTAATTTGCATTTATTATAATATTCTTTTATTTTGTTTTTTGTGTTTTTTATTTTTATTTATTTGCTCTGGCACTTGATATATTTATAAAATAAAAAGTTTTTAGAGTTTATTTTCAACAATTTTTGTTAGTTTTTTTTTGCCGGCTGATCAATGCCGCACAAATTTGTATAATAGCTTGCCAGGATTAGTGTGTATAAAACTTATAAACAAAAGCTATTTCAAATTATTTTTTGAGTTGTTGCAAGTTGAGAAAATGCCGCAACAATAGCATAAATTAAGTACAATGAGAAAACAGCCAAAAATAAAAGCAAAACAAAAACCAAACAAGGAAACAAGTGTTAGCAAGTTAATAGCTCTTAACTGTTCAATACTCTGTTTATAGGCTGATTTCTTTACGGCTTTTTAGAGGTTCTAGATTAAGATTTTCTTGAGAAGATTTTTTCTTTTAAGATATATTAGATTTGCTGACTCTGTTTGGGAAAATATAGGGATAAAGATTATATATAGATTTTTCTCAGTTTTAAAACTGGAATAAAATTATATAGCAATACAATTTTTCCTTATTAAATTCTCTAATAGAAGATTTTGTACATGTCTGTCAAATTTGATTACTCTAACTTTAAACAGAGACACTATAGAATACCCAACATACTCTTCAACCCCTCATCTCTTGGGAACAGGGTATATAAAAAACAAGCATGAAAATAAAGAAACTTACTTAAAACAAACTAAGCAACTAAAAAACAACTAGCCAACAAGAGGGCACAAGTGCGCCGCACAGAGCCACAAAACATTTCAACAATATGTACTTGCAACAAGCTAACAACAGCAACAACAACAACAACAACAAGAACTTGCCACAAGCTACCAGTTACCTTTCACCTTTAAGTGGAAAACTTTTACTTAGCCCTCCCAAAAAAACACAACCTCGAAAATAAAGTAGATTGGAGAGAAAACCCAGCTACCTGAAGATGAGAACACTTTTTTAATAAACCAACTTAAAGTTCACAAAAATTTTTAAGCAGCTTCTTGTTGACTGACCAGCCAAATATTAGCTTGTTTTTAGCTTGATGACATGACATTTTGGGTTGTTTAGGTATTTTGCTAAAATGTTTATTAAAATTTGTTCCATAAGGTATTTAGACATAATAAAGAATTGTTAAAAAATATAGTCGCAAATGAGAAAAAATTATTATTGTGTCTGTTCTAATTTACACGTGCGAATTAAATTCACACAATATTGTGTAGCATACTTTTAGATGCCAGATAAATAAATTTGTAAATAAACCTAAAAGTGAAATTGTTTTTAATGTGAAATTCATTAGAATACTCAATATAACTTTTTAATCAAAAAAACTTCATCCTTTCGGGTGCTGATTTTGTACATACATTTATTTGTAATTGGAATTCTTAATCGGTTTTAGCTGTTAGCATATAAGGCATAAAGATTTGTCTACATTACAATTTTTATTTAAATTCCGTTGTAAGAGGATAATTATATTTATTTGCATTTTATAATATTTTTAATGAATACCAATATTTTCTATAAAATATAAATCAAACATATTATATTTTAGTAAAGTACTGTTTCCAAACGAAGAATCTAAATGTTTTAAAGAACTTAAAATCTCTGAAGGTCTTGACATTTGAGAATTTTTAATGTGCAAGTTTTATTTTACTGCTCCAGATCTCAATTTAATGTCGTAAAAAAACCTTAAGAGGCAGACTGGGGTGTAAATAAATCCAGTTTACTATATATACTATATACATACATATATGTGACGGTTGTTGTCCTGTGAAATGTAAAATGAAATTAATGCCTGATACGCAATTTCAATTAAAATGCCCGACGAAAACACTTTTCGCATATGCCCCACGCAGTAAATAGGGTCAATCAAACCCAATTCTCTGCCCAGAATCCTTTTTTGCAGTCCCACTTCACCCACAGACAGACAGAATTGATGTTAATTGTAATTGTAAGTTGGGTCCTTTTAAATTCAATCCCATTGGTTATTTTGCCGAGAGATATTCCGTTGCAAACAAAGTCAATTAGCTGGTTGAGGAAAAATTAAATTAATATTGAAGGCAATCAGCTCGCAGAACTCGGTATCAATTTGAAACTTAATTATAAATAATATCAGTATTAGCTAATTACTTTGTATATGTTTAAAACATGAACGACGGCTGCTAATGAATAACAACAATTATTTACAAAAAAAATTCCAAAATACATTTCAATAAAAATTTCAATTGTTCATTTGTGTTATGCATCGCATATTTAAATCAACAAACATTAAACGACCATAAAAGCCGCCATGTGTGCGCATTAATTTGGACAATTTCAAATAAAATTCAGACGGTTTCAAAAAAAGAAAAATTATCCAGCAAGAAAAATATATAATGACGAAGTTGAAATACACTTGCAGTTTATTTATTTAAATACTCTATACAGAGTTTCGAGTATAGAATTCGTTAAACATCCAAAATCGTTAGTTTTATGCTGGCGAAATAGTCGAAATTATTATCGAAAAATTATGGTTGAGATAAAATTAAAAAAGAAATATATAAAATAAAATAAAATTAATAAATAACAAATAGTTAAATAAAAATATATTTGTAGAGTTCGCTTAACATAAAAAACGAAAATTTTTTATCGAAAAATCATGGCTGCTTAGAGATAAAACTAAAAAAATAAAAATAAAAAAATACTAAAAAAAAAAATAAAATAAAAATTACTAAATAATAACATTATAAATAAATAATATAAATTTAAATATAAATAAAACAAAATTAATAAATAACAAATAATAAAATAAAATTAAATTAATAGAGTTGGCTCAACATAAATATCGATGGTTGTGTACTGGCGAAATAATCGATAATTTATTATAGAAAGATCATGGTTTCTTAGAGATAAAATTTAAAAAAAAATAAAAATGAATAAATAACATATTTAGTAAAATAAAGTAAAGTGCAATAAATCATTGTTACTATCAGAAGTATTAGTATAATTTATATAAAAAATATAAAAATATATAGTAGAGCTAAACCAACTCTATTTATTTGATTAAAAATATATTATATATAATTTCAGAATAATGTACTTTGAAACTGACTTTATGCGTTCTACTGCCTTAAAAAAAAACTATAAACTCCCTCACTGCAATAGGGTATTCAAAATAAGAAATAAAAACAAAAAATAAAAGCTGAGAAATTTCAGCCCTCGATGGTGGTTAACGTTTTAAATCCGAGAAATCATTTGGTATCTGACATTTTCATGCCTCACGTTGCACATCTGGCGAGCATGTGAAGCTGTGGCAATAATTGAGATAATTTATGGGGTAAGTTGACTGCTGTAAAATTGCTATGGACTGTATGCATTTACTATATATAAGACTACAAGAACTGCAAGTGTTGGGCAGCTGTGTAACACAACGCCAATTTTACTGAATAATTTATATATTTAAAGCAATGCAGCTGTCAAGTATTTTGAGACATGTGTGAAGTTCAGTTTGTGAACTCTGCAATTGAAATTGGACTGTGACTGCACACTTAACTAATTGACTATATACAAGACGATGCTGGAACAATAAAACAAAATATCAAATAATAAATTAAATAATTGACTTAGTTTGTCAACGGATATTAAGCAGGAGTAGTAGAAAGAGAGAGACTTGGGTAACAATCTCTTGGGTCCTTTTCTTTTTCCTGTTTCACCTGCATCACCTGACAGATACAACAATGTCACGTAGTTGACTCTGGAGAGCATCACGTAGCAACTTTGCTTGCACAAAATTGTTCAAAAAATAAATTTTTTTTTTTATTTTTTGTTTTTGTTGTTGCTTTGATTCAACAGGAATTTTTTGTGTTAGAAGACTAAGATAGCAAACTATTTGACCTATTCAGTGTGAAACTGAACAGAATACGAAATTATTTATGATATTTTTTTTTTCGCTTTTCGTTGTTTCTCTATCTGCTTATTGAATGCAATATTCTGCATATGTTATAAAAAAAAGGAAATAACATTGCTAAAGATATAAGACTTTGATTTAATAGTCAAGCAGAGGAATTTTTCGAGAAATTTGTACTATTTTTGCAATTCAGACAGCTCGTAGAAGAAGCAGTATAAATGTTCTGGGATAGACAGAGTTTGGCTTGATGGGAGAATATATTTAGAAGCTTAAACTTTTTATTCAGAAAAGACAGCTTTTAAATTTTTATAATAGCTACTTTTTAATAAGAAAATACTTAAATTAGAATTGTTAAAAAATAAAGTCGCAAATGAGAAAAAATTATAATTGTGTCTGTTCTAGTTTACACGTGCGAATTAAATCCACACAATATTGTGTAGCATAATTTTTGATGCCAGATAAATAAATTTCTAAATAAACCTAAAAGCGAAATTATTTTTAAAGTGAAATTCATTAGAATTTTCAATATAACTTTTTAATAAAAAACACTCCATCAAATAAAGTTCCTATACAAGTTCGTTGCCCGATTAAATCACACACTTCCGTATTGTTATATACTTATACTATAATGTTGGGCACATATTGTATTGTTAAAAGTGAAGTTTGTATTATATACTTGATTGATTTACTGTGAAATTCATAAAATATACATATATATAATATTGCTTGTTGACAAGCGTCACAATTTTGATTTTCTTTCTTTCTTATACAATTTAAATTATTTATTTACCTTAGCTAGAGAGCAGATTGATTGATTTTTCCGCTTCTTCCTGGCCTGTTGTGTGCCCCTTTTAGTACCTTTTTTTTTTTTTAACCCAATCTTCTACAACCTTTTCGCGCATATTGAACAACCCCATCAACTTATTTACGCTCAGTGATTTTTATGTACATTTGCGTTGGGTTCAATAAACACAACTTTGGCTTATTGAAAAATGAAAAAAAAAAAAACAAAAAACAAAGAATATCTGATAAAAATTGAGAGGAAAAAAACAATTTAAAAAACACCTAAAATATGCAAATATTGTTGAATTTTTTTTGCTGTCTAAATACTAAGCAATATATGGTTATATTAAGTTGTTTTAGTACTAGTGTTAGAGATATGCCTCAGGACTTGGCTTGAGCTCGATTTGTCTGCCCAAAATTTTCTCTTCTCTTCTTTTGATTTGGCTTTGTTTGCCCGCAGTCTTTTTTTTTTTTGGGCAAAACTATTTCTGGTCACAGAGAACAATTGAAAAAGTGCACAAAGGATAGGCTAGAACGCTTCTGTTTTGGCAATATCCTGGCAGACAAAGATATACGCATATGTACATTCTTTTTAGCGACAATGCATAAAAGTATTGCCCTTTTTTCTTTTTTTTGGGTGGAGTTCCGGACCCACTCAGATTAGCAATTGGCTGCCCTTTTGCCAAACACACACACATATGATATCCTTATACCTCTTTTTACACACGCACACATGATATATGCTTTTCCACGCCAATTTTGTAAAAATCCCAACAAAAACAATATGACGGTATTCACTTAAGCTTAGCCGGATATTAAATTTTGCTAACCGTTTAAAGATTCTGCGTACATAACCTATCTATCTATATATATATATGTATATATATATATGTACATATATATTGCTTTTATGTAGATCTAATGTATTCGAGTGTAAACAACATATTTACCTGTGAACCTTGCCACACTCCCGTTTGAGTTCTTATATAAAAAATATGCTGGCTTTAGTTAAGTGCGTCTGTTTATGGAATACCCTGTAGCTAAGGCAGAAATTCATTTTTTTTTCCATAATTAAATTTAATAACGTTTTTAAACAGTTCTTTTGATCTGAAAACATTAGTAAAACAGCTGAAATGGCCGTTAAATTAGATATCTAATATTTATATTAAGTTAACAAAAATTTAAAATTATATTAATTAATTAAAATCCCAAAAAAACACCTTGCAGTCTTTTGATTTACTAATGAAACAGTGCTGTTCAAGCAGTTCTAATCGAGACAGCTGGCAAAAAAACTCAGAAATTGTTCTGAGCATACATAAACTCAACAAGCAGTGCGCTTCAAGCAGTTCAGCAACAGTGCAAGCAAGCAGAGGAAATGCTTTTCTCTGCTGCTGATAGTACAAAATACTTTCTTGAATAACTTTGTTGTTCATTTTTTTATAATAAGGAAAATTTTGCAGTAGCTTAAGAGCGAATTAAAAATAAAGCCTGACGAAAATCAAGAAAATAATCTATAACAATTTCTGGTATTAAAATCATTTTTATTGAAATGCAGGATTGTTGAAAATATTGAAAATTGCTTTTAATGCTTGTAAAAAGTTTTTTTTTTTATATTTTTGAGCATGTAAATGCAATAAGTTTGAAATACACCTGATCAATGTATGATAATTGGATAATTAATTGACAAATTCGGTCTTTCCCAGTTCTTAACACACTTCGAGATCAACAATTATATATGAACAAAAAGACAAACAGTAATGACAGTAAGATTAAATGATAAAAACAAACAAAAAAAAAAAAAAAAAAAATTAAGCATATTTATACTTTCTAAGGTCGAAGATGCTCTTCAACTCAATTTTTAATGAGCATAACATTTATAAAAACGCCCTTAAACGCATTGCTCGACGACCTACTAAAAGGGCAGCGCATTTTGTCTTTAGCTCCATTACTCAAACCAATTCAAATTTTTGGTTTTTGATCAATACCAAAAAAAAAAAAAGAGAAGAAGAGTAGAGTAGAGTAAAAAAAGCCATGTAAATGCCAAAAGCGACATATTTTCCTTACCAACTTATATGTAAATGCACACAAAAGCAAGGTTGTTTGAGGCTGTACGCAGTTTTCTTTTGTTTCTGGTACTCATGTTTTTTTTTTTTATGTTTTTGCGGGTCTCAAGAAATTTGGGAAACCATACAATAGCCCAGGCTTGTGTCCTTGCTCTCAAAATCACACACAAAGGCAGCCAGGCTCTTTTGGTTTCACTTGTGTGCACACACAAAAGACTCGACAAATGTCAAAAAGTCATTTTAAGTTGAAGAAGAAAACCTGCAGCTAAAGACAAAAGACAGTTTTAGCTCTATGCACCTTTTTCATTGCTTAACTAAAACCAAATTCTTAACTTTATTATAATTTATTCATATTTCAATTATGTATTTTTAATTTCTTGAAATATAATCCAATTTTATTTTGATATTGAATTACACAAAAGCCAATCGAATGGAAGTGCAAGAAAATACAAATTTTTATGCTTTCTCAATTGAGCACACAAATAAATAAAAAAAAAAAAAAAAAACTGCAAAGTCACTAAGAAAAATACGCATGAAATAACTTTGAAAATACCCGAGGAAAGCAAACAAAGAAAATATTTGTTTGTACGTAAAAAAAAAAAAATTAAACTAACAAAAACTTCAATTGACGATGTAATCTAAATTGTTTTGCTGATTGGCAAAAAATAAAAATTGGAACATTAAATAAGCAAAGTTATTTTCTACTAAAAAGCAGAGTTATATATGAGCCGGGTTTTATTTTTTTTTTTTATATTTTTAGAAATAAGGCAATTGCACTATTGTTAGAATTAAAGGGTTTTTTGTTAGCCTTAATAGATGGCTAAATAGTTGGCTTAAAGGTAATTAAGAAGTTTATTTTCTGCATCAAACTTGCGTAAATTTATCATTATTATAATACATTAATCTGCTTAACCATAAAATTCAAATAATTATATCTGACAGTCACCAAGCCAAACAAATAAATCCCTTTTAATCAAGCGTGCCCATTAAATTTTGAGAATCGCGGAGGAAGGGTATATCGTTATAGATATAAAAGAGTATTTTTTTTATTTAATATTAATTTCTTCATAAAATCAACACAATGTTTAAATTTAATAAATTGTCTTTTTTTTCCAACTATTTTGTACTTTCAAATAAAAAAAGAAATTATTTATTATTTTAAAAATAATATTAATTTTTTTAGCGAATCTTTTGCCCGCAAACTATGATCCTATTTAACCAAGGTATTAAATTCATATTAATTTAGGCATTCTACTAGTTTTATAGTATCTTTTAAGATTTATATAATTTTGTATTAATTTATAATACATTTTTCTTGAATTTTGCACAATTGCAATCATGATATACAACACCTTCTCATTAGGCTGTCAGTCTCTTTTAGATTGTCAATTTGTCAGTTTGTTTTTTTTATTTTTTGGATTGCTTAATGCATGATATTTGGTTTTATGTGAAAGTCTATTAAAGTGCAGAAATACCTGTAAAATTCAGAGACCTGTGGGAAAGTTGCAAATTGTCAACCAGAAAAAAAACTTTATCTGTATCTAAGACAACACTCGATTGCACTTAATGTTATTTTTTTGTTTTTTTTTTTATCTGATGCAGACAACGACGCACTGCATCTACAGTTAATTAACATGTTGTTGCAACTGTTGCCACTTGCAACGTGCAACTTGCAACAATGCAATGCAACAACGACTATAGAAAGACAAGACGTAATTTCAGCCGCTGGCGAATAACTTTATTTTTACAATTGAACACAAAATAAGAGATGAGGCAATTCGATGCACCTTTTGTTTGATGACTGTGTCAGATTCAAAAGTATTCCACAAAATGCCAAACTTTTAAATGGATAGATAAATCTGTCTCAGATTTACGCGTTTAAATTTTTCTATTTAAATTTTTTTTTTTTTTGATCGTGATTTAATGCATAATAATTTATAAGAGATGTTTCTGTTCATATAAAGCATATATATTCATTTGAACAGCATCAAGAGTCGATCAGTTATATCAGGAACAGTTATTGGTTATGACTCTTAAAATAAAAACAACAATATAAAAATTATTTTTAAATTTTTTTATATTATCAAAAAGATAAACACTTGTTTTTGTGTTCTTTTAAAAATATTTAAAAAAATTATTTTGAACTCTTATTTTGTAAATTTCAAGAAAGAATTAATTATCAATTTTATTTTAATTGTTGTTGTGATTTTTTGTGACCTTTGTTTGCCAGGGATTAAAGAAAAAACTAGTGTTTTTTTTATACCTCGAGTCGACTAAACTTATCGCCTAATTTTATTTTAATAAAAATATAAAATTAATATGATTTTTTTCACAATAATTTTTAATATTCAAAACATAAAATCTGTCGTTTTCTAGCCAATAGTCTCTGTTTTTTTTTAAAGCTATTTTTCATAGAGACTTCCGTTTATTGTAGACTGTATATATATATGAAAATCAGTCAGATTAAATCATTATATCATAGACTAGCTGCCATAGGAACGATCGGTCAAATATTTCAGTTTTTGTATGAAAATTTTATTATTTTGTTAAATATCTTAACCAATTTTAGTAATAACACGTTTTGTAATGCTTTCTAAAATCTGAAAATATTTTATTAAATTCTGACAACTGCGATAGGAAAGATCTGTTATTAAATGCGTTTTTAAATAACATTTTTTTTTGTTTTTACAGATGTCTCAATTGAATTCAGCAATTCAGCCAAAAACTCATCAATATCAAAGTTAGATTTCTATATCTCTTAGCTTTCCTAGAAACAATTGCTTAAAATATATAGTTATAGCTTATATAAGAGTCGCAATATCAACTGTAAACTCTGAAAAAAATATGTCGCACTTCCAAATCAAATGCAAGTATTTGCTGCAATATATATCTTTAAAAAAATCTCAATGCCATAAGAAAGTGTTCATTAGCTGAAAAACAATCTTGAAAACTTGAAACAGTATACACATATCCAAAAGAATTCCAACCTGTTTACATATCTTTAAAAACTTTACCTCGTTCTGTGTGTCTTGTGGCTTGCAGACCTCCGTTTGCTTCGTTTGCTCTGTTTGCTCCTTTTGAGCGTAAGACTTTTCAAGTATTAGCTGAAGTTTTGAGAATATATTTTTGCACTCAATTCACACAGACAGCACTCTCAGTAAGTTGGATTCTCTGATAATTGTGGTAAAGGATTTTTTTTAACTTATTTTTGGGATATTTATTTATGCTGCGCGCGCACAAAAAACCGAAATACACTCCACTCAAAAAAGAGAATTTCTTTGCAGCTCAAGATGATGCTAAAAATCTCAGTTGATATTTTATTGGAAAATTTAGATAATATTTGAATTGTATATTTTTTTGCACTTGAAATTACGCGTTCAGTTTGCCGCTGCCGATCGATCGACACTGTCCAGAGCTCTGCGAGAACTGAGTGGATGCGACGGCGACGGCGACGCTGACGCTGACTGCGGCAACAAGCAACACACACATTTGAAATCCGAGAGGCAAAAACAACAAGAAAAAGAAGAAGAAGAAAAAAAAACTCAGCTTGCTGCACCACACTCAGTACACTGAGCGAAATTGCGCATTGTGTTTCAAGTTGAGTTGTATTTTTTATCCCTTAAGACGTTCATTGGTATTGGTATCATTTTATTTGCTGTTTATAGTAATATATGACATTTATATTCTTATCAATAACCACTGACATTTCAAATACCCTGTAATCATAAAGTGAGTAAACAGAGGCATAATGATAATTTTTGTGTAAAGGGCGTAGAAGGAAAAATAAAATCGGAAATTTTCATAGCTAGAGTTATAAAAAATCTGAAAAGTAAAATTGAATTATGTAAAGGCAACAAAAAGGATTTTTCGACTGCTAACCTCAGGGAACTCAGGATCTTTAAAAGTTAGAGTCACGAAATTAGGTATGTGGGTACATCTAGAAGAAAAAGAGTCGGAAATAATATATAGTAATTTATAAGGAGTATAAAAAGCCATATCTGATAGCTAAACTCATTAAACTCAGGAACTGTAGGAGCTAGAGTCAACAAATTTAGTATGTGAGCAATTTAAGGGTTAAAAAATTAAAAGATATAGTAAAGAAGTAAAAAAAAGCATCTTCGACATTAAAAAGCATAAAATTCAGGAACTTTAATAAATAATAATATAAAAAAATAATTTTATAAGATATTATGTCAATATACTGCGAATTCCATAAAAATTAAATAATAACCAGAAGTTCAAGCATTTATTGGTTCTTTATACCAAAAATTATATAAAAATTGCACAATTTATATAGAACACTCTATGCAAGTTGCACTACAGCATATTTCAAAGTCAAGCACTCTCTATTTAAGTATTTTTTTTTTTTTTATTTGTTGTTAATCGTTTAAGCAGCAGCTGGGCTATCGTGACAAGCGCCAAAAGCAGCAGCCTCGTCTGTTTTTTCCCATATGATTGATGGGAAGTGAATGCATGTCAATTCAGATAAGACCCAGGAATATAAACAAGAGTTTATATAAAATAAGAAAAAAACACTTGAAAATAGTACGCAGTATATACTGTGTTTATATACACACATAATCAGTCGAAGCAGCAAGAGTTTATTTACAATTCTATATTAAGAACTGAAAACTACAGAAAAACAGAGCACGTGATAGCAGATTTTAAAAAGGAACAAAATGCAGAGAAGAAATTTAATGCTGATATGTTTTATATTCAGAAAAAGCATTGAAGATCCTTTTTTTTTATATAATTAATAGCTTTTAAAACGCAATGAAAGTATTATGTTAGCTACAGAAGATCCTTTATTTTATATAATAAATAGCTTTTAAATCGCAATTAAATAATTATAATTCTTAATTTTAGCAGCGCAAATGTTATTGAAGGAGTGTCATAATTGCCGAATATTTAACATTAATTAGGTCCTTACAGTACTGTTAATATTAACAGCTTTTTAGCAGGATTCTTAACAATTATAATTTATATAATACAAAAATTAAATAAAAAAAATATAAAATAAATAATTTTTAAATTTATTAAAAATCTCTGGAAAAAACAATTATTAAAAATATTTTTTTTAAGAGATGGAATAACACGATTTAAAAAAAAATAAAAAAAAAAAATAAACATTCATTATTGCAGACAGAATTAATTGATTTCAAAAAAATCAAAATAAAAAAAACATTAATTTTTGGAGCAAAAAAAAAATATTAAATAGTTTTTAAAAACATTTAAAACTTAAAAAAAAAAAAAATAAAAAATAACATTCATTTTTGGAGACAGAATTAAATGATTTAAAAAAAAAAAATCCAACTAAAAAAAACATTATTTTTGAAGCAAAAAAAAAATACATATAAGTTAACATAGTTTGAACTATTTAAAAACATTTAAACTTTGTTAAAAGAATTCCACAAATACAGTAAATTTGCTTTTATTGACTTTGAAGTGTGATAAATATATAAAAAATATAAATGTACATAATTGTAACTCATGCCAGCTGCCAACATTATTCTTATAATTTTTTTTTTATAACTGCAAGATTATTTGTATTTTGAGGCCGTATAATAATTTATTAAGAAAGAAAAAAAAGAAACAGAACACAGGCTGAATGAATTTCTCGTGTAGTGCGATAAGCCGAGTGACTTATGAACGCACAAGAAAGTTTTAATGTAAACAAAGAGCACAAATTGTGTAACAGCAGATGGTCTCTGGTCTCTCCGTATTACTATATAGTAATGTTCACTCAACCAGATCCCAGATCCAATACAACAATTCTATACACATATACTAGTGCTCTCGATAGGAAAACAAGTTTTGAGTGATTTTTTCGATTGTTTGAGTGGGTCAGAATCAAGTCAGCTTCGGCATTGCCGGGCAGAGACTGGACAGTGGACATTGTTTTGGTGAGATACCAAAGACAACAAACAACAGCAAAAACAAAAAAAAAAAACAGAAAAACTGAAAAAAGAAATAAGAATTTGTATTCAGGCAATGCAAAGGCAGGCAGAGTCAGGTCTGCAGGCCAAACCAAGTGGATTGAATAAAAAAGAGCGAAAAGAAACAGAATATCGTTGACGTTGCTATTGTTTGTACACTTAGAGAAATAATAAAGGACTCGGTGCTCTAATTATCCAAATTTATTTGATTGAAGTTTAAATTATCTGAAGAGCAACGTTTATAATACTAAAAATTTTGTAATACGAAATATATTATTATATTATAAATATATTATTAACTCTGTTTCAAGAATATTAAACTGTGTTCAATTAAAAAAAAAAAATTGTGTATATATTTGTTGGCCCTTTTAATGTTGTTATTGTTCATTTTTTTTACAACTACTTAGTTTAAAAAGGCCGTTGTTTAATTTTTAATAAATTTTTTATTATTTTTTGAAAATTGTCCTTTTAATCTTCGGTATATTTTGTATCTTTACCAGGGAGTGAAAAATAAAAAGAAAAGTAATTTTTGGTACTAGTAATAATAGTAATAAAAGTACACATTCGACTCCTGCCATTTTTGATTTTTTCTTATAAAATCATTATAACTTTCAGAACTTTTGATCGTGATCAATAAATTCAATTGCAAAAATTTTTTAGAGCCAAATTTAAATCATATAAGGAAAATAAGCGGAATATACTCGTAGATAAATATTAATTATGACTATAAGTAACAAATAATTACCACAATTAATTCACAATCTTTAGAATGATGTCTGATTCTTAGTATAATATTAAAAACAATATCATAAAATAGAAAAAAAATAAAAAATGGAAAATACAATATTTTTGTTATTTATGAGGACTTTTGTTAATTATGAGAAGACAAAGAATTCCAATTCACAATGACTTAATTGAAATCGTAACATAAATTTAATATATTATCAACGATTTATACTTTTATTGAGTTTGCTTTATTATAAAATCTTGAAGTTTTATTATATATATATATTTTTAACATTTTTGGTCGACAAAAAACTCAAAATAAATTTAAAAATTATTTAAAAAACACACAGTCCAAAAAAAAATAGTGATATGATGGGAAACTATTACTTATCATTCTTCAACTTGATCCCAGAGCTTTAATATTTTTTCAATCGATTAAAAGTTTTCCGGTTATGATATATGATTTATATTTTATTTAAAAAATATTTTATTGACAAAAACATAAATAAATTAAAAAAATAAATAAATAAAAAAATAAATAATATATAAATTCTATCAAATGATCATTTTTTCCCTTAAATAAAAATTCAACAATACTTTCTATCTAACCTAAAGACCACAGAAACGTTTTAGGATTTGAAACAAAATAAATTTTTCCTGAGTGTATTAAATACTCATAAATAGAACTGAAATATATAATATTTTAAAGAAATATTTACTAAATCTCTTTTCGCTTATTTTTGCATATTTTAAAGAAGACCTGCGAGTGATTTTATGACCATAAATATACCTATTTATTTATATTTTCTGAATGTATTTAATACACATAAATTTAACTAAGAGAAAATATAATATTTTAAAAGTAATTTTTGGCAAATTTCTAAGCTTATTTTCGTACCTTTACTTTCCACTCTAATTAAAGAATAAATAAATTTAATACTGCCTTTTTTTTCTCTGAGTGTATTTATGCACATACATGAACTGTGCAAAGTGGACATATACCCTGGACACTACTGGTACTACCACATATAACGTTCGACTATATAGTTAGAAGTTTTTAGTGACAATGCGGCGTCGGGTTAAACCTTTGCCTCTCTCATATACAAATAAATACAAGTCTGAGGGTCTCTGCTTTTTTATATTTATTTATTTTTTTATTTTTACTGCTTTGTTTATTTTTCAGTTTTTTCTTACAATATGTATGTGTATGTATATATGTCTCTGACCAGTCGGTTGAGCGGCCACAGGGCTGCAGGTTTACAGACAGCCCCGACAAAGATTTGTTTGTTTATGTGCAGAGTTCGCGTTTCCTCAGCAAAGACAGTAAACAACTTGTGCTTTGGGCTTTTTAAAAACAACAAAAAAATACAAAAAAAAAATAAAAAAAAAATTTAATTTTGAGTATGCTTGCTTTTGCTGCGCATGAGCTGAGTTTCCCATACTATATATATTCCACAATTTTTGAAATAACTCTCCTCTTTAGTTTTGTGGAAATTGCATTTTCTGCGCAAGCGCGCTCGCTCTCTCTCTCTCTTTCTCTTGAGAGTTGAATTTTCATGCTCATCTTGCTGGGAAATTGTAGCTGAAATTTTCTTTTTGGTGTTGCTATGTGAATGATGTCTTCTTTCTTTATTTTTTGTTTTTTTTTTGTATTTTTTTGTGGCCTGGAACTACCCGCTATGTTTTTCACGGGGATTTTCTGGTCTTGTATTTTTATTGACATTTTTGCTGATACTTTTAACATGATTTGAGTTGCCCAAATATAACTTACTGCGAGTGCAATGACCAGCACTTGCTAGTTTTTTATTATATATGTATATATCTTGCAACTCGTTAGCTTCTTCCTGTAGATTCAATCATAAATAATTTCCCATAATAGCATATGGCATATTGCAATAACTCAGACGACAAGCCAAATGCAATGTCATGCCCAACATAGTTGATGACTTTGCTGATATGCGAAACCCCCAGCAGATTCCATATACACTATATATATATATATATATAGGGATTGGATGCTAGCACAGCTCCTAAAACCCAAACCCAACAAACGTGTCCAATATTGTCACACATGACGCGGCCAAGCGATGCGGCACATCAATTTTCGCAGACTCACAATCAAATTCAATTGCAACTTGATATTCGCAGAGCAGCAGTGGCAGCAGCAGTGGCAGCCACATACATTGGAGTGTGTGGCATGATTATATACTTTTTATATTTCTTTGCTTTCCGGAGTTGACAGTTTGCTTTTTATTCAAACTTTTACCAATGGTGAATGGCCGACCGACGTCGCATTCAACTCCCAGCTCCGATTCCCCATTCTCTATTCTCCATTCTCCATTATCCATTATCCATTGCCCATTTTCCATTTTCATTCCCTGTTTTTACCAGGCGCAGCAGCAACAAATGTCAAGTATCAAATTGCCAGTTCTTCGTATTACTTTGCATACGTGCCTAGATGTATATATATATACATATATTTTAATATAATATACATCAGCGAATACATATATTACACTTACATTTCATACAGCCCACACGTGTAAAAACAATGTCAGCTATTAATTCCCAAATGCTTAAAGCCTGGCTTAGAGTTGGTAATACTTTATTTCTTGAAAATTTAATAAAAAAAGTAAAGAAAAAATAAATTATCAAATTTTTCTATATTTTTTACTTTCCAAATTTTGATAAGACATTTCTTGTGGAATATCTTTATTGTCAAGTTTTGGAAATTACATATTGAGATGCCATTATTTTTCAAAGATTAATTATTTACATTATTACAAATTGAAATGCCATTATTATTCAAAAATTAATTATTTTTTTAAATTAGAATTCCTAGACTTCTAGACTTCTAGCACTCATAACTCTGTCAAAAATTAATAGATTTTCACAAACAATGCATTTATCATCATTATATGATCTTAAGATTAATTTGTCATTCAAAATTGAAAATAAAAAATTTTCGATTTTTTTTAACTTTTTTTTGACCGCCTAGATTTCGAACCCTCACAACTTTGTCAAAACTCGACCAATTTTCATGCGGAATGTCTTTTTGTCTATGGTTTCTTTTCTAGATTGAACCTACATTCAAATATTTACTCATTTATGATAATTTAATTTTTAGATTTTTTTTCATTTTTTGCATACCTACCCCTATCAAATTTTCGAAAAAATTGTGAAAAAATTAATTCTTAAAATTTCACTTTTAATCGATTGGGAGCATTAAAATTAGTATAAAATTGTTTTTTGAAACTTGCTCTTGATTTATTTTGGGTCAAAAATCCTTAAAAAACAACAAACAAGTGTTGATTTAATATATTTGAAAATTATATATAAGTATTCTAAAGTTGAATAAATAAGTCAAAACTCCTCCGATTTTCACGCAAAATTACATTTCGATTATGGTTTGACAAATAGATTGGTTTGGCATTTAAATTTAATAAATATAAATTTTTAAAAAATTTTATTATTTTTCGTTACCTACCCCTATTTTTTAATCGGTTGCTAATAACAAAACAAGTATTAAATATTTAATACTAAATTTTTTCGCTTCAAATTTATGCCAAGAATTAAAGATAAATCAATTTGTAGACTCAATTTTTAACCGAAAATAATGATCTTTTTAGACTTTCAACTCCCATAGCTCTGTCAAAACTCAACTCAACTCATGCAAAATATTTTTTGCTTTGTAAATGCTAGTTTTTAAATTTTTTAAACATTTTTTATTTTTTCGTTATCATACATTTTTTTGACGAATTTAAGTCATGTAATTTTTAAAATTTATTTTTTAATGAATTTGCGGACATCAATATATAAAAGATCGTTGTTATTGTTTAAATAAATGGCAAAAATGAGAGAAAAATCGGTTTTTAAGGCTCCCACAACCCTGGTAAAAACTCTTCATAGATTTGCAACTCCCTTAACTCTATCAAAACACATTTGTAGTCTGGAGTTTTTTTTTATTTTTTTGGTACGCTTGTCTGTTTCATTTAAAAGCTACAGGATGGCAAAGGACCCTTTGCTTATAACTCACTCAAATGGCAAGGAAATTAATGTTTGATGACACCCCATATCAAATGCCATCCCTATCACTCCGACATATGAGTTACGGCATTCTATTATTTTCAAATTAGTGCAGAGTTTTTTCACACAAGCTTTTACAGCACACCCTGTTATATTTTTTTTTTTTTGCCGAACAACGTTGTAACGTGTTAATTTAATTATGATTAAGTTGAATTTGCTTATGTATTCCCGCCCAGACTTTCTTTGCCAACCCCCTCTTAACCGTTTCCTACCTTTTTTTTTTTTTTTGTTTTTTGTTATTTTTTATCCACTTGGAAAAAGCCGGCGGTTTCGCACATATGGCCCAACAGTTTGTCAAGACCCGTGCTAGGGTTTACGGCGGTTTAATTTGCTGCCATCATGCTTTACCTTTTCAGCCGGAATACACACACACACTCAGACACACACCTAAGCACACACACAACTACAATCACTTGAGCTTTGCTGTGTGTTTCCTATGCACAACCCTTAGTCCTTTTACACGCACCTACTTGTAACCTATGTACACTTCTAGTATATATGTATATGTACATATATATGTATGTATGTAGAGGAAATTATAAGTAATTGGATTTTTCTGACCAACATATCCTGTTAAGCTTCCCTTTTTTTCCCCACCAGCCTTCTGCTTTAGATCTCGGGCCAAGTTAAGTGTTTATCCATATGGCTTAGCGGGGCTTTTACTTTTTTGTTGTTGTTGTTTTTTTGCGCCTAACTTAAACCAGATGAAATTTAAGTTGCTTAGTTTAGCGAGTTGCGTTGACATGTTTATAACTTTGATAAGGGTATCGCATTAGCGTAGTGTATTAAGCGAGCACTATAAATTTCTGAACCTATAAAAAGGCATCAACTATCAGGCAGCGTAAATCAAGCTTAATTTCCCTATTTTAAAAATAAAAATTTATTTTATTAATATTAGAATTTTAATATTTAATTCGGAAACTT
This sequence comes from Hirtodrosophila alboralis, assembly GCA_035043045.1. Classification (NCBI taxonomy): domain Eukaryota; kingdom Metazoa; phylum Arthropoda; class Insecta; order Diptera; family Drosophilidae; genus Hirtodrosophila; species Hirtodrosophila alboralis. Next base: position 306,523 of record JAWNNH010000325.1, read on the forward strand.
TCATATTTTTTTAGTACTGAAAAAAAATATAAAATTGTCATTATTAATTGAGTTTTATACTTCTTTGTAGCTAGAAAAATACTTAATATCCTACTACGACTTTTTTATAAAAAAAATATAAAATTTTCATTATTAAATAAGTTTTATTTTTTTTAGCTAAAAAAAAAACTACTTAATATACTCCTACGACTTTTTTATAGCTAAATATGGAAAGCTTGGTATTTATTCTCAATAAGTAAAAAAACAAAAGAAAAAAAAACAAACAAAGAGAATAAAATAAATTTAAAATATTTTATTAAATTTTAAAGAATTTTCCAAAAGAAATTTTAAAATAAAAAAAAAAATTTTTTGGCTTTTCTTGACTGATTAGTTGGTTTATTGAGCAATATATCTCACTTTCCATATTTTGCTAATTGAATACGTTAAAAAAAATTTTTTTTAACAAATAAATAAAACTAAATTAATAACACAATTAATTGATATGATTAGTTTATTTATTGGGAAAAATATCTATTTTTTCATATTTTGCTAATTTTATACGTCTAAAAGAGTTTTTTTGCACAAATAAAAAAAAAATTAATCTATAACGCAGTACCTTCAAAATCTAAGCTTTTCCCAACAGCTAAATCTTTTTAAAAATGCAAAAAAAATCCTTGAATTGAGAGCTGCTGGAAATCCTTTTTTTTTTTTAGTTATTATCTCTTTATCCTATACTTATATATGCAAATCACTTTAAGACTTAATAATTACAATAAATAAAGGGATGAAAATCAGAACCTATTCCTGCCTGATTGTTGCTCTTTCTCCTTTCTGCAATGCGTTCTTAAAGTGATATTTGATGTTAAGTTATTACCTCGATGACAGGAGGTACTCCATGTGGGAGGAAGTACTTCTATGGGAGGAAGTACTCTCTATGATAACAGTTCCTCCTCTAACCCCTTTTACAAAGGATTAAAAATCTCTAGTCAAAGTTTTACTCCTACCTTAAACCTATAACCATGTTGACAGGACGTATTTTACATACCTACCACCATTAAGCTATGACTAATTGATTAAAGTTTTCAATTCTCTATATATAAAATCTTTACTTTCTTCTCTATCTACTATTTTCTCTTGTTTAATATTTGATTTACTCGTAATTGCTATTAGGCACATTTGAAAGCGCTGTTAGCTGTCCCTTTATGACAGTTTAACGAGCTGCCAGACAGACTTTTGGACTGCATGTAATGTGCATTATATACCTGACTAACCCACCTGTATTTCACTCTTAAAAACAGCATTTCACATTACACACAGGCTGCATTATTGTGACCACACAACAATGTGCACATGGACATCATAATAATGACTAGCCCAGCACATTCTTGCAACATGCCACACACTTACATATTTTGAGTACCATATGCCACATACTTACTGTATATATATACCTACTATATGTATATAAATATAGCTAAAGTCCACAAGGCACAGCAGGATCTTATATGGTACTGTAACTTCCGCCAGTTGCTGCTAGATTTTCCGCTTCTATTGCACAATTTCACATAAACCGAGTTCCTTTTTTTTTTGTTAGTGTTATTTTTCTCTGTGTTTTTCTATGTCCTTGTATATCCCAGTGTCTGCTTGCTGAATCCTTTGTGATTTATTGCATGAATAATGTTACGAAATTCCTATTCCCTTAACTTAGTAAAGCTTTAGCGTGGCGTGTAACGACTGCATTTGCCAAAAAGGTTAATTTAGCTTATAGTACAGAGAAAAATAATTCTATTTACAGCTAACTTATTTATACAAAAAGCAAAAAAACACAGCTTTAAATAATAATACCACTACTATTGATAGTAGTAATCCCTTGTTTATCCGTTTCATATGATATTACAGTCACAGTTTACTTTGTTTACTTTGGGCGTCGTCGTCTCCATTTATCCATTTTGTCAGTTTCAGCATTTTTTCCTTTACTTACAATTCAACAGCCATTGAAGCAAAAACTTTTTTTTATATATATATATACATATATATCAGGCAATTATTATTATACTTCCAACTCAATCCATTGTGGGGAAAAAGTTTACGTTGTCGTCGACAGTGCCCTGAATAAATGATTGAATGCCAAAGTAAAAATAAACAATTTTTTGATACACATCTTGGGAATACTACACTGCCAATAATGTTCGCCAATTTTTACGCTTTCCTCAGTTTCGTCCCCGAGGCAATGTAAATTTTAAGTCAATTTTGAAAGAAAAAAAAGTAAATAAACTGCAAAAAATAACGTTTTCAGTAGTTTCAAATGAAAAAAAAATCGAATTAAATCAAAAATCATGTTAATACCAGGCTTTTACTTAAACTTTATGCTTTGAGTCGATATAAGTCTTAAGTAACTATGAGTACTTGTCAGCTACAGTCTATATATATAAAGTTTTTTGAGGATTAAATCATTGAACTCATAAACAAGCTCAAAGCAAGACTTCTAAAAAGTTGAACGAGTTATCTAACCAAGTCAAGTAATGCAAGCCTTTCACCTGCACTCGAATAGCTTGAAGACTTGATTAAGAAAAGCACTTGAAAGGGCAAAAAATTCATTGTTGTTTTAAAGTAAAAAGCAAATTAAATTTACTTGCCTAACCAAGCCCAATAATTAAGGCTAAACTTCAAAGCTTGTAGACTTTATTTAGAAACATTTGCAAGCCACCAAGTAACTTGAATATTTTATTTTATTTAATTTTCTCTGCTATAGTAATATTGGGACAATAGTAAGCTAAAAACACATTTTTTATTATGAAAAGATTATTGTCTTGTAAAGTTGCAATTAAATTAGCAGCATTTAACTTTAACCCAAATCCAATTAAAAAAGTTCTTTTTGCTTTTTATAAAAAAAAAAAACTATTTTGTTTAACACTTAAAGTAAAGCCAATTCAGCCTAAAGTTGCTGCTGACTGCAAAATAACAATATCGCACAACTTGACTACACACACACACTCACACACACACACCAAACACACACACACTTTTACACGCACACAGACGCATTCTTGTTGGGTGTTGAACGTAAACAAACATGGCGGCTTCCGCTCTTTCAATGCAAACTTCATTGTTCGGCGAGGCAGCCAACAATTTCCATTGAAACTAAAATAGTGTCGCTCCTTTTTTATACCCTGTAGAAAATTTTGTATAGTAAAAGGGGTAGTATAGTTTGTTAAAAAATGTGTGTAGCAATTGGAAAAATATATTTTTATACTGGAAAATGTAAATATATTCTTGTTTTGGCGACAATAATTGAGTCAATGAAAGCAATATTTGATTTTTTAAACTAAAAATAAAAAACTAAAAACTTAGATTTTGGAGGCTTTTTAATGTTAGGGAGACAGAATTTATCTGATAGTTTACTTCGACTTATTACCTTCTTAATTTGAATATACACATTAAATAAAAAAAAATAAATGCATAATTTTAAATAATTCCATTCTATTTGCCTATCTATAAAATTGATTTCAATATAATAATTTAAAATTAAATAATTTTAATTTTTTAATTTTTTTTTAAACAATCTTTCGAATGCTGACTGGGTACATATAATTTTTAAATAATCCTTACCTATTTTCCTTCAATATAAGAATTTAAAAGATCTACTCTGGATTTTTTTGTAAAGCTTTTCTCAGTTTCCCAATTAACTTAACTCCTAAAATTTATCGATTTTTTCGTTAAACAAAACAACAAATTTATTTAACAAACTATTTTCTATAGTTCTGCTTGCTTGCACTGCCGCTGAACTGCTTTAAGTGCACTGCTTGATCAGTTTATGTGAGTTTTCTTGACTTATGGTAACTCTTAGTCGATCAAACTTGCCTGGTAACCATGCTTACTTGTTTTTAATCGTTGTTTTGTTGTTCCGTTCTATTTTTTCAAAAAAAAAAAAACACTTGGATTTTTTTTTTTTTCATTTTTTTTTTATAATTGCCAGCTGAAAATTGCAGCAATGCCAGGCGAGTGGTCGAGAGAATCCTTACAGGGAATTGCTTTCATTGTTGTTTACTCTGATAACTTGGCAGCGTTATGTTGTACACTGCTCCCCCTCTACCCTCCCAGTCCGCCCTCAACATTGTGTGTGGCACAGCCGCCCCTCTGCCCACATTTATGTGCTGCAGGCAAAATGTTTGCAGACTTTAAGCTAATTTGCATGGTGATAAATGACTTTTTTCACACCATTTTGGCATGAAGCCAATGCGCATATTTGTGTGTGTGTGTGTGTGAAAAATATCTCATAGTTGTATCTTTTAGTTAGGATAGGTTTTTTGAAACTTTTAGTACTTACGTACCTAAAAAACAAACAGTTTTAGCTCTGGAAAAAACTCTTTTAGCTTTGGTTTTTATTTAAATGTTCATGTCAAGTTTTTTTGTATTTTATAATATTTATGTAAGTTCAGTTACTTTTTATTTTATTTTCTTGTCTTTTTCATGTTTAATCTTATGTTTTTATGTATGTATGTAAATATGTATGTATGCAAATGACTATATATCGTATGTATATATAATTCTGTATTTATTTTTTTATCTGTCTTTCTTGACTTGTTCTTGTTGTAGGCTTCCTGATAGAATCGATCGAAATAATTTCAGATGAATTATTTAAGTATATGCTGGGGCTAAATACATATATATATATATCCATATATATATGTATAAAGCTGCACAGATGTTCAGTTTTTGTTTTGTTTTTTTGTATACTATAATATTAATTTTTGCTTATTTTTTTTTGTTTTTTGTTAAATACATTAAAGTCATAAACAACTCTCTAAATTTCAATTTGGGTTTTTTGGTTTTTTTTTTTTATTAAAAAGACGAACCAGAGCCTTGGAAGTTCTATAATTATTATTATTTTTTTTATAATTATTGTGCTGTTATATCAGCAACAACAACTGCATAAAAGATTTTTATGTAAATTTTTTCTCTTTTTTTTTTTTTGCTCACATTATCTCATACTGTAGTTGTATTTATTTTCCCTTTTGGATTTCTTGCGTTTCAGTTCAATTAAATGTTTCTGTGTTTTGGTTGTTTTTTTGAGAAATATGCAATAATTATTATTAAATATTAATCATATATATATTTAAATTATTTAATGTATGGGATATTTTGTGTATGTTGTTGTTGTTGTTGTGGTTTTAAAATGCCAATCGACGCATTCAGCATACTTATTTTTTCTCCTTCTCCTTTTTGCAATACTATTGTATTACTTTTTACAATATTTACACTAAGTGTTATGTATTTTTTTTGGTTTTGTTTAAATGTTGCATTTGTATGTCTAAATTTTTACTTAATTTAAACCATTTTTTGTATTTGTTTTTTATATTTTTTTAAATCATTTTTCCGTTGCTTTTGCTATTCTCTTTGGATTTTAATTGAGATCAAATACAGAAGCTGATATTTTCAGACGAACATTTTACATTAATTATGTTTTTGTTTTTTGTTTTTTTTTTTTGAAATAACATTTGTGTGTTTATTTATGGTTAAAAGGGATTTTCCGTTCATTTAAATTTAAAGACCAACTCGGCTAATGATTTTTTTTTTTTTGTTTATGAAGAAAGATTTAGTCCAGTTTCAATTGTTAGACAATTTGCCGGGGTTTGTATCGAGCTTCTGCTATATTCACCCGATCGTTCAGTCGAACTGGCTTAATGAATTTTTTTTTTTTTTTTGTGGAGTCTTTTATAATATCTATGGATAAACTAAGTGTTTTGGTATTTTGGTTGTACATATAATTTTATATATTTTTTTTTGAGTTTTTTTATTTTTCTTTTATAAAAATCCTCTTTAGTAGATTTTCTGTTATTTTGTTTGTAAAACCAAAAAAACTACAATTTTTGTTAATAAATGTATTTCAAATAGAATGTTTTTACGGTTATACATGGTAATTTAATGTCTATATGGGTTTATTTTTTACGTTTTTATTTTTATTTTTTTGTTGTATTTATTTTTGTTTTTTTTTTTTTGTAAAACGATTAGCGGGAATAAAAACTAACTTTTGGACTTAAAGAAAATTAAATGTGTTTAATTATTTAGACGCGTCCTTTGCGAGCGGCTGCATTTATAGAAATTAAAAATAAATATAAATCCATTTAAAATTTATAATGCGAATTTTTAAGTTCAAAATTTAGGTTTATTGTCAATTGAATGCTCACCTTTGTCCTTATTCTTGCGCTGCTCCTTGGCGCTCTTATCCTTGGACTTGCCAGGCTTGCAGTTCTTCTTAATAATGCGTGTTGCTTCACAGGAAGGATCACTGGTCGCCTTCAATTTATCAGATCGAGTCATTTGTCCTGCAGCACACTCAGACCAGGAACCCTTCTCATAGCGGCACGCTGTAATGAGTTCAAAGTAGAATAAAATATATTAAATTAATAATTAAAATATTTTTAATATTCTCAATGGTTTTAATGGTCGAATTGGTTGATAACTTTGTCAAAAACTTGTGGAAATTATAATCAATATTCTATCCATTTGCAATTTCACTAAAACCTTTCAAAATCGCAATAATTAGCTGTTCTGAATTCCGAAAATCATTTGCATTCTCGCTTTAAAAAGTGTTGGCCCTGAGGCCAAAATAATTATAACAATTTTAACTTTATTTTAAGAAGAAAAACTTTGCACAATTTTTAGCTTAAAAATATAATTCAAAATTTAAATGAATGTTATTTGGAAATGGCATTTTTTTTTCAAACAAAACAATTCATTGAGTGAATAGAAAAATTAGATATATAGCTTGAAATCAGTTGATAAAATTGGCTATAAAAAATAATTGAAAAGCCTACTCAACTCTAATTTTATTTAAACGTATTACTATTTAAATATTATGTTTAAATACAATTGGAGATGGCTGTATTATTTTTAATATTATTTAGTTTTTTAATAGTGTTTAAGCTTACCCTTTTTGCATTTCTTTTGTATGGTGCGAGTCTGATCGCAAGCCGGATCACCCTTTTTCAATGTCAAAGTTCTGGAACGTGTATTAGTTTTAATATCACATTCAGTCCAAGGATTTTTGCCGTAACGACAGGAGAGGCCTGTAAAATTGAATAAATGTTTAATTAATTTAAAATCATATTGAAACTTTCTATACATTTTTATATAGAAAACATTCAAACTTACCATCGCTCTTTGTGCCACGTTCATTGCGTATTAAGACCTCATGATCATCCTCCTCCCATACCTCACCCTGTATAGTGGTTGTGGGTTGTGTTAGCTCGGCCAAAGGCAAAGCCAATGGCGTTTCCTGACCCTCTGTGGTGCCAATAACTTGATTGGATACCAGAGCTGACCATGTTAAGAACGTGGCCAGCAAAAGACCGTTGCAATTATGCCTCATTTTATTGTGTGTTGATTTTCTATAAAAGTGATAAAAAAAAATATATATAAAATTTTAAGTCTTATTAAAATTTAATAAAAATAATTTTGAGTACACTGCATTTTATAGATTTTCTGGAATTTCTAGGCTTCTTTTTTTTTTTAAATTACAGAGTTATAAAATAGTCTTTCCTACCCGTAAGGTATCAAATTTCTAAATAAACTCTATGCTCTAAATACATTTTTAAGAAGCCTTAATATGTTGACTACATAATATTACTCACACGCCATGTGTGACGGCATAAACTTTTGACACTACGACGACACTCTTGGGTCAAATAAAATATGTTTTATGTATTGTTTGGGGAAATTAAATTAAATTATAAATATAAGGTGACGCACAAGGGATATTTGAATATATAGTGCTCTACAATCTTTATTTAAATTTGACATATAATTTCTTAGCCCTTTCTACAGAGAGAAGAAAGTATGGAAAGTATATTTAAGCCCACAGAAAAAGGCTTGATCCAGGTTTAATTCATGTACCTATATATATCAAATATCTTTTATATATTGTAAACTCTTTGGGCAAACTTTTATGCTAGTTTTCTTTACTTAAAGTCAATCAAGAATTTTGTTTGTTATAATTGGCTTTTTAGTTATAATTAGCAATAATTTATATGTATAAAAAGAATTTCCTGTCAGAAGTAGTAGTTTCAAGTGGAAGCCCTATTTTATTTACATTTTTTTTATTCCTATAACCACAATATATATTTTCTCTAAGAATCTTTTAACAGCATTTTCTTCTAATATTTATAGTAATATTTCTATCATAATTTTAATCCTGACATTTCAATTTATATTCCCTAATTAAAATTTTCCATTATATTCTTCTATTAATTTTTGCTTCATTCCAATATTTAATAGAGTATTTTTATTTTGAATAAATTTACTACGCTTTCTAACTTTTCTTGTTTTTCTACGCAATATTTTCTATTAATTTAATTATTATTTAAGTTTATTAAATGCTATAAACATCATATTTTTATAAATGATAAATAGCCTGATAAGAACTCTCCCCAAAATAAAACATAAATCATAAGGGAATGTCTGTTGATGCAAATTTTTCATCTTTATTATTTGAATTTCAAATGCGCATTAACTTAATTAAATTGATTCTCATTCTGGGGCTTCAAAGATAGATTATAAGTTTTTTTTTTTTTTTGGTTGCAGAAAACCAATAATTTCTCTTCACAGCTCTCTCAGCAGGGAAAAATGCAAATTTAATTAAGACTATTTTTTTTTCTTTTTTTTTTGGCACTTACCCTCGTCGGCAAAGCAAACAAAGTCGAGAAAGCGTCCTTAAGAAATGCTCTCAACACAAGCAGATGTATATAGTGACGCAATATATATATCTATATATCCTTGCTGTATTTTGTTTAATAGACACAGGAAAAACACAAATAAAATTTGGAAATTACTCTGCTTTGTTGAAAATAAATTAGAAATATATATTTTTAATATTTTTTTGTGAGGCTGGCACAACTACGCAGCACACACTGAAACCGAAACACACACAGAGATCTTGAACTAACCGTTATACACACACAAAAAGGACTCCTTTTTGCTGCCACGCACACTCTAAAGGAAGTCAGAAGGATTTGATGAGGCTGAGCACGAGGACTAAGCACAAATTGTCTTGATTGAAATTTATTTTTTGGAGTGAACTGTTCACGTTGCGCGTCTCTTGCAAACTGAATGCCAAAAATATGCGAAAAGCTGCAAAAGGACAGCCGCCGCATAATATCCTGTAGGATGTTATGCTCGCAATCAAGTCCCACAATTTCTCTCTTCCTCTCTCTCTCTCTCTCTGTTTGTGTGCACATCCTTTTTGGCATGTGTGCTGAGAGACAGCGCAGTCAGAGGACTTTTATCAATGGGCCTGCGCATGTTCCAAAAATAAACGCTTCAGTTATTATTTTTATCCTTTTGTGACTCGCGTGTGTCCTGTGCCTGCTGCTGCTTCCTGTTTTCAAGCTGCAGGCATTCCACACATATCCCACATATATGAGCATTGTTCCAAACTTCGAGTGAAATTTAATGAGTTTTTATTTATCACCCAAAACAAAAAAAAAGCCAAAAAAAAATTGGAATTCTTTTGTATCATCGGCAGCGCTAGATATGCTGGCAAGATTATCGATAGTAAAAAAAGATTTCCTTGATTTAGTAACTACGCTAATATTATCAGATGCATAGAAAATACATTTTGATATACCCTGTAATTGAGGGATATGATGAAGTTAAGCTAAAGTCTTATAAGCATTCAGCAGTGACTCTACAAGGCAATTATTTTAGTATTTATATTAGAGTATGCATTTTAGTAATATATATTATATAGCTGCCTTTGAAACAATAAATAGCAAAAATAAGTTCTTGTGAGAAAAACATTTTTGTTTTTGAAAATATGACAACCAAACTTACAAATTCTAAATTTCATTATTAGCTATACAATCTGACAAAATTTTGAGAGAATCGGATTATTATATCTTATAGATTCAATAGGAATTTTTGGCAAAATTTAAGTTTTTTAATAAATCTTAATAAAACCTTATAATTCTAAGCTGTATTATGCGTTAACTATTAAATATCAGATATCATTATAATAACTATATAATATCGCTGCTATAGAAAAAATCTTTAAAAAACTTATTTTTCTCTTCATCTAAATAAAACTTAACAATTCTCAGTTTTATTATGCTTTAAAATTTAACGTTTAAATAATTCGATTAAAAAAATTGTATTAAATTCAGGAAACTATATCCTATAGCTGCCGTAGGAAAAATTAGTCCAAAAATTAGTTTTTATAAAAAAAAAAACATTTTAAAATTTAAAGTTTAAATAATTCGATAAAAAAAATTTATTAAGTTCAGATGAATATAACCTATAGTTGCCGTAGAAAGAATTTTTCGAAAAATTAGTTTTTATAAAAAAAAAACATTTTGCTGCTTAAAAAAAACATGTGACCAAAATTTATTCTAATTTTATGATTTCTAAATAATTTTTCCGAAAATTAGTTTTTATAAAAAAAAAAAACATTTTTTTCTGCTTTAAAAATCAAATAAGCCAAACTTATTAGTTGTGAGTTTTATTACAAAATTTTTTATAGTTTATTTTAATTTTATGATTTTTTCTAATAACTATATTATATACGTACCAACGAGATTATGAATCGAAAATTGAGTTTTTGTATAAAATACAAATTTAATTATAATATTTTCTTTTGGAAACAATTTTTAGGCAATTTTGCAAGAGTATTAAAACTTCGGCACATTTAAAAATAATTATAAATAATTTTTGCCTATTTATGAATACGTCAAGCTCAGCGACAATTAAATGTGGAAGAAAAAAAATGTGGAAAAAAAAATATAAAGCAAACTTAATTGAAGTTTATATTAAATTTTAAATTCTTTAAAACTTTAACTGATTATACCATAAAAACTTCATAATAATTAGTTACAAAATTAGAGAATTTATTTAAGTAATTATTATTTATATATGCTGTCTGAATATCCTAAAAACTACAAAATAATTAGTTACAAAATTGCAGAGTTTATTTAAGTAATTATTATTTATAAATGCTGTCTTTTAATAGTCTACACCCAATTATAAGGTATCTGTTAGTTGAGATATTATTCCTATAGCACATACCAATTATCCTGCACTGTTGCATAGGCATAAGTAAACCTGAACTGAAACAACTGTGAAATGTATAAAATTTAGAAAATTCTCCAAAACAATGTAAACGTATAAGAAAAGGGGGAACCATTAAATAAAGCTCATCATATACTACTAGAAGAACCACAAAAAAAAAAGAAAAAAAAAAAGAAACTAAATCCAGGCATTTGCTAATGCCCTTTGGGCCTGCTTTAGCTTAACTCGTAGCTCGTTATCCTTTGGCTGTTAGCTGTTATCCTGGTGTGTGGTTGACTCGACTTGTTCCGTAGTGTAAGTATGTGTGTCTGTGTTTGTTGAGTTTTTTTTTTCCTGTTCGCGTTTCGTATATTGTACGTGTATAATCACTAGACGGAGGCAACCTTTAGGCATCGTAATGAACTGCGCTCCGTGCAGTGTGCCTCAGCATTATCCTTTATCGTGCTCCGGCTCCTTCATAATGCCAGCTCATCAGAAGCAAACGCCTGCCCCCCCTACACTCTTTGTTTTTTCTGCTAGTTAATTTTTCGTGTGTGCCAAGTTTAAAAAAATGAAAAAAATAAAAAAAAATTGTGAAAAAATAAAAAAGCAACTGCAAACATCGTTTCTACACCTAAATGACTGAGATTTACATGTCTACATTCTCATTTTGCGGTTAAATTAAATTTTATGCACTAATTATGTTCTGTCGGAGCGCTCGGCATATTAAAAATGTAATAGAAACTTTTACCTTAACTACGGTCCCAAGGATATGTACCATTTTTTCTCATCTATGTACATACTTATTTTGCTTTAAACGTAAATCTGTGTGCACGCCCGTAAATTCTTTTTACTTTTCTGATTGAATTTTTTGCGCCTTGATGAGTTATCTCAGAGGATGACAGGCTTTTTGGTTGCGTCATTGCTAGGATTGACAGCAAAATGCTTCAAGTAGAAATTAAAAAAACCAAAAATAAAAAACATCAGCAAATGATAAATCGTTTACAAAAGTAAATATATAAAAATAAAAGAAATGAGTTAAATGCGACTAGGCAAAATGAAAGAGTGTATTTTATATTTATGCATACTTTAATAAAATTCAGATGCAATAGTTAAAATAAAACTCAAAAACTTTTGCTTTATATTGCTTCAAAGCGGAAGAGTTAAAAAAATCTACTTTATTTACTTATAAGAAGCCAAACTTTATTTTAATTTTTTTGCTGCACATTTCGCCCACAAAATAAAAGTTAATTTTTTATTAATTAAAATATGCCAACTATTTCATGTATGCGGTTTGTTTTCATACTCTTTTGCTCTTGAAATAAAATAAAACAGACTTGAATATGAAACCAAAGCCATAAGTATTTCTTTGAGTTTGCCTAAATTAAAAGCAGAAAGTAAACTTATTTTTGGGCTTGCCAAATAGATTAAATATTCTCAGGCAAAAACTAAGGTTTAAATATTCTCAGGCAAAAACTAATGTTTTACGGGATTTTGATTAAATTAAACTACAAAGTAAAATAAAAACCAACATATTACAAGAGTTTTCTTTAAATTTCGCTTATTTATAAAATACATTTGAGCCCTTTAACCCAATAAAAATTCTTTTTTTTTAATTGAAAATTGGAATTGATAATTATGATATAATTATTTAGAGTTCGCAGTACTGCATTTCCCATTTTACTTGGCTATAAAATAAATAAAATTAATAAGAAATTATAATAAGAGTGTTTTTAATGTTATGCAGTCAACGCTCACAAATTAGAACCTCTAGAAATTAGAATTTTCAGAAATTTGAATTCAGTTTGGTAATAAATTTTTTCCTATTTTTTACTAAATAAATATCGAAAATTTTTAATTTTTTATTTAATTGGAGTGAATCTTTGTGTATTGTTGCAACTATTTTTAAATTAAATTACAAAAATTCAAAAAATAATATAACAGTTCAAAATAGTTTTTATTTTCGATTTCTATTAAAAAATTTAAAAATAAAAATTATTTTCGATTTTTATAATGAAAATTGAATAATAATTTTTATTTTTAATTTTTTTTTTGTAATCAAATATATAAGTTATTTTTCAATTTTTTCAGAAAATTTAACAAATAATTATTATTTCTAATTTTTTTTTTAATCAAATATAAAAGTTATTTTTCAATTTTTTCATAAAAATTAACAAATAATTTTTATTTTGTAATTTTTCTTTTTAGTTATAATGCTTACGGTGCCTGTTTTTAATTTAATGTATACAAAAAGAGATTTATTGTAGCTTTTGAAGAAAATTTACTGCATTGTTTTTTTATTTATATATAAAAAAAAAGTCCACAAATTAGAATATTTTAGAAATTTGAATTACCTTAAAAACAATTTGGTTTTAATTTGTAACGCACTTTGTTATTATTTTCACTATTAAACCAAAAAAAATAAATTTAATTACATTTATTATTATTATATATTACTTAAACTGTTTTGAGCTTAATTTATTATTCTATTTAATATGTTGCTAGATTTTATCACTCACCAAATTGCATTTTCAAGCGTTTTTGTTTAACAAACAATAATAATGCAATAAGTTATGGTCTTTTCGCTGGTTTTTGGTTTGCATTGTATTTAAGCCCACACCTGAGGCCTCAGCCTACTATATGTATGTACCGTTACTTGTTTTAATTGCACTGCGGCAACACACCGTTACACAAGGACATCACAGGTCAGAGGGCGGGTAGAGTAGATTGGGTGGGCAGGTGGGTGGGTGGTTTATTGAGACCAACAGCTGTCATAAAATTTAATAATGCAAATGTAATTAAGTCACATGGTCAGTGCTACACACAGGACGCAATTCACACCGTATCAAGAGGGTGGGTGAGTGAGGGGGAGGGGATGATGAAGGAGCCTTTTCCTGACGCGAAACCAAAACCTCAAACGGGAAATGCAAGCGCTCAATCCCGCCAAATGCAACCCCTTTTGCCCTAGTTGCCTGATTGCATTACCGGACTATCCCGTCTGTCTGTCTGTCTGTCGATGTGTCCTGAAGTTCCTGATTTATGTGCATCTCACTCTGTTGATGGTAATATGAGCACCTATACCTATAGCTATAGCTATACCCATCCTGTTTGCTGTCCAATATCCTGTTCGCAAAAGCGCTTCATGTGTCTTTTTCTATTATTAATTAGTTTCGCTGCATAGTCTGTCCAAATATGTATATAACATTAATATTATTCACAATGTAGTTTAGAGCGTTTTGTGGAATTATTTAAATATTGTCATAAATTGCACAGCAAATTGCCATTTGAACTTTATGATGACATTAATAATGCTGTAGTGCATAAAATGAAGTTATAGTTGAAAAAAAAAAATAAAAATAGACAATTTAAAATAGCCTTAGCTTAAAAAATTAAAAGTTATTAGTGTTTTGAATATTTCATAAATTACTATTAAATATTCAAAATTAATTAAATATTTTTTATAGGATTTTACGTTTTGATCACTTGTAATCGCTTTAGTTTCGCACATTTTTCCCATTTTAATTCACTAAATCTCTTTAAAAATGATTGTAAATAATGCATTTATTTCTAAAAAGTAAATCAATTTAAATATTGATTCACCAAAATAAAAGTTATTAGTATTTTAAATATTTCATAAATGTTTATTAAATATTAAAAATTAATTAAATATTTTTTATAGGATTTTACGATTTGAATTCACTTGTAATCGCTTTAGTTTCGCACATTTTTCCCATTTTAATTCACTAAATCTGTTGAAAATGATTGTAAATAATGCATTAATTGCTAAAAAATTAATTAATTTGTGTATTGATTTATAAAATTAAGATATATCTATATTTTCACTTTATTTAAAATTTTGCGGATTAAATTCACCTTACTCTTCTTATAGCTGTGATTCTTGGGTCATTGACATGGATCTTTATAATTTTTAAATATTGCTAAATATATTCATTCCTATAACTAAATAAATTTAAAAGAAGACAAACTCATGATATAATTAGAATTTTGGCATTTCTAAAAATATCTGAGTTATCTCATTAAATGGTTAGTTCTAGTTATTTCATATTTGGGGAAATGCTAACTTCTTTTTAAGATAATTTTGCTGCTTTGAGCTTAGATGACTACTTGACCCATATCTCTCAAATGTCAACTGCTTGTCTGGCACTGGCGAAAAAAAATGTAATGCCATTTGAAGACTTTTTCTCTAGTGTGAAAGGCGTTAGACAAGTATCATTGCAGATGCTTGTTCAAACCTGAAAATACTTTAATATACAAAAACGAGAAGAAAAAAATACTAGAAGGCAGTAAAAACTTGTGACCGTGCACTGAACCAGCGAACGACGAACTTAACCAAAGTGCAAAAATGAAAAAAATAAGAAGAAAAAAAAAGTAGAACTTAAAAGTATATATAACTCTTGACGAGTCTTTGGCCAAGAACTCTTTAGCTTTTCTGTTTGGCTCCTTTTGAACATTTCGTCGTTGCGTGACTAAAATAAGAAGAATTCAATTTTTGCTGTCAGCAATTGAAGTTGGCAAAAAAAAATAAAAAGAAAACGAAAATGGGAGGAAAAACAAAGTTTTTGTCGCTTGTGGTGCAGTGGTGCGTATAGTCAAGTGATAATAATTCCCTTTAAGAAACCCTATGCCACTCTGACTTTAACTATAATACAATCAGACCAAAAACTAACATACAAAAGGTGTTAAGTACTGGGAAACTTTGAATGAAGCTGCCAATTGAGAGTTTTGATAGTGATAGCCAGTATAAAAGCATCAATACCATTACACAACTATTTTTGCTTAAAAATAAAAACCATGTTTATTTTCGACATCAGTTAATAATTACGTTAGCATTGAATTATTTTTTAGAATTTAATTGCATCGATAATATGATAAAAATTACAATTAAAGTTTTTTCCCATTTATGGTAGTAAAAAAAATAAATATAATATATAAAGTCCTATTACGACTTTTTTATAGCTAAATATCGACAGTTTGATATTTTTCTAAATAAAAAAAAACTAAAAGCAACCTAAAAACAATATTTTTTAAGTCTTAAATTTTTTTTGAAAATATGTTTTTTTTTTTTAAATATATTTTAAATATTAATATTACGGCTTTTTTATAGCTAAATTTCGACAGTTTGATATTTTTTCTAAATAAAAAAAACTAAAAGCAGCCTAAAAACAATATTTTTTAAATTTTTTTTTGAAAATAAGTATTTTTTTCTTAAAAATATTTTTTAAATATAGAAAACTATATTTTTTCTTTTTTGAGAATAAAATTGTATTGCTATAAAAAAGTCGCTATGAAATTTTGGGCTTTATTTTAGAGCAAAAATATAAAACTCAATTATTAACGCTTACAACTATAAATAATTATTTTTGGCTTTTTTTTTAATACCAAAAACAATGGATTTTTGCAGATTTAAATAATAAAATTCTAATATTAATAGTTGCAATTGAAGAAAAGCGTAAAACTCAATAAATGCAAAAATCATATAGTATGTACATGATTTTTAATATAATTTTTTAGATAAAAAAAAATCAAATTTTATATTTATCGATAATAACTATAGTAAAATAAGCTCAAATACAATCGATAGTATATGTAGATAATTTCCATCTCTAATGACTAATAACAACATATTTTTTAGCTTCTTAATTTGTTCAATTCGTTAGCCATAAAATGTTGCACCCACTGCAAAAGTCGATTTCGATTTCGATTACGTAATTGAGTTGTGCGGCAACTGTACTTACTAACCAGCTGGTTGCAAGGATGAGAAAGAAGCTGCAACGCAGCGTGGCAATTGCTGCTGCTCCCGTTGCTGCTGCTGCACTTTGATGATGGCGGTGGCGTTGGCCAAAGATGCAGTCAAGCAAAAGATCACGTGCCTCGAATTCATTTGTAATTTAATGCCTACGAGTGAGTGTGTGTGTGTGTGTGTGTGTGCTCTATGCGCTCCTCCTAATTGTATGACTAGTACAGCAATCCACATCAGTGCACAATTGGGGCACAACGTCCAAATGGCTTCACTCATTTCAAAATAATTCAAATTTTACAGCATTTGAAAAGTGTTTTTACTCAAGTCAATTTAACAGCTTTCAAGAGCAATAAAGCAGACTTATCTGTGAGATGATGTAGATTTAATATACTTGTTGAAGTAGTATGATTTAGCTATAGATATAGATGTACTGTATATATTAAAGAAAATAATCATTATAAAAAAACAATTTTTTTATTTTATTTGTATTTAATATAGCATCATTGCTTGCCAAAAACATTATTTGCACTTACTTGCTTTTAAAACACAAAATTAATTAAATTATGCACTCAAAAAAAAAAAAAAATGTAAAGTTGCCAATCAGCACTGCCCTTATATAGTGACAGCTAAAGCCGGCTGGGAGTTACAAACACACAAACGGGCAAAAACAGCGCCCAAAAGTATGCAACGTTTTATGTACACTTTTTTTTAATAGTAAAATTTCTGCAGAAATTTCTTAATTCCTATAAATTCCAAATATCGTTTCATAAATTCAAGAAAATATATTTTAACATTTAACCTTTCCTATTCAATAACTAATTAATATATTAGCTTTTAAATCAAGTATCTCAATTAGTCAGTGTGTCTAGTAGCAGTTGCTGGAAATATTAGATGTTATATAAATATATTTTTAAATATAAGCAACTTCAATTTGCTTTTAACTTAATATTTATATACATACACATGTGTCGTTTGTATTTTGTGACTCGACATATGCTGTCAGAACTGTCTAAATTTAGTTTACAAACCAGTCACAAAGTTTATGTACTCTCATATCTACTATCTCTATCGAAAATGGGATTTGAGGTAAAGCCATCAAAAGACATGACAGGCTAACCAAAGTACAAATTTTTGACATTTATTATACACTAACAGGGGTGTGGGTATAATAAATCTGTTTTGAAAAGTGTAACATCTTATAGAATTAAATGAAATAATTACCTACTTAATAAAACAACTATAGAATAGTAATTATTTTGCCTGTAATCCGATTTATACATTTTA
Organism: Hirtodrosophila alboralis; assembly: GCA_035043045.1. NCBI lineage: Eukaryota > Metazoa > Arthropoda > Insecta > Diptera > Drosophilidae > Hirtodrosophila > Hirtodrosophila alboralis. Next base: position 324,587 of record JAWNNH010000325.1, read on the forward strand.
ATAGGTTTGAATTAAAATCGGATTATTATACTAAAGTCAAAAGAGCAAATTTGATTGATAAAGCTGCCAAGCTATTTAATCTTCTTTCATCTAAGTATAGTTTTTCTTTCTGAACTAAATATTTCTTTATTAATTTTAAATAAATATTGTTCTCCTCTCTAGCGAAATAATACCCAATTTTTAGTTTTCTTATACCTTCGCTTAATTTTTAAAGTAAACCTTAAAAAATGCTTTAAATATTTCTACGAATTAAATACAAAAGTGAAATTTGGAACATGCTTTATACAAACAGAAATTTTATGGCTTTATATATCAACATTAACTTTCGAATACGTGCATAAACTTCTTCAATTAATATAAATTCAAGTGTTTATATTAATTGGATGTCAACTTACCTAACATGTATATGTAGAGGCATAGATTATCATTTAGGAGTGTGTACTTTATGCTTGTAACTACTTAGGATAAATATCAAATGTGCACAAATACAAATACATATATATATATATATATATGTATCTGAAATATATGATGATGAATCCTGCGGGTATAATTTGAAATTTCTGTTTATTGCTTACTTTGTTGACCTTTTTTGGGTTTTGGCAAATATTATATACAGACACACACACTCGCATTTAGTACAAAATATGATTGCTGAACACGTTTCTATTTAAACATACATACTTTCGCCCCCCCTCTACAGCTTCCTCTACCCCTCCCTTGAATTTTATTCAACCAACTAGCAAAAGAGTCGATATCTGTGCGCGTTTGAGCAATTTTCCAATAATAAAAACCCGCTGCCAGTTTTCCATGCACATTGAGAGTGAACGGATGCTTCAATGCCACTATGGGGAATTGGAATACTTTTCAGCAATAAATTAATAACTTGGAGATAAGTTCTTGGTGTATAATTTTTTTGGTCAACACCATAGATGTGATTTAAAAGTGTTTTTGGGAAAAAATAATATGTTTTTTTGGGGTCAAGTTTTTTACTTTTAGAAAAAATACAAATTTACCAACACAATATATGTATAAACCATCCTGGTCAATATCCATTTAAAAGTTTAGAATAAAAATTTGATTTTCTAAAGATTGCAGACAATTTACTTTAACCAAAAATAAATTTTAAAAAATTAATTTTCTAGAGAAAAATATTTGGGAAAATCCTCTTAATTAATAAAGGCCACCAAAAAAAAAATAAAAATTTAAATTGTTATTTTTACAAATCATAAAAATTAAATAAAATTAAAAATAAATTAATAATATTGATTTGCTAATTTTTAAGGTGCTGAAGATTCATTCGAGTAGATTAATCAAAAAAAAAATAAAAAAAATTCTAAAAAAAAAAATCATAAATGCAATAAATTTAACAATTTTGCTTTTTATAAATCATAAAAATTGTAAATAAATATTAAAATAAAAGATAAAAATTAATAAATAAAAAAATAGATTAATAAAATTGAGTTGCTAATTTTCATGGCTCTGAATATTCATTCAAGATGATTTATTGAAGAAAAATCCTAAAAATAAATGAATGCCTCCTGAAGGCAAAATTGCCATAAATAAAGTAAATTTAAAAATTTTGCTTTTTTATAAAACATGAAAATATTTTTTATAAATATTAAAATACAAAATAAACCCTAATAAAATAAAAAAAATAAATAATTTTAATTGATTTGCTTATTTTTAAGCTACTAAAAAATCATTTAAAATGATTAGTTGATTATATTTTACCAAAAAAAAGTTTATCAATTTTAAGAACTTGTAAATAATGAATTTATTCCGAAAAAAGTGTCCAAAATTCCCCATAGTGCAGTATGAACAGAAGGATTTGGGGGTTTTTGGCTATAAGGATTGGGTATGGTAATGGATGGGTCTGGTATGGAGATGTTTTGTGTATTGCCGCCAACATTGTTTATTGTCGTTTCGCGTTGTTGTGCGTGTGCCTTTTGTTTTTTGTTGTTTTTTGTGTTTTATTTGTTGCCTGGCCTATGAAATTGCTTGTTACTTGTGCTCCGAGCAATATTTTCATATTGCTGTTCAGAATGTTTCAACCACATTGGCAGGTCATGGATAGATCGTTCTCTATTACTTACATATACATTATATATAGCATATATAACCAATCGACCAGCCCACACACACACACACACACACACACACACAGAATATGCACAGAGTCCGTTGTGAATTTGCCAGTTTATTGCTGCTGTGGGCATTTCAATCTAAATGAAAACTCATACAAAATGCCCGAGCACTGCGAATGAGCTCCAGACGATTACCACTCGATATGGGTTTTATGCCTCCACCATCTCCTCCTCCTACTTGTTGGCTTATTCATCCAGAGGCATTTATGTAGGTCGGCTCGACGTACTCGTAGTTTCCATTTTCGATAACTTTTTACGGTTGCAGGCCCGGGCATTAATTGGAAATAATTCACGGTACGTTTGACTAGAAAAGCACAAAAGCTGGAACCATAAGCCAGAGTTACTAATTGTTGACTTTCAGTACTTTTCAAAAACAGAGAAAGAGATTTAGTTAAAGTGCTGTTATGGTTAGACAGTTTTTGCTTTACCAAGAAATTAACTTCAATTAGCTTGATATTTATGTGCATACATTGAAGGTAGTACTAAATTTTCTAATATTTTATTAACTAGCAGAGAACTTAAAGTAATCTTTACTTTAAGACTCTATGCTTTAGTTTGGTAACAAGCTTTTACATAAAAAGAGGAGCAGTAGAAGAGTTTACTTGACTAGAAGTTACTTATTCCAAAAGGAAAGCTGAATGAAATTGTAGATAGTTAATTTTCATTATAATTTATATATTTATTTTGCAGGTATTCAACACTTTAAATAGACTTGATATTATTGTTATTATATATATAGATATTCTATTATATGTACATATATATGCAAGGTGCCAGATTTCATGGTCAAAGAAATGATTTTCCAACTATATTTAATAATTAATTAATTTAATTTTATTATACATATTATGCAAGCAGCTATACTGAGGGAAAAAATCTGTTTTAAAATAAAGAATAGTAATAATAAACAATAAAAAAATAAAAAAGAATAAAAAAAATAATTAAAATAAAATATAAGAACGCAAGTCCCAAATATCACAATTTAAAAACGCGTTGCATACTTTTGGGCGCTATTTTTTCCCATCCATTCGCCTGCATTTCTCAACCGATTTTAGCAAAAAGTATATAAGGCTCTGCTAATATTTTAGTTTTTAATTTTTTTTTTTTTTTTGTAAGTGCTTAAATAAATTTTTGGTGTTTTAAAATCAAGTAACTGCACATATAATTTTCAACAAATAAATGCCAATAAAACCACAAATAAAATAAATTTCATAGAAATTATTCTATAAGAAATGAAGACCACAGCGTTCTAAATAAAAGTTCAAGATCTTAATAAACCAGTTAATAAAATATGACTTATTTTTTTGATATCAAGAAAATGCAAACATAATAGAATAGCTTAGGGAAAAGGTCCATAGTCTTAAAATAATGATTTTTTTTAGTGTATATAGCAATTGTCACGACTTCAGTTCTTATCCGTCTGTCTCATCCGTAAAAGCTTCTCAAAAAAGATTATATACTTAATATATTCCAAGTTGTCTTCTGCTGTCTATTACATACATTTTTTCAACTTTATTACACCCTTTTCTCTATTGCCAATAGACACAGGGTATAACAACAAACTGAGTACAAGTGCATGGCCAAATTTCCGGTGCTTTAGATTTTTTTTAACAAAGCATTCATATCATGGAAACCTTGAAGGCTGCTATTCTTTTATTTTATGTTAGCCAACTGTGATATTCTTTTACCCATTGTGTGTCGCTTCAACTTGTATTTGGCATCAGATTTTTCTATGTTACGGTTATGAGCTTTGCCTTTTTTTTTTTTTTTGCTTTTTTTCAAAAAAGGAACATCATCTTGACCGCAAAATAATCGTACCTGAACTTACTTCCGGCTTTCACAGAAGCTCTCTTTTGTATATTGCCCCATGGCAATAGACTTACCATTTATTTAGATAATCATAATATGCTTTCACTACATATTTTTCTTTCTTTTTCTTTGTTATCTTAAAGACAATTTCTTTTTAACCTTGTTGAATGTACACTTTGAAACGAGTACCTTTTTAGCTGTTTTGCTTGTTTGAAAAAACCCACGATGCGTAATAATCAGAATCCATTTGCCAACATATATACCGAGCATAGAACCGCCATGAACCAATTAATTATTATAAATGCTACTTCAAACACTTGACGACAATCCTTTTAGCTATATTTGCTCTAATGTTGCGCCCGTATACCGCGAAAATCTTATTTGCATACCAAAGTTTGCTTTAGACTCTTCTCCTGCCCTTTCGCATTTTTATATTTTAATGCAATACAAAACAAACAATTGCCGTGGCCAACACGAAAAACAACAAAGCAGGAAAGCAGGGTGAAATTAAAGCATTTCCGGGGGGAAATCGGTAAAAGGCAAAAGCTAACAAATATTTCGACAAAATTAAATTTACCCTAATGAAAGAAAAGTAGTTGATGAATTTTGTCTAGAAAACAATCCATAAATATATTCAGCAAGTATGTCGGTTCAGTTTACGCCAAAGTTAAGGGTGTTAGAGAAGATTACTTACTATATAGCTACAGGAAAATTGAAATATTTTTTATTTTGATGATTTGTTAGCGCAAATTAAAAATACACATTTTTTTTATAAAAAGCTTTTTATATTAATTTGAAAGCCAATCAATTAAAAGTGAAATATTTGGGTTAAAAATTTTTTCGATAATATGTAAGGGGTTGAAAGGTAAGAAAATATTTTTTTTTAACAATTTGTAAGTGAATTAGTCAAAAAAAATTAAAAAAAAATGTATTTATAGCATTTACTTAAATGCCAAATTAATTTAGAGCTTTGTTCATAATAAAATCTATATTTCTCTTAAGAATCTGATGAGCTTTAATTAAGTAATTCAAGTTTAGATATCCTTAATTATTATTTATTTATAAATATTATTTATTTATAAATATTATTTACTAGAAATTTAGGTACTTGGTAAATTACAATTTATTGTAGTTTTTCATGTTTTTTGACCAAAAAAAAAGCCAAGAGCCAAGTTGGTAATATTTTTTATACTAATTTAAATGTCGCCAATGCATTAGAAGTAAAATTTAAAGATTTTAATTTTTCAAAATTTTTCGAAAAATTGACAGGGGTAGGTATGCAAAATATGACAAAAAATCGAAAAATTGTAGTTTTATGAAATGAAAAAAAATTAAATGACAAATCAATCTAGAGGTCAAACTATGATCAAAAAGACATGAAGCAACAAAATCGGTTGAGTTTTGACTAAGTTATGAGACTTCTAAGTCTAGAAAATCAAAAAAAAAAACAAAAATTTTTGAAAAAAATTTATTTTCAGATTTGAATGACAAATCAATCTAGAGGTTGAATAATGATCAAAAATGCATTCGAAATTAAAATATATTGAGTTTTCACAAAGATATGCGTATTGTAAGTCTAGAAGGTATTCCTCTATATACATAAATCAGAAGTCAAAATTCTAATAAATTTTGCAAAACTTATGATAGTTAAAAATCTAGAAAAATGTAAAAAAAATAAATTACAAGTCTAAAAAAAATACTTGAAGCATTGTAACCAAATACTCGTAAATTTTTTTAGTACATATTTCTATAGCGTTTTCCTGCGCGTGCATATGTTTATAACTATGCTACTTATGCATGTACACAATGTACATTCATTTATATATATATATATAAATACTATAGATATATGTATATATGTGCATATTCAAATTGTGCCCAAGTTTGCGGTACTTGGTAAATTATTTGCGTCGATGTCGCCATTGTTTTGCATATGTACGCTGAACTTACGGAAGTTCTATGCTGAGAGCGTTGGAACCGCATGGCTGAGGGTTTTTGATGCTGCTTGCAAACAGGAAATGCAGCCATCTTGAAAACGCACACACACTTATGTAGATGTTTTATATATGTATTATAAGTAGTATATGTGTGTGAAGTGCTTCTACATGTACAAAAAAACCACATTCGCGTAACTATTTAAGATCTTTAATTACAGCAGAATTTTTAAGTTATTTTTTAAGCCCTACTTTGATATGCTAGTTCAATTTGCAATCTTCATCTATCTATAACTTTTTATGTCTATACATTGGCACCCATAAATATCCATCTATACCCAACATTTGTTTCTTCCTTTTGCTAAAACTATTGGGTGTGGCTGGTTGCTTTGACTTTTAGTATCATATATCGGTCACATACTACCAGGGACACCACAGGGACATGGCGCATAATTGCTTTGGCAGTCGCCTCACACACACACACACACACACACGCACACCCAGTGTGTTACACACAAATTAGGGTTCCATATCCAATTTCAGGCCCGCAAATGGCAGTGTATTTATGCACAACAATTTAACATTGAGGTTTCTTTTCGGCCTCTTTTTGTTTTTGGCCCATGTCTATATTAAAGTTAAAATTAACATGAACTTTAAGTGCATTTCGTTTTTGTTAATGAAATATTCAAATTGTCAGCGAGTTGGCAGCATCTAATTGACAAGTTGGCAGCACATGTCGATATACGCTGTTCAATTTAAATTGAATGCAAATTTTTAACTTGTAGATTAAGCTATATTTTTTTTATAGATAGTATAGAGACATATATTAAAATTTATTTTTATAACATAGCAGGGAATTTTTAATGCATTGAAGTGGACGTTTCTGAGCCTATTAAGTAAATATGTATTGCATCTTTATTCTTAATCTGTTGGAATCTATAAAATCGGATTACTATACACACTATAAACTATAATAAATAGTAAAAATATTTTTAAAAAATTATGAAAGTGTATCAAAGTGTTGCAGAGTTTTTGACCCTGTCTTTTTGTATGCCTGTAATTCTCAACTAGTTTCAGCACTCCCTATAAAAAGTCTATGTTGTTTTTAAATTTAAAATTTTTTCCAAGTGCATAATTTAATTAATTTTATGTTTCAAAATAAAATAATATTTAATTTAATTTTATTCACTTAAATGTTATAATTAGAATTTACAAATGTGCAGGCGAATTAGCTTTTTCTATTTAATAATAAAACTTAAAAAAAATATTAATACTACAATATAACATTTCAGAGCGGAAAAATCAAATACAATCGTTTTTGATAAATTAACGCAAAATGGAACAAAATTTAAATAAATAATAATAAACAATAATCTGATTAATTTAATTTCGATATCTATTTTATTTTATTTTATTTTATTTTATTCTCTGGGTATAAAATAAGAAACAGTTTTTTTTTTATTGACAGAGAAAATTAAAAATATAATTTAATAAAATCAGAACAGTTTTTCTGCATATTTAAACTTAATTTTTCCTTACTCTAGTATCAAATAATGATTATATTTTATTTATTTTATTCTCTCAGTATAAAATGGGGTTTTTTTTTTAATAGCGAAAATTAAAAATAATATTTAATCAAGTAAGACAATTCTCCTTCATTTTAAACTTAATTTTTCCCTCACTCTAATGTCAAATAACTTAACATGAACATACAAAATTCAAGTTTTGACAGCATATTAAATTGATTGTAGTTTATTTTGGCAATTTAAACAATGTTATGAAGGGTGTTATGCCATTTGCAGCCAATGATAAGAAGTTTTTTTGTTAACAAAAATATGTTTGAAATGTATTTAACATGTAGTTTAACTGTCTGTTCAGTTAAGACTGACAGTTGGCAAAACGAAATCGTGTTAGACAGCATGTTTAAATGTTTGTTAACTTTGACATTAGTCTATGCTGCTTATAGGTCAAATATGGGTTTTTTTGTTGTTGTTGTTGAGGTGCATGACTCATGCCGCAATGCAGCACCTGCACGCAACGCTTCCGCTGAGCAACGGCAACACTTCCGATCCGGCTATAGTAAATGCTGTTCCAGTTAGATGAGCAACGGCATCGGAATTCATTGAGTATATATATACACGTATGCCGGTAGAGACTCAGGGCAGCATAAACAATAGCGAAAAAAAAATACGCAGTCAATGTTTATCATTGTGGCCAACAACAACAATATTATATGCCCCATACAATCGTAGGTTGTCATGGCAATCTGAACTGGGGGAAAGATTGAAGCTCTTCTGGGTATTTCGAACTGAGAGAGAGCTTAAGCCTCCCAGTGGTTATCAGTTGTTCAATTGTTGCGGTTGTCATTTCAGCACATGGGTATTACAAACGTACGAAAATAAATACAGACTGATATATATAAGTAGTATATACATATGTAAGTTGATTTTATCACACCTGTGCACATATAGGAGATCTATATAATAAAATAAATATCGCTTTTAGTTGTACATACTTCGACGACGACAATGAATCTACCTTCTTTGGCTACTACATCAAAAATTTCATTAATTTTGCTGCTTTTTATTGTGCTATTCTGTGTGGTCTGTGTACTCTCTTTGCCTGTCTTTGAGAATTCTTCTGTAGCCTGCAAGGCCATTGAAGATTGTGATCCCTTTCTGCCCGTCTGTGCCACCTACACGAATGAACATCAGTTCTTCTATAGCCAGTGCGACATGTACCGTGAGAGCTGTTTAACGGGTAAAGGTAAATTTAATTGTGTATGATTCAAAAAGAAAAACCCAGCTGCCGTAACGATTATTATTTATATTGTTAAGAAAAAATCACCTGCTAAATATTTCTTGATTTTTTTTTAATAGCTTGTGAAAAATTTATTCACTTAAAAGTTTATTCAAAATCTCAAAAAATGACTTCTACTATTTTATTGCTTAAGAAATGTCTATTCATTTTAAAGTTAATTTAAAATCTTAAAAAATTACGATTATTTTATGAGTCAGAAAACTTTTTTAAATGAGTAATTAAATTGAAAAATCGAGCGGAATAAATTTTTCAAAAAATTAATTTAAATTTAAATGGTCGTTTAGGAAATTATTATTATTTTGGAATAATTTGCTACATTTTTCTAAATTTTTTTTTGCATGTAAAAAAATCTATTAATTTAAAGATTATACAAAATCTCAAAAAATTACGACTATTTTATGAGCGAGAAAAATTTTTTAAGTGAGTTATTAAAATTAAAAAAATTTACCGATTTAAAAAAAAATCATTTATTAAAAGATTATAATTTTAGCGTTAAAAAAAATAAAAATAATTTCAAAAAAATTAAGTTTTATACTTCCAAAAATAATTGTACCATTTCGAGATTTTTAATAAACTTAAAAATTATTAATTATGTTTGAAAAAAATATTAAGAAAATTGCAAAATTTTTAATTAAATGCCTAGATACTCTGTTAGAGCATTCTATTGATATATTTCTCTCTCTCAAAAAGTTTTTACAAGTGCATGATTTTTTTAAAATTATAAAATAAAATAATCGTTATTTACAGTCGCAGAAAAAAAAACCCATAAATAGCTTTACAATAACCACAAAACTTCTTTTAATATTCACAGACTGGAAATCAGACTTTATTGATCATTGCAATGTCAGCAAGCTATAAGATATATATAATATATATACTTAACATACTGTTAGTTCCACGCATCATATTTATTTCACAAGACTGATATTAACATTTAACTAACTCACACAATAGAGGAAATGTGCTTTTTTATATACATATGTAGGAATTAAATTAAATGCAAATGTCCAAAGAAAGTGATATAATAAATATCAATAACAATATGTTAATTGTGACTAAAAGAAAGAAATCTAATTAATGGGCAGTCAAATAAAATTAAGATTTACATGTAGTTGTGTGCTCGTGTACAAGTAATAGTGAGCTTTTACATCTCACAGTGTTTTAAAAGCTTACGCTGCGAATTGTGGCAAGTTTGTGTTTCATGTATGTGAGTTTACAGTGAGGAAACCATGTAAATGCCTTTATTTTAATTGATACAAAAGGGAAACTGTATCGTAAAATTTATAATGATGCCTTACACCTGATGACATCAGTCGAGAAGGATATTGGACCCCTCGTACATCATTAAAGCTGTCATAAATAAATAAAACCCAATTTATTAAATTGCATGTAAAGCAACAGCAACATACATATAATGCTTAAAACGTTTTGGGCTCTTATAATTTGTTCGTAATTATAACAGCAACAAGCCAAAGAACACAGAGAAAAGACAGAAAAGATATCATCACATCAACAAAATGGCACAGCTCATATATAGTACCATTATTATTATTTTTTGGCTTCATAATGAGCAACATAAGAAGCCAATTTACAAGCACAAAAGTTCTTTCTATTCAAAGAGAGAAGAGATGAAAGCCCAAGCCAAGAGCCAAGAGCTGGGTACCGGGACTTCGACATCGACATCGAGGTATTAAGAGTCTCTGTCCCATTCCATTGGCTCATTAAACGTGATGATTTCTCCTGCACATACTTACTGTAAGTACTTACATATGTACATAAGTTGGCAAAAGATGACATTAATTATAAAAATGAAACCAAAAGGGGATGAAAATAAAGCTTCGCATCGGTAACAGTATTGCGGCCATATATATTTAAGGACACTCTAAAGCTTCATATATGAATGAATTGCACTGTATATCAGGCTTAATTGGCTTATTATTATTAAAAAATGGAAAAAAAAAAATATGGTCAAGTGCCATATTACAAAATGTAAGTGAAGCATTAAAATTTGAGCTGATTTTATTTTTGTCATTAATCTAATAGACTTTGTAGCTAAAGACAGCTTAATAAACTGCGTTTTTAATTAAACATGTTTTTATTTTCACTTTACTTTTGTGATTTGCAAGATATCTTGCACTGCAAATCGAAAATTCTGACAAAAACTTTAAGTAAGTTTTTAATTTGTTTGTTAGAAAAGAAACCGCATTCAAATCGTCTAATCTTTACGATTTCGAACGTCAATTCTTGTGGAAATGAATCACATTAAATTTAATATGAAAATGTGTCTCTATTTTTATAATTTAATTTGACAATTTACAAAAATCTTAGCTTGCAATATGAAATTTTATTAATTTTATGGGAATATTGTAATTAGTTTTAAATGATCTTTATTGATTTTTTTTGTGATTTTATCATTTAAACTCATTGTTATTTTTTATTGAAGAATTTAAGTACTCTAAAGTGAAACTTTGCGATTTTTAAAACTTAAATTTATTAATTGTTAAGTTTCATTTAAATTGTTGAAAAATAACAGTGAGATTAAATAATAAAACCACAAAAAAACAAAAACAAAAAAAAATTAAACTAAATCGTAAAAGTGTTCTGATTTGCAAGGCGCAAATTTTTGCGATTTGAAAAGTAAAACACAAAAATTTTGCAATTCTGAAAAGCGAAAATCAACTTAAGTTAATATTTTAAAATTCATTTCATTAATTCAATTAATATTGATGATTGTTAAACTTGCAATAAAACATAAGTTATTATTTAAATATAGCTTATGCTTATTATTTTAAGCACTCTCTACTCAAAAATGCAATTTATTGACAAAAGAAAATTGATTGCCTCATAAAAATGAATACAATTTATTTTCTCATAGTGTGAAGTGTGTCTTGAATTTCGCAGTTTATTTTAAGTGCAATAGCTCGGACTACACAAAAAAAAATGTTGTTCTTAAAAGCATTTTTGAAGAGCACTTTTCTTCTGTTTAATCTGCTGCTGATGATTTTGTTTGATTTGCTTTGCCACAGCTGCTTCTTTGGGGGCTTGGAACCATGGAACCCTGAACTCAGGCTGGCTGTGCCAAGTACTTGCACTTGAAATACATTTCTTTGACAGGGACTGCAGCAGCAGCGGCATAGAGTACAAAACTTTTGGCCAAAGAGCAGCTCCCTCATTTCCAGAGCTGTTTTTGAGCAACACTTGATATGCATAAAAGTGTGTACGTAAAGTGCACAGCTTCCAGCATAAATGCAGAGTAAAAAAAAAATACACATTGTGGATTCATTTAAGCAAACCTAATTACTTCAGTTAAGAGCAAGCGAAAACATCAAACCGCACATAATTAAATATTGAACTGTTTGTCGCGCAATTAAGCGTGCAGTAAAATAACAATCACAAAACAAACAAAGAAAAATAGAAAAAAGAACACAAACTAATGAATTTGGGCCAAAATAATTGAAACACACAGCCAATTAGCGAAAAATTGCACTAAATTCAAAAAGATGAAAACAAAAGTTTTGGTAAATGAAATTTCTCTCATAAAAAGTAAATTTTATTGCAATAAAAAAAAAAGAATTATTTTGTTTGCCTTTTGCTGAAATAGGAAATTAAGTTGTCATTTACAGGTGCCACAAGCAATTTCAATTAAATAATTGTATTATTAATTAATTGTAAACATTTATCTTTTTGCATTTTTGGGAAACTTTATTTCATTTAATTTAAGCAAGTGTTAATTAACATGTCGCATAAGTTTAAGCTTCATTTTTTAAAAAGCCATCGTAAATTTCTTGCTTTTAATTTTTACACTCCTGCTGCATCCCCTATTTAGGGGATGAGCCCAGAGTACGGAGTTGACATGAATAATGACGCTTACACAATTCTGACAGGTTTCTCACCAGAGAGCGGTGCTTAGCTGAAGCTCGTGATAAATTAGAAAAGCTAACAATACGTTTATACGTGTTTTATCTGCCTTGTCGCAGCGCACAAACACACCAACAACCGCTACCCCCGTACATATATGTTTTTCGCGATATTATATATATTTTTAATATTGAGATTCTCGCCCACTTAGCCAAATTAAAGCTTTCTTAAGCTTTATTATGCTCTTGGCGAGTATTTAAAATTAACTCTCTTGAAAGCTTTTCTATAGTTCATTTAGCTTAGCAAAACATATTTTATTACTTTCAATTATAAACAATATAAACAAGAAACGAATATTTAATTCGTCGTCTTTTCAACATTCTCCGCTTCCGCTGCTTGTGTGTTTGTTGTTGTTGCCGCATCTGTTTCTGCCGCCAGTTTGTTAGCCAAATTGGCCAATTGTTCACGTCTGAACTCTTTGCGTGCCTCATCAAGCAGCACATTGTGCAACAGATTGCGATTCTGACTGTTGTCCGGCGTTAGCACTGGATAGGGATTGCCGCGCAGCTCCAATACGGATTTTCTATAGTACATGCCGGGATAATCGCGTGGCGCTTTAAACATCCGTGTGTAGGCAACATTGTAGTTCTCATAACGCGGCACTAGCACCTTGAACAGTTTGTGCACTAGCTGCTTCTCCAGCAGCCAATAATCCGCCAGTTCCATGGTCGCTTTGTGCCGGTCACCATGCCGTATGGCATTTGAAATGAGCTATATAAAAATTATATATATATATTATATGATTAACTTTCTTATAAATACTAAATCAATCCTATTTACCAGTTCCGCATATCCACGCGCCTCGTCTGCGCGATTGTAATACAATTCAATGCGCTCGTGTTTAACCAACGCCGTGACTGTTTTTCGCAGCTTCAGTAAGTCGCCCCTCGGGGCCATCCGGCGTTCTTTAAATTACGTTTGTTGGGCCGCACTGCTACGCGCAGCTGTGACATTAACTTGCTGACATCGGCTTGATTCATTTTGCACGTTAATTTTGATTGTTTTCTAACTAAAATAATAGTACAAATTCACGTAACGCAATAGCCGGACCGCACAGCTGATAATAGCGATGGTCGATAAGTGTCTTTAAAAAAGTATCGATAACAATGTTTGCGTGCCTGCTTGCTGAATGTTAAGGGTCTGTTAAGTTAAAGATGTTAACGGGTAACAGCTGTTAGCCAGAGTCGCGGTTTTTGTTGACGAAACAGCTTCAGAGATTTAAATTTAAAATTAAGTTAATTAACATTTAACAGCAGTTAAGCTGATAGAGAAAACCTTAGAGCAATGGCAAATGTTAACGGCCGAAGTTAGCAATAAATGTTAAGCTTTAATCTTGATTGTCACTACAGAAAAATACCAGCTTGCGATTGGCAACTGGAAAATAAAAACTATAATTCATATTAATAATAATTTCTATAATAGTTTATTTATATATTTATAACTTAAGCTATGTGCTGCAGTATGCCCTGGCGCACCAGAGTTTCCACCTGAGCACGGGGCAAATAATGTTGACTATTCTTCTTTAAATGTACCACTTCACCGTCTTCCAGCTCAAACTTGCCGTAATCCTCGACGCAACGCACTTCAATATAAAGGGATTTGGGCGGACGCAAGTTGCCAGTTAAATCAATGCCCTGACCATCGCCAACGGAACGCATATATGCCGCCAAAGACTTGGAATAATTGTTAAAGAATTGCACTTCTGGTTCACATAATGTCTGCTTGATATCGCCGGGTATGATGGGCCCAAATTCCCAACGCAGTGCTTTAATGCGTTGCATGCGCTCATACAGGTAGGCCAACAAACACCTTTTATTCCGTTGCAATGCCGCGTGTCTGTAGTTTAGAAGTGGCCATAAGCTGCGATCGCCAGAACTGTTGTAGGTGGACGCCTGTGCCACATTCTCCTCGAATATGGCTTTAATTTCCTCGAGCACCTGGCGTACGCCGTCATCGTCAAAGGCGGGTATTGTTTGAGACGATCGTGTGAGTTCTTTTAATAATTCGAAGGCTTTATCGCCAAACATTTTATTTGAACCACTCATTTTTGTTTACAAGCATATAAACATTTTATTTCCCGCTTAATTTGAGCCCCAATCAGCTGTTTCCATCCTAACAAAACTATCGACTATCTGTTAAATACTAACACAGTACGGTCACCCTATTTAATATTGATCGTAAGTGTAAATTAAATAATGTGTTTTAACAAAGTAACAAATCATATATAAATCAAGCTGTGAATATATCTTATAAGTTAGCATATTATATTATATTTCGTAAAACTGGCAGAATTGCATATTCTGCCCCCTTATAAATTCGGTATATTTCATCACCAACCACGCAAGAGTGGTATTATTAACGTTACTGAAGCTGGTCACACAGCGTCGCGCAGTAAGCAGTGAAAATTCTGAGGTGATTGTATTGTGTGTGGTGTGTTCATACTCAATTAACTTAATTAAGTTAAAAATAAAAAAACAGTGTTAGACGCACTTTAAAACCAACGTGAGGATTTCAACCCGCTTACTAAAATCAGCCACGTATAACGGCCCGCCGGTAAAAACCGCACCCGCATTCGTACGCAAAAAATGGCAACAGCAGCAGCTAACACGACAGCTGGAGCAGCGAAAGACGTTGCTGCGCCCCCAGCGGCAGCAGCACCAGCGCCTGCTAAAACTTTATCCGGCATTGTAAAACAAGTAAGTGAACTAAATCAAAACAAGTGCGTTAATTGATACTAAAGGCTACTTTTCATACAATAATGTGCATTTCTACACTTAAATTAAATATAAAAAAAAAATCTGTGTGATTGTCATCAGCGTGGCAAATGCGGCGACTTGCCCATTTACACCATCAAGTGCGACAGAGACGTGCATATAGGCGCGTTGCGTTAGTGTGACACGTCGCACACGCTTATACACATTCATACAAATGCCCGAGCGGCTAAAGAAATGAAAGTTATCAAAGGTGCCAACCTGGCAGATTTTTCTTCTTCAGTCGCTGCTGCTGCAACAAAAAAAAAATGAAAAAAAAAAATACAATTTGTGTTTGTGTGCTTGTGTGTGTGTGTCTCTTGCTTCTTTCTATCCTGTGATGTTTGCTCAATGCCAACGTCATCATCATTCAAAAGGGGCAGTTTAGCCCAGCCGGCGTTTTGAAACATGCGTTTTTATCTGATAAACACACACACACAAACACTTACACATATAGGCACGAGTTTTTCTACAGTTAATGCAAAACTACTCGTTTCTAACCTATAAAATGTCATGCACAGGCGCAATACGCACACATAGTACGTACAGTGAGCCTTAAAAATTAAAGTACACATTGTTTTTTGGCATAAATTAATGTATTTTTGTAATGTAGGCAATTAGGGCAAAATTTGGAATGCATTGAAAAAAAAAAAATGTATTTTTGTATTGTTTGAAATTAGGGCAATCAAAAAAATGTTTTTGTTTTTGTATAAGATTGAGCATAAAAATCAAAATAAATAAATAAGAGCAAAATAAAGTACTTAGAAAGTCACAAATAGTTTAAATTGTTTGTGCACAATAAAAATATATGACAGAGTGTGCAATAAAAATTGAAAGTAGAAATTGTTTATTTTTTTTATAATTTTTAATGCACTTAAAAAATGTATTTTGGTATTGTAGAAATTTAGGTCAAAATTTCAATGCACTTAAAATCGGGCTATTTGAATAATATTGTAGAAATATTGATTATAAACATGAAAGTAAATTAATAACAAGTATTATTCTTAATTAAAAATCACTTTTGGGTATACAAAAAAAAAATAAAATGAATAAATTATAAAATTTTAGTCTAATAAAATAGCAATATCTTTTTTTCTTGTCTATATTTCAAGAGTTTCTTATTCAATATTGTTTTATTTAAATATATATTATATTAATACATATTATTATAGCTTAAAGCGTACTTCAATTTTATTTTGATGAAAAGAAATATGTGTGTCAATTTTCAAAGACACTGTGCTATATATTTAATTTATTTTTGATACCATGTACAATGTGTATTTTTTCTTTAAATTTTTTACATTTGCCAGAATTCCATTTTGTTGAATTCTTTTTCGAAGTTTGAACTTTAGTACACACACATAGAGACTCTCACTCTCTCTTTGAATGCACGCTCTCTCTATCTCTCTCAATCAAAACGAACTTTTCGCCATTGATAACGATAATTAAAAGTTTATCAATTGCAATTGCCAACCAACTGAAAAAAAAAAAAATACAACTGATGACGTTGGCAACGCGGCACAACGTCTTCTTTTGGGCCGGCCCAATGCCGCGTCAGCACCTTCATGCAACATTTTCTTTCACATTACAGATATTTTTTTTGTTAAGTGGAATACCTGTTGAATTTTTTGAAAATGCCGCCGCACAACAACAACACCTGTTATAACAGGGATTAAGGTGTGTGCGTGTATTTGTGTATGTGTAACTGAGTTAGCTATAGCTTTACCGTTTCAGTCTTCAACATAATTAACTAAATAATATTTTCCTTTTTTTAACAATGTAAAAATGAGATGCATTTATAAAATTAATTTTCTTTAAAAATACTAAGATTAAATAGATAAAAATAAATCATTTTCCAGCGTTGGGAAAACTAATGTTTAAAATAAATAAATTGAGGTAGAAAATAAAAGTTAGGTAGTTTTTTCTTTTATAATATTTGGAATAAAATTAGTTTTCTTTTTGCTGTGTAAAAGTTTCCTTTAAATTGTATTTATTTAATTATAATATGGTTTAATACTTTTAAACATGAACTTTGTATCTTTGTTTACCTTTCTAGATAAGTACATGTAGAACAATTTAAAAAAAAAAGCAAAAACAAAACATGTTTAGATAGCACAAGTCATTGAACTGCTTGGAAACCAGATTTTATATAGTCATATATTACGAATAAAGCTTTTAAATGTTAGCAAATTTATACATTTTTTTTAAATAATAAATAAAATTCTATAACAAATCTATTGGTTATCAAGTTAAACATATTTATCAAAACATTCAATAATATTTGGCAAAAAAAAAAAATATATATATATATATATATTTAAATTAATTTTGAGTATAGTTTTTTCTTCAATTTAATAATTTAATAATATTATTGCTTTCATTTATTTAAATTCAATATTTTCCAATTAAAGTTGCTAAACAAGTTTCCAAAAATAGTCCCTAGTAAAGTTTTCAATTTACTATTTATAGTATTTTTTTTTTTTGGCCATTTATTTCTGAAAAAATATTTTCCAACTAAAAGTATTTAAACGTTTGCCGTCACACGGTCACACTAATTGTAAAGGCAACCCTGTAAAATATCGCTAGTGGCGCCATCTATGAGTAATTCATTTGTAGCTTGCATATCAGAACGCACGTGTTTTATATTTATAACTGTGCTGTTGAATTTTCAATTTCATTTTAACCTCATTGCTTGTTTCGTCAGGTTCTCTCCGGCGACACGGTTGTAATACGCGCCACCAAAGGTGCACCACCACCGGAGAAACAAATTACCTTCTCGCATGTCCTGGCACCGAAATTGGCTCGTCGTCCCGGCGCTGGCGGTGATGAGACCAAGGATGAGGCCTGGGCATGGGAATCACGTGAATTTCTGCGCAAAAAGCTGATAGGCGTTGAGGTGACGTTCACTTTTGATAAACCCGCCAATTCGAATCGCGAATACGGTTTCGTTTATATCGGCAAGGACAAAGATTCCGGTGAAAATGTTGTGGAATCAATTGTGCGCGAAGGTCTGGTCACTGTACGTCGCGAAGGTCGTCCAACGCCCGAGCAGCAAACGCTCATCGAACTGGAGGATCAAGCCCGCGCCGCCGGCCGTGGCAAATGGGCGCACAATGTGAATGCCGTAGAGAAGGTGCGCAACATTAAATGGGCGCACGAGAATCCTGCCCATATTGTTGAAGTATATGGCGGTAAACCCGTTAAAGCAATCATCGAGCATGTGCGCGATGGCTCCACTGTGCGTGCCTTCCTCTTGCCTGATTTCCATTATATAACCCTTATGATTTCGGGCATACGCTGTCCGGGCGTTAAACTGGATGCGGATGGTAAACCCGATTTGAGCGTTAAAGTGCCCTTTGCCGATGAGGCACGCTTCTATGTGGAGACACGCCTGTTGCAACGTGATGTTGAAATTCGTTTGGAATCTGTGAATAATTCCAATTTCATTGGAACCATTCTGTATCCCAAGGGCAACATTGCCGAATCGCTGCTACGCGAAGGTTTGGCCAAGTGTGTGGACTGGTCCATGGCTGTAATGAAGACTGGTAAGAAATTAATTTATTATTCCTTTTGTCTTGGCTTAGCAATTGGCTTGAACAGCGCAGCGCCCCTTTGACTCCAACGTCTTGTGTTGCGCTGCGTTGCTTCAATTTTCCAGTTGCCAGATTAAAGCGACGGATTCCAAGAATACAGTGTCTGAATTTAAATTGACATTGCGTTCATTTCACCCCGTCCACAAATTAATTGAAAATATATTTTAAATGACATTCATACCTGTTGCCATTACCTTAAAAAATAAAATCCTAAAAATAAAACTAGAATTTTTGCTACGCCTTTTTTATAGCTAAATTTTAAAAGCATGGTATTTATTTATTTTTACAATTTTTTGTTACCTAAAAAATAAATATTGCCATCTAAATTTCATTGAAAAGTCTAAAAATAAAATTTATATACCAATTTATTAGAAAAATCTTCAAAATAATGAAAATAATTAAACTTATACTCTTAATTCGTTATTCTTCCTGATAGAAATCAATAATGTATAATTTTATTGTTGAGTTGTATTATAAAAATCAATTATAATATTTAATCGTTTATTTTTACCATATAAAGAAATATTATTACAAATTAATTATAAATTAATATTTTTTAGTTTTATTATAAAAATCATTTATATTATATTTCTTTGTAAATTTTACAATATAAATCAAAAATAATTATTTTTTAAAAATTTCTAAAATAAAAAGGAAAAATTATTTAATTTAATTTATTTGAATTTATAAAAATGTAATGCAAATTATTGCATACTTATGGGCGCCGGTTTTGTGCACTTTTGTGTAATTTCTTGTAAATCTCAAACGAATTTAGCAGCCAGACTATAAGGTCTACTCATTTTCCATACTAAATTATTATTATTTTTATTTATTTATTTATTTTTTTACCACCAAAACCATCGCCAATTTTAAGAGGTTTATTCCCTCTTATATATTTTAATTGAACTTTCTTTTAATATTTATTTTTCTTAAACCTTTTGCAGGAGCCGACAAGCTGCGTGCCGCTGAACGCATTGCCAAGGAGAAACGTTTGCGTCAATGGCAGGATTATCAAGCAAAGACGCCCGCATTTAATTCCAAGGAAAAGGATTTCACGGGCACCGTAATTGAGGTGTTCAACGGCGATGCCATTAATGTGCGCCTGGCTAATGGTCAGGTGAAGAAGGTATTCTTCTCCTCGATACGCCCGCCACGCGATCAACGCGCTGTTGTTGGCACCGATGGGGAGGAGATTGTTAAGGCGCCGCCACGTGGCAAGAATTACCGTCCATTGTATGAGATTCCACATATGTTTGATGCACGTGAATTTTTGCGCAAAAAGCTAATTAACAAGAAGGTACAATGCAATTTGGATTATATATCGCCGCTGCGTGATAATTTCCCTGAGAAGCATTGCTATACTGTGCTAATTGGTGGCCAGAACGTAGCCGAGGCAATGGTGGCCAAGGGTTTGGCAACATGCGTCCGTTATCGCCAGGATGATGATCAGAGATCATCTGCCTATGATCAGCTGATTGCTGCCGAACAGCAGGCCATTAAGGGATTGAAGGGTCTGCATGCCAAGAAGGATAATGCAACGTTGCGTGTCAACGATCTGACGGTCGATCATTCCCGCATTAAGGTGCAATATTTGCCTTCTTGGCAACGTGCACTGCGCACCGAGGCGATCATTGAGTTTGTTGCAAGCGGTTCACGTTTGCGTTTGTATGTGCCCAAGGATAGCTGTTTGGTTACCTTCCTGCTGGCTGGCATCTCATGCCCACGCTCATCTCGTCCGGCGTTGAATGGTGTGCCCGCCCAGGAGGGTGAACCCTTTGGCGATGAGGCATTGACATTTACACGCGAACGTGTCCTGCAACGTGATGTATCCGTGCATATTGATACAACAGACAAGGCGGGCTCCTCTGTCATTGGCTGGCTCTGGACAGATCAGAATATCAATCTATCTGTTGCTCTGGTTGAGGAAGGCCTCGCTGAAGTTCACTTCAGTGCTGAGAAATCTGAATATTATCGTTTGTTGAAGAGCGCCGAGGATCGTGCCAAGGCAAGCAAGAAAAATATCTGGGCCAATTATGTGGAACAAGTGCCTGAGGAGAAGGTTGTCATTGATGCCGAGGAAAAAGATGACAAGTTGCCCCTCGAGCGTAAAGTCAACTATGAGAATGTTATTGTTACTGAAATTACCGAAACCTTAAATTTCTATGCCCAATCGGTGGATAATGGTCCGAAGCTGGAGACACTGATGAGCAAACTGCATGCTGATTTCCAATCCAATCCGCCAATTGCGGGCTCCTATACGCCCAAACGTGGCGATTTGGTTGCCGCCCAGTTTACCTTCGACAATCAATGGTATCGCGCCAAAGTGGAGCGTATTCAGGGCAACAATGCGAGTGTCCTGTACATTGATTATGGCAATAAAGAGGTAAGTTGAGCTATAGGTTAGTTTAGGGAAAAAAATAATTATTATTTGGTTTTTTTATTGTATCAAAAAAAATTATTTTTTTGAAGCAACTTTATGGAAAAAATAGAACTATAAAATGAAATCCTCTCCATTCATTCTTTTCGAGTTTTAAATCAGAAATATTGACAATTTTTTTTTTTTTTTTAGTAAAAGAAAATAAACTTAAATAATCGTTATTAATTAATGATAGTCCTCCTATATCGTTTTTATGGCTAAATGTATTAAGGTTTGGTATTTATTCTCCCAAGAAGAGCCTAAAAAAAATTTTTTTTCATTCAAAAAGTAAAATGCAGCCTTTCTCTGCGAGTCTCAAAATTTAAAGGAAGTGGTTGTATAAAATATGCCTATATTTAATTATTTTTTTTAGGTTCTTCATTCTTTTTATAATTTTTAAAATATATTTAATTTTTCCACAATTTTGCTACAAAAAATTGTTGATAATATTTGAAGTTTTGTTAATGGAATAAAAAAAATAATTTTTTAAATAAAAAAAGAATAACATATTTCGGAAAATATTTAAGAGTATTCAAAAAAAAATTGTTTTTGTTTTTTCTTTTATTGAGAACAAATGTCAAATTAATGACATTTTTTTTTTGAAGCTGAATAACAAAACAAACGATTATTTTAATTTATATTTTTATTACTCAAAATTATTTATATTTGCGCAAGGTTTATTTAAAATTCAAAAATTAAAAATACTATATCAATCTATAAAGAAAACAAAAACTCATTGACACTAAATTTTAAAAAAATAAAAAAAATCTTTTACACTTCCTGGCAGAATGTATAAAAATTCATAAAAACTATAATGCAAGCTCCTTAGATCCGTTTCCGTTTTAAAGTGAAACGCATGAGTCATAAGTTTGCTAAATAAATAATGCTCCATTCGTTTGACGCCAGAGCTGTTTGCCATGAGTCTGATGTACACCAAACTCTACAGCAACAATCAAAGTGTATTTTAAATTTCCAGATTTACATTCGATTAGCAACCACAACAGTTCTACGCGTTTGTGTTCATATTTTTTGTACACATTCCCTGAACATCCGTGAACGCAACGATCGAGTTTTATCACAGGAAATAAAAATGCGCGTTGCTGGAGGCATCCACAGGACATTGCACAGCGATTTGTCAGCGGTTGAGCGACAGAAAATTATAATTTTTTTAATTTTATTTCATTTTAAAATATATTTTAAATTATAATCCGTAATTTTAGTAGGAGAGAAAAAATATTAAACTTTATATATTTAGCTATAAAATTGCCAGAAGTGGCTTTTGGTTTTTAGCTTTTTTTTTTAAGAAAGAATTATTTGTGATTTTTAATAATACAACTATAAAATATATAAAATTCATTAAGTAGATTATCCCATACTACTTTTTTCCTTAAAGTTGCTAAAAGTAAATACATTTTTTGATTAATAAAAAATAGTCGTTTTTAATTTAAAAAAAATTCGCGTTATTTAATTTTCGCACTATTCACAGTAAATACGAAATATTTTATTAGATATCTAAATTTTCCGTTTTTTCTTGTTATCTAATCATGCAAATAAATTTTAAAAAATTGGATAAATAACAAAAAATTCTCAGTATTTATTTATAAGAAATAAGCGTTATTTAAATTAAAATTTCTTTTTATTTAATTTCTGTACTGTGTATATAAAATACGAAATTTTTTAAAAGATATCTAAATTTTCGGTTATCCTTTATTTTGTCATTCATATAAATTTAAAAAAAAATAGGATAAATATATAATAAATTCCCTAAGATAAGGGAATCGGTTCGTCTTCTGATCTTTACTAATAGTAAGCAGTTACAAATTAAAATAGCTTTGAAAGCCTAACTGGCGAATAGAAATATTCAGTTTTATATATAAATAAATTAAATATTAAATTGTATAAATTGTTAACTAATTTATTTATATTTTTTTATAGACTTTGCCCGTCAGCCGTTTGGCTGCATTGCCACCTGCCTTTAGCAGCGAGAAGCCGCATGCTACGGAATACGCGCTTGCCTTAATTGCACTGCCAGCTGATAATGAGGATAAGGAGGAGGCATTGCGTGCCTTTTCGGATGATGTGCTGAACCACAAGGTGCAACTGAATGTTGAGCTTAAAGTGGGCGGCGGACCGCATTTGGCCTCGTTGCATGATCCAACAACGAAAACGGACTTTGGCAAGCAGCTGGTGTCCGATGGCCTGGTGTTGGTGGAGAAGAGGCGGGAGCGTCGGCTTAAGGAGCTGCTGGAGCAGTATAAGGCGGCACAGGACAAAGCCTTGGCACGTCATTTGGCCATTTGGAAATATGGTGACATTACGCAGGACGATGCGCCAGAGTTTCGCTAGGACAATGGCTATTGGAAAAAGCGTGCAGTAGCGTGAAATGTTTGTCTGCCACATACCCGCCCTTTATATATTACAACAACAGCAACTAAACACAACAACTACAACAACAACAAGAAGCAACAACTTAATGATTATGAAATTACTAATTCTATACACCAATCAATATATTGATATATATAAAAATACATATAAAATAAATATATATGATTCGCATATAATCACACACATACACATTGGAATACATTTGAGAACAGGATATATATATACATATATATAGTATATATATGTAAAAAATCATAATTGGAGATTGGAAATATTAGAAGTGAAAACCTGGGAAAACTTGTATGCTTTAAGCAACTGGCAAATCGTCGTCGCAAATAAAAACAGAAGAAAATAATAAAAAAAAAAAAGAAAACAGTTTTTTAAAACCATTTTTATAATTCTTTAAGCAAATATACAACAAAAAAAAAACATTAAAAAATAAATAAAGAATTAAACTAGCAGCAATTGACCGTAGCGAAAACGGTTAACTTCCAATAAAATAGAATCAAACGTAAATTCAAACAGTTACAAACTTTTTTGCATGAGCTAAAAATAATTTTTTCTAATTGTAAGTTCAAAACGAAAACAAAACTCAATTCTTTTTAAATACGCCGATTATTTTGTGTTATGGTAAAATGTTTTTTTTGAATTTACTGATTAAATAAAATTATATTAAAAATCATTTTTTATATAAAAACAATACTGATTAATTCGATTTACTTTTTGCACCGCTCCAGCTCATCGATCTTATCAATTAGGGCCTCTATATTAAAGTCTTCGGGAATCTTGTAATTCTTTTGTCTATTCTGCATATCCTTGGCCTTGCCCTCCGATTGAATAATAAGGCGCTGTAGATCGGCATCTGTGATCAAGCGCTTATTAACTGTGCTCTCAAATCTGTTAATTTAATTGAAATATAATTAATACAATATCAGAATTCCGCCCCTCTCTCTCTTCATACCTTTCTAATGCGGCAATATCCTTTTCTGTTTCCTCAATGGAATTCTTTAATTTCTTTAGCTCTATCTTCTGCTGGGACGACGCTAACTTGTGCTCTATGGCCTCCTGTTTTTTTGTATAATAAAATTCATTTAAATAATTCAAGTTGAGCTCATGTAGCTGTCCTTGAAACTGAATATCTGCGCATTTATCCAGCAATGCCAAAAGATCGTCGGGCAAATCGCAGAGCTCAAAACTAAAGAGTTTCAGCTGTTTTTCCAAGTGTTCGCCTGTAAAAATAATTTGTTATTTATAAACAATCATATTGCATTTAAATACATACCTAACTGTTTCAATGCCTTCACTTCTTCCTGTAGCTTTAGATTATCTATAAAATGAAAAAGGTAAACATAAATTTAATTAATTTTAACAAATAATCAAAATAAACCAAACGCGCACCCATTTTGAGAAAGCCGAATGCCCGAAATGCGTGCTGCCAACTTGATTTTACTTTGACAGTTGTTTAAATAAAATATCAGCTAAACTATCTTTAATAGCCAAAATTTAATGAAAATTTACAGCTATAAATTAGTAAGAATTGCAAAAAAAAAATATTCTCAACTTTCATTCTCAAAATATCGATAGACAAATATAAGCGGTAAAGAAAATAAAAACCCGAAGCTGTCAACTTAACTACATATATCGATATCAAATTTAAAAACAAATTTCAATTTTTTGCCATTCCCATTTGGCCAGCAACTTACAAATATACTGTTTAAAAAAAGGTTACTTTTTGCGCAGGTGCTTGGTTTAGCGCACAGAAGTGAGCAAATATGACGTCACAGGCTTGCATTTTAAGATCATAAAAAGTGTAACTTAAAACTATAAATTAATGCAAAATTGCATAGCTATATGGCTTTAGAGTAATGCTTTAAACATATTCAACATAACCATACAACAACAGAAAACATTTAAACGAATTGTGCACAGCTGACGTCATGCGCAGTGAGAGCCAAAAAATTGCACATTTCTCTGCGTACCTGACCCCATATTGAACCGTGGCTGCTACTTTTTCTTTGTTTATATACGCGATTGTCGGTGCGGTTATTTGTTGGAGCCCCAATTTTGTGGAGCAGCGCGATGTGTTGTAAATTTATGTGCAAAGCATAATGCAAAAATTGAAATTAAATGTGATCAAATTAATGCACTAAGCACGCTGCTTAGAAGAAACGCCAGCTAAATGTCTTGCTATTGAAAATCGATCGATTTTCTCGACAACGAAGTTGCAAAGTAGCGGGCGTGTGTGTGTGCGTGCGAGTGTGTGTGTGTGTATATGTAGAGTCGCATACATTTGTATGTACATGCTTTATGTACTAAATAGAAAACTCCAACCAGTAAGAAAAACAGCAACAAGAACAACAACAGCAACAACAACAACAACAGCAAGCAAGCATAGGAAAAATGTCTGCGACGACTGCCAATTTTTTGGGGATGGAGCTTATCTCCTCGCTGCCCGCTGATGTACGCGAAAAATTGGCCGAGTTGGATTTGGAGCTATCCGAAGGTAAAAAAAAGACACACAAGAAAGTTTTTTTTTACGCATGAAATGTTTTTTTTTATTTTTGCCATCCAATAGACATTAATTAATAGTTTGTATGCCCCTGTAACTACTACCCACCCCATCTCTGAATTATTATATTGTTGGGCAATTAGAGCATGTTGCCTGCTGCTGCCGCCGCCGGGTCACAGCTGCATGTTCCCACTTCTTCGAACTTCAGCAGACAGCAGCAGACACAGAGCAGTCGGCAAAGGGGGGCCCTTCTTTATGTCACTACGCCTATGGCCAGCCCCCTATGCTACCCCTTTAACTGCTATTGATATTAAGCGTCGTCTGTGTGCGGTTTTGTCGGTTAAACGACATGTGTCTGCCTGTCTGTACATGTGTGAGCAACATACCTATGTATGTGTGTACATATTTGTATGATTACAGCTTGCATATATGCATACATACATTTATATACACATACATACATATGAATGTATGTATGTATGTAGTTAGGCTGTTCTGTATTGCATATAATGATACGACAGATGTGTAAGCTCTTAAATTCTTTTGTAGCCTCAGATTAACCTAATAGTGTGCACACATAAATACATATATATATACATATATATACAGACATATCAAAATCAATTTATAAAACTTTTGCTCGCTCTCTTACTCTCTTCTCTCCCTCTCTCTCTTAATAGAGAGAGAGCTAATGATAATGTTTACGAACTGTTTTGAGGTTTTCTCGCCTGAATGACGTAGATGACAATTTATTTTTTATAGGCTTGGCCAATACCTAAATAGGCTGCGCTTTTAAAGCGCTTTGACAACTCCATAGATAACGGACCGACACTTATATGCATATAAGAATAATATAACTAAGAATACTATAAAAGAACAATAGTCCAATAGTCATATCTTATTTACGAATAATGTATTTATGAATATTTAGCATTAGCACTCTATAGAAGATATTATCTTATAAATATTATTGCTTTTCAAGGCAACTTTATTTTGTTTATATTTTTGTATTATATATTTAATTTCCTGATAAAATTCTAGGCAGTTGTCAGTTAGTTAGTCTATATATATAATACTGTTCAACCTGACTGACTGACCGATTGGCGACTCACGAGCAGGTCAAACAATTGAAGCTAGAAATCTGAAATTTTTACTGTAACTTACTATTTTAACGTAGTTTGGCACTCTGAAAAAATGTTGTCAAAAATATATTGGAAAGTGGGTCGAAAATGCATTAGAAAATTATATGAAAATGTCAGCTGAAGCATTTCAGGTGGCACAGTAGGCTACAATAATAGTGATAATAATAATTATTGGGATTTTTTTTTTATTTTATTTTATTTTTGCTTTGGACGGGTGCGGGCCGTAGCAACGCACGCCGGAATGATCTAGTATACTGTAAAGATTTTTAACAGGAAAAACTCAAGAAATAATGATTTTTTGAAGAATAAATAAAATTCTGAATTTTTTGGGATATTTGTAAAAAAAATCCAAGATGTAATAATAATTTTTGAGGAAATATATTATATTAAATAAATATATTAGAAATATATTTGGCTATTTGTATATATACAAATATATATATATTTTGGATATTTGGCAATCTCCGTATGCCTTAATAATAAATCTATCTAAAAAAGAAATTTTTTCGTTTAAAATAAAATTATTTTAATTTAGATTTATTGAAAGCCTCGAACTTTAAAGTCTATGGTACATTAATATTTACAATACTGAAAAAATATACGTTAAACAATTTATTACGAAACCTTAATGAATACACAAATGTAATGGGAAAAATTAAAGAAAAAAGCGCAAAAATGTTATCTTCTAGAGAAAAAGAAATATAAATATTTAAATATAAATATATAAATATAATATTCATATTCCACTTATTAAAATCAATTTTCCTATAACACATAAATAAATATTTAGTTCAATTGCTCTTTTCACCTACAACAAGTTTTAAATTTATTACGAATTTCAATATTGGTTTTAGCTTACAATTGATAAACTTAAGGTATTATATTACAATTATTAGATATCCTGACATTTTATTGACATTTTTTCTTAACGCATATCCTGTTTATTTTATTTTTTTTCCTCCAGGTGACATTACACAAAAAGGATACGAAAAGAAACGAGCAAAATTATTGCAACCCTTTCTAAAGAAACATGAATGTAAGTAAAAGCCATATATGTATTTAAAGCTTTGTTTTTTAAAGGTATATGTATATATTTATATTTATTTATATATATTCCCCTATATAGTGAACGATGTGGACAAGGCAAAGAATTTGCCGCCACCGCCATACTATAATATTAAAGATAGCAACAACAGCAATGTGAACAACGATGGCGTCATCGTAAACAGTGAGGGATATAGCTATGTGACCGAAGTACCTTCGCTGCCCTCATCCCAACAAAGGCATTCCAAAAAGTCTGACTTTCACCAGCAACACCAGCAGCAGCAGCATCAACAGCAGCCCACAGCGACAACAACAACATCATCATCATCATCAACGGCCACGCCACAGGGTGGCGGCGGCGGTGCTCCTGGCTATGAGAATATGCGTCCACAGGGCGGTGCTGTGGGTGATCCCGGCTATCAGAATACCCGGGAGCCGAGCAGCGCCTTTCAAAATCATCATTCATCCCATTCCTCATCACATGGTCCAGCAAATAGCAGTCAACATCGTCAAAGGCGCACACAACGCAAAGTAACGCACAATGAGAAGCGTTATCATTCCGGTAAGAAATTAATTAAAATTATTTATGGTATGCCTGATATTAATTTTGATTTAAATTGTGGTCTTAAATTATCGATAACAATAATTGCATGTCAAAATTTATACAAGTAATAAGTTATTGAAAAATTTGCGAAAATGGAAAAATAATGAAAAAAATAAAATGAAATTTATTGAATAAATAAGTTTAAAGTATTCGGGATTTAATACACTGTATAGTTGCTAAAAATAATATAGGTGCTATATTATAAACAAAGATTTTTATACAGAGCTTAAAATTTAAAACAAATTTAAAAAACTAATAAAATTTAAAGCAAATTAAAAGTTTCTTTTAGTTTTTTTTAATTGATTAAATTTTTTATTTATTTTTAATATTAAAAAAAGGAAGTATAACAAATTTTGATCTGTCATAAAAACATATATAAAATAAAATAAATATTAAATATATAAAAATATTTAATTTTAAATATTTATATATTATATTAAATTTTAAATATATTTACAACTTTTTGTGGGTAATCACTAAAAATTCACTAAAACTAAAATTGCTGAGTTTGATTGGAAAATGCAAAATCATTTCATATATAGCTAAAAATACAACAAATTTCTAATTAATAATCAATATCAGGAGTAGCCTTAAGAGAAAACTATCTCCCAGATGTAGATTTCATGCTAAATAAAATTCCATATAAAATCAAAGTTTTTCATAAACAAGTTCACTTCTAGGCCTACCGATTTTATGGCAAATATATTATATACTAAATCGATTTAATTAAATATATAATGTTCAGTTTAATTGCAATTAAATAAAATAACTTTTAAATCAAAATAAATATCAGAACTACTCTCATAAGACAACATCTAAATAACAAAATAACAAATCATTCAATACATTTTACAGAGGTACGCACAGAGGCCGTGCAACAAGCACTTGCTGCACTCAAGAGTCGCCCCAAGCCCAGTTTGCCAATGCCATCGAAACGCAGCTCAGTTTTAAATCGCAGCCCCGGCTGTAATGATGACTTGGACTCATCAACGGATGATGAATCGATACCCGAAGAGCTTATATCACCCGACAAGGAATACAATTATCCGCGTGATCATATTACCAATAGCATGCTGCCACCCGAGCCCATTATAAAGCCACCAATACGTGAATCATCAATGGCATCTCAACAACAACAGCAACATTTGCGACATGAAATCAAACAATCCCAGATCCCAATACAAAAATATCCATCATCGGGCAGCGCTGCGGAACGACGGCCACCGCAAAATTTACCGCCTCTGGTGAGTTAACAAATATTGAAAGCTTTAAATAGTTTATTCTAGAAGTATTATTACAAATATTGAAAAATTCTTTAATTGTTGTAAATTCTATAGTTAATTTATTTTGCTTTAATTATTGCTTTATGCATCAATTGATATTACGTTGAGAATATCTTAGCTAATTGATAAGTTAATATACAGTTGAACTTTTCTATAACGAAAATTTCTATAACAATGAGTTAATACAGTAAAACTTATCTATGAAGAAAATTTTCCTTAAAAAAGTAAATCTTGATATTTAAAAATGCAGCTAATTT